>BJKM01000674.1:0-288265 GCA_015082035.1 Chaenogobius annularis
CGACCTGATTTCGAAGCAAAAGTGTATTAAGAATGCACCCTCAGAATCGACATGTTATTCCTTGCATCGTCTTGTCTTCATTGATCAGCCTTTGGTTTGGCTCAAGTCACAAAGGTAGGCACACCTAAGATCCTCACTGGGCTGTCTCTCTACATTTTTGGAATGTCACATTCTCCGACATGTGGAAAGTGCTGACTTAGTTTCTCAGACCCTCTCGGAGCCGCCTGACGCAGTTGTCACCACCTCTGTTTTTGCCTGATCCTCCAACATCCACACATGTGAATTCGATGACATCCTATTTACCTTCAGCTGTCACATTGCCATCCAGCTCCATACTGACACGTTGTTTTATTTATTAGAGGTATTTCTGTGGATAGTTTTTTAGTGGCACATGGTGTGGTGTGTGAGTGGTGTGTGTTGTGTGTCAGTGGTATCACCTGGAGAGTGTGTGCTGCTTGATGACTTGCTGGACCATTCATGTCCCTCGGGGTTTCCCAGCAACTATTTGTTCTTTATTCATAGTGGCATTTGTGGCCACGGAGCCTCATGGCACAGACACTTGTCAAAACACAATGGAGTCCCCCCAGGATGAGCAGGGGCCACACTGCTGCTCCGTGTGTGGCAGTGGTGAGCGGTAGTAGGGCGCTTTGAATTTGCTGATTGTTTTCAAAAAAAGGTCGGGTTCATTACTGTATATTGAAACTTCTCCTGTAGTTTATCTACATTCAAATTTAAAAATAGTTGGAGAGCAAGTTTTTTAAATCAAGTTATGTTTTTGTATAAAAATAATGCATTGTATGTATAAAATGCGCACTTTTGAGGACCAAATCAATCTGAAGAAAGGGATTGAATTTGTTGCTTGATTCTTTTAAAATAGATAGCAAATAATGTGAGATACTTGTATTCTCACAGTATGAACATAATCAATATTATTATTTTCTATTGTTTTGGATGGCACAGTCCAAAGACATGCATGTGTGATAGGTAAATTTGCGGCAAAACTGTAATATTGCTACCTAGTGAAAGAGTGTGAGAGTAATTATGAGCTTGATCGTGTGTGTTCTATGTTCTCTGGTGTTAGCACACTGAGCGGCATGTTGGCCCACTGTCCTAGGCTGTACTCACGCCTGTCAAGATCCCAGAGGCACTGGGATAGACTTCCAGTCATCCACGACCCCTAACAGGAACAAGCGGTAAGAAATGAATGAAAAAAAAAGGATGAATAAACTATTTTATGGAAAACGTAGTGTAAAAGAGTGATATTTCAAATTTAGGCAGCCGCGACAGCCCCCCAGACATTATTTGGGAATTAAATGTACTTTAATGAAAAACAGCGCATTGGAAGCAAAGTGCATGGCATGAAAACACACCAAGGTGAAACCTGTATCACATGCTGAACCCGAAGGGGGTTGTAGTCTCACATGGGTTACAGGTTCACCGAACATGAAAAATAGAACTGCATTTTGAAGTGACAATGGAGCGCCACACTTATAAATCTACCAGAATCTACAGCAAGTGGAAACTCACACAAAGAGCAACGAAGTAATCCCGAACTCTCCATATCCCTTAATAAAAGCATCAATACTTTAAGATAATCAACTTAACATTAGTTATTTATAATACTACAATACACTGTAACATCATAATGCAACATTTGAATGTGCCTTTATTCCAAACTAAAACTGCAGGAACTCAATCCGTAAACGCTCATGTTATGCAACACGGACTTTTTGAGGCTTGCTTCATGAATCCTCGATCTTATATAAGGAATCGATACTCAGCATGCGTCAGAAAACATCAGTTTCAATTGTCCAAGTGGATTAGGGTGATCATTGTGTAAAGAAAAAACTCCAAGATCTGGTAGCTTCCTGGCACAGATTTTGAATGTAAATTCTATAATCCATCACTGGGTCTCGTTTCTAGGTGGTCCAAATTTGGTTCATAAACAGACACACTATCACACACATCGCCCATCACACTCTCACATCTTGCTCTAAGGGGTTTACTTATTTTGACACTTAAAATAGTCGAAAATATGGAACGCTAGCTGGAGTTGATGTTTCCAAATGGTAGAGCTATGTTTTTTTAAGATATAAAATGTCAAATTCTAATCTCAAGATGCCACCATTACCTCAAATGCAGACAAACTGTAGCTTCTACTAAATAACATAGTTTAAGTTGTTTCGCAGCCTCTAAGACGTTAATTGAGGACGCAGATGCTAGCGTTTACTTCACAGTCTCACACACGATGATATCAAACAACCACGGAACGATTTTAGCTCGACAAGGTGTACGGGTGACACCTTGCTGATGAGACCAAACAATTCGAACGCACTCCCCACACAACCTGAATACTCACCTGCTGAGAGTGCAAACTGGGAGTTCAACGCTAATGATATAGGATCGCGAGCAAACGAGGAATAAGGTGAAAGATGCTACATAAAGTTTTTTAAATTGAACTTTGTAGGTACCTTTGGAGATTGGGTAAAACTGTTGGGTGATTCTGTTCAGAACTCATCGACTTGACCTATAAACTGTTCACTCAAGTTTTAAGGCTTGGCATAGTAGTGGCAGGGAAGTTGCGATGTCATTTTTTGTTTAACGACGGGCTGCTGATATGTTAAGCTCAGTAGCTAATTATTGTGTTGCTCGCAATATGCAAGCATGGCTGTAGCTATGTGGGATTAAATGAAAGCCAAAAAGTCCATATAAACATTGGGCTCATTTTAAAATATACAATTAATCACTGGAATTTACATGGCCAAAAAAAAAATTAAAAAAAACTAACTTAAAATATTGTTAGGATAACCACTAGATGCGATTTAAGAACTTCTGAGAGATTCGCTGTGTGGTTTTTATCTTGTGCAAGAGTGAACATCAAGATCTCAGGTCAAATTAAGAATATTAAATTATTTTTTATCTCATGTTTTTTATGTTATTGGTAAAGTGTTTTTAAGGAGTTAATTGTCAGATATTCTGTTCACAGATCTTTTTTGTCTTTTACATTTTTATATGGTTTGTATTAATATACCGTATTTGGCATTTGTTCTTTTTTAATTCAAATTATCTTGTCAAAACCTACACAAAAAAAAGTGTGATACGATCAGAAATCAGATATAATCAGATAACTCCACATCGGGGATGTAACTGTTTTATGACATATTTATAAGTCTTGTCGCTCCAAGAAATCAGATAATAATCAGATTTTTTGGTGTGCTTGTAGAACCGGTTGTGTCACTTGACAGGGGATGTGTCAGTAGTTGAATGATCTTGTTCATCTGGTCATGAAGTGCTCATACATAGTTTTCTCGTAGATGAGAGCTTGACAATAGTTTATCAGTGAAAATAAAATCCCACTATATGTTGGATCTAATTGTAGTAAATCTGGCTACAGCGATGCCGCAGTGAAAAACAGAATTAGACTGTGCTCAAAAACAAAAGAGTATACCAGCTTAAGTGTATATTTCCTCTAAGTCCTTTTAATGAAACCTCGTTAACTTCTTTTAGCAACCTACGCTACTTTCTCTATCTGTCTCGTTGTCGTTACTCTTCCTCTAAGTGCTGTGGCAGTAAGGCTACGCACTTGACAAAACCTTTATGTTGACCATTAAATGACGTGAACATTTGCGTTTCTTGTTCCGCTCCTTCAGATGTGATTTTAGTTCTTTCTAATTTCTGTGTTTTTGCACTGTGAAATACAGGTTTTGCACATGTCGTTTGGTATATTGTTATCACCCTCTCTTCTGTACACATGAATAGTGGCTCCTTATTTTGTTATTTATTTAATCACTATTTGATTTGAAGTAACTGTTCAGGAAGGTACCGAGTTTTTTTGGCACTGAAAGATCACCTCCCACCATGGCATTTACAACAGCCTTCAGATACGTTTTAATTTGCTGTTTAAACGTATCTAAAGGTCCCACCTAAAATAATAAAACAGATACGCAATCGGAGATCACTGTGTAGGACAACATGATAAGTTGCAGATACAAAGGTAACCAGGTCCATATTTGGTATTTCATATAATTGGAGGTTTTTCAAGAGACAGGTTCTATGCGCTCTTCTGACATCCCTGCATCTAGAAATGTCCGTGCAAATTTCCGAAACGGCTAAACACGCGGCCTACGCTTGTTATTTTGACGGGGAACACCAATTCGAACGGGCTGTTAGGATCGGTTTTCATACACTCTATTTGTCTGCTAATCTTCGTTGGTTTAATCTTGTGGCAAAAGGAGAGCTTTTGAGGAACAGAGTGAGCGGATAATATCAACACGGGCTCGGGAGTGATTCACATTTCTGAACTTTGATTTTACTCTTAGATTTCGAACTGAAGGACGCCGCTTACTCCCATCCTTCCAAGTAGTCGATTACTATCGGCGTCGGGGCGGTTGACGGGAGAATATGAGGAGGTGACGAAAAGTTAACTTTTCTTACGACGTGCGCATGAGTTTCTCTCCGTGATTTGCTGATAGAACACACTTACGCTCTCTGGCCTATAGATCGCACGTAGCTCTGGAAATCACTAAATATCAATAGATGGAAGTGTAGCCTGCATTACTCAAATCGTTTCTCTCCAGCTAGTGATTGGCTGATTAATATCGGGCAAATATGTAAAATTCCAATGGCAGATTGAGTTTAAACCGCGGGCCATTTTGCCAAATGCTTTTATGTAACCAACAGCTATTTGACCGTTGGTTGTAATAGCTGTGTTAGCAAGGGAGGACACACGCATTACGCGAAAATATCAAAGTAAGATAATATAACCGAATCTGTCCGCCTTCGGATAGAGTGCATATGAGCTTCCTTATATAAATGATATAGCTACTATAATTTAACGAGGGATACCAATCAATCACTAATGAGATTTCACTGTAGACTCTACGACCAGGATGTGAGGTAGAGAATGTCGCGCTCTACAGATAATGAACACCTATCATACACCAGCTATGGGACACTAGGGGAGTCCTTGATAAGATTAAACTCTCATTAGAACAGATGAGATAGGAGTCTTGGACACACAATGTTCATCAACTCCAGGTGTTAAGATGAGACAGGGGCAGATCCGAAACAGTTATTTAGATGTCTGTGAAATTAAGAAAGTTTGAAGAGGCAAGGTGGCATGTACACAAATTTTTCAGAATGCAAAATGACCCTCTGCTCTTCAGTTAAATATAAAACACATGTTTTTTAAGAAATGAATGATCATCACTGTATAACAAAAATGTATCATCAGTTTATTGTAGCGTGATAAATCTAAAGCAAATTTGTAAAAAAATATATGATTACTCCTCAGTCATTGAGTGTTTTATATTGGGTCGCAACACCCGGCATTCAAGGACTGAGATGAAGTCTGTGTACTGAAGGAATATGCATAATCAACATAGATTACCAATACGAGAACTGTATAGTCTTTGATTTTGGCCTATAATTGAGTTCCATATTGTAATCATTTCACTTTATCACTCACGTATGACTTCACCTCTCAATCAGTGTAGAGCGACGCCTTACACTTATGTGCTTCCTTTTATTCATATCGGCTCTCTTCTATGCCTCAAAGTTTTGCTCCTCTAATGACTGGAGTAATCATCTAAATCCCCTAATGCAGATAGCGTTTTGATTAAGAACGCTTCTGTCTGGCCCTGTCCACCTGATCTAGAATCCACTACATGTTGAGAACAGAATTATAACCATCTGACATAGGTCGTTCGGTTGAAATAGATAGCGAGACCGCGAGGACGCAGGAGAACAGAACCAAGACGGTACACTGACGTAACATTAACTGGCAAAAAGACACGTCACACCAGGAAGTAAGAAACCATCCAAACGCGGAAGCAGCAGGAGTGTTGGAATCAGGTTCTTCGTGATATACTCCTCGCTATGAGCGAGCATCGCAGGAGGTTACAGCTGCGGAATAAAGTAGCCATACAATTATGCTCTGCATGACTTCTCTATACAATAGAGCAACCATGTTGGCAGTGAAACTCAAAATGAGGCTTCAGAGCTAGTCGCCAGTTACTTTTTTTATGTTGAGGTTATTTATATATCAAACCTTCTAGCCAAATGGAGCAATCGTAGTGTTATCGCAGGGCCGACAGAAGTAGAACTATTATGAAGCCTGTTTATGAGTTCTGTAATTCAAATTACGAGTTATGTTACTGTAAATCTGGATGTGATCTTGAATTATTGACACTACATTCAGAAAAACACTCATATGAGAAAGCACAAGTAGCACGGCAAGGTAGTACTTAAGCAAACGAGTAATACCAATTAGTCACTGCAGACAGTTGCTCTTTATGAGAGAATGTACCTAAACTTTCCATTGGATCCGGATGTTGTCCATTTAAACAGTGTACCGGCCCGGCTGCAACAGTTACACAAAGAAGGCCCTCACTCCATAGAGTCCCGGCTACTAGGAAATCACCTTTGGAAAACACCCGCATTTTTTTCTCCTGCACCTAGATCCTTACAATAACAGCCACAGTACAGAGCTCCCCAAAATCTGGGGACCTTGTGGACTCCGGCCTCTGCACAAAAAAGATACTTTTCATGGGTACTGGTGCTTGTGTGTGGACTCTCACTACCCATGGAGGACAAGACGGATTAAAACGCAACTCTCACCATCAGAAAAGATCTCACACAGTCATCCTCTTTATATACAAACTTACAAAATGGTTGGCATGGTTACTTTCCTTAATAAAAGATTTGCCAGTGGCTTGTTTCTCCCCCGTTTCTTCTCTCCGTGTGCGGTAGAAAACCTCATTGCAACCCTGCCGGCACACGTTTCAATCTCATCCACATCTTTTGCCCGCCGTCTTGAACTTAAACGGTTCCACCGGTCGACATGTGAGCGTAGCCTCGCGTTTTAAAACAGGGTGTACTCATCCTGACTATGCAGATATCGAGAAAACATGCATGGGCCAGATCCGCGACGACCTACGCTCCCAGACTTCCAGAGTTGATACTTTAAGCCCTTCTCTCGTGGTCGTATGCTAGGTATGTTGCTCACTGGACGCTCTTAGGTTGATCAAACATACAACGTTACACGAGGCTCGTACTTCAAGAGGTAAATATTATGAGAGAGTAACTTGGCCTCCATAAGCCTATTAAGAGATACTCAACTTATGTCTAGAGTGGTAGGAGCTTCGCGAAGCCTCCATCGTCGCACTTCGGTAGTCTAGTGGATGACAGGACCTTTTTCTTTGAAATGATCTCAAAATCATATAGTGGGGACGCATGGCTCTGTTACTCTCTCGCTAGAACCTTTATGCATTGTGATCGCGGGTTATGACATGGGGATGGAGGGAACTCTCTTAGTTTCATTGCTGGGTTAGCTGTCCCATGGCTCGTTTTTGACTTCAAGCGTGATGGCATTTGGGGGTTGTTTTATCTTTGTTTGACGCCACAGATGCTAGGCTCCGTGACTGGCCTGCTAGGAAAATAAGCTCTTGTGGCAGGTAATCCTGAGATTGTGAAATTCTGAACATAAGGGTTTTGTGAAATTTGATTTAATTGTTATTATGAACAGGATTCATAGTCATAAAAGCAGAATGTCTATCGGCAGTTATGAAGATGTTATATGTCATTATTGACTTGTATATGTAGTATTTGAAACGCATTGTTATTTAATATATAAGATACGTTGAAAAGGCCTATGCTTTGGTATTGTTTTCCATGGCAATACATATGGTCGAGTAGTAGAGAGCGATAATATTAATTGTACCACATGAATGTGATGCGCATAGTGGTTTGATATGCTAGAATTGCTTGTCATTATGAGGTGTGTAGAATCCTCTATTCTTTAGTAGTGAAAGCGCTACAGATAAAGATAAAAACAGTTTTGCGATGTTACACATAGTTCCTAAGCAATCTAGGTTTCCTAATTCATTGTTCTGTACTAATAAATGCACGCTAATTTGTCTTGTGGAGTGAGACTTTGACAACTCATTATTAGTAATCTGATCCTGTTAAAGATATTATTTGTAAATTACAGATGAAAATTGCTCCGTTGGATAGGTTAAAATTGGTGTTACAAAATTAAATATGTAGGTAGGGCTTGTGGGTTGTTAGGTGGCATACTGGGTCAGAGTATATAGAAGTCACGTAAGTATCAGGACGGTGTGCTGGCTCGTTTTATTTCCGAGTGTGTTCTAGAGTTATGATCCATATTCAGATAGTTTCAAATAGTAGAGTGGTCTCTTGAGACAAGGTTGTGAATGACGTTCGCTCTGGACACAAACTTAGCTGCAGACTGGACTATTCCAGATAGTTGGAAACTGGAAAACGCGAATATGGAGGTTAAAAGGAAGTAGATTTACTGTACGGCGATGTAAATTTTCCTCTAAATGACTCACTTAAGCAAATTCAAAAGGTCCGGCTGCTGTCTCTCTTAGCTTCATATTGTTCAGTGTCGGGTTGAGACTTTAAGACATAGAGGTGTTCCGCTCCTTGTGGGCAGATTTTTTCTTGTATTCGTCGGGAGCCTATATTTTTCGGAACCTTCTCAATTTGATTGACTTTAACTCTCTAATTGTTGGGCTGCTATTTATAAACACTGGAGATAGATTCCGAACTGTTTTTGTGCGTGGCTACCGCTCGGCAATGCGATTTTGGGTATTTCACTATTACTTAGTGTCTTGTTAGTATTCTATTATCATATTTTATCAGCGACAGTGCATAGTAATATTAATAATAAAACTATGATAAAATAGCAATGAATTGCCAAAAAAAAAAGTAGAGTTTAATCTCTGGTATCAGAGATCCAGAAATAGAATAGGTGTGACAGCGCGTGAACCAAGCTAGAAATGAAACAGATAAACTATTGTGCTCGTGATATAAAAGATAGAACTCAAAATCAGACGTAGGTACAGTGTATGAACTGTAATTAGTCATACTAATGTCCAATCTCCTGAGACGAGTTCTGAGGGGGTAATGTTCTTCAACAAGGAGAGTTGGCTTAATAAAATGGTAGCGCATGCAAACTGTGGAGCAGTTCTCAGCTAGAGTTGTTGAAACTCCACTAAGCCAAGAGGACAAAGGCTATGGGGGCGCTGGAAGTGTCAAGAGTTCTTTTGCTAAGTTTCAGCACCCCAATTGAATGGGAACCGCATCTCAAAATCGTGTTTCAAAACACACACTGGAACAAACAACAATAATTTGAGAAATTCTCCTGCACGCAACAAAATTCAGCGCTCACTGCTTCTGGAAAACATACATTTGGTGCATAATCGTCTGGTTGGTCGGCACACACTCGGACTCCTTGAGACACGTTGGGGTTACACCAGTTGTCATTTCCGTATGACTGTCTGATAAACAATGTTCCAGAGTCGCACGCACTCTACTCGGTTTCAGTATTTTGATTCTGGGCATGTAAACGATAGGGATCTGACAAGGAGACCGCGCCGGATGGAGGCAACAAATACCATCTCGCACGAAGTCTGAGGATGCACAAACTCATTACCACAGAACGTTCCGCTTACAATTGGCACACGTCTTTCTCTCCTCGTGTGTTCTAGAATCCATCGATCTGTGACGAACTGGGCAGCCGCACTAGAGTCATGTAGTTTACGTCACTGTGCGCCTCGGCTAAGAGTGTCAGTACCGCATGTGCGGGATCTCGCCACTGAAGAAGCCGGATGCGTTCGCAAGCAGACCACGGAGTCATTCAGGGACTGAACATCGCGGTGCGCAGGACCGAGCGCAGCTGGCTGGCGTGTGATGTTTAGAACCGTCTCTCATCGACGCGATAACGGAGGGCGGAACTCCTCCGTGAAAGCGTTCAAAAAAATGTTACAAGGCCGCTGAAGTGGCAAGACGGAAAGGAGAACGGGTTGTGGGTAAGCATAATGATGTTTTTTGTTCTGTCTTTTGAATGTTGACCGAGCAGAGTTTATAGTATTATTAGACAACTTTGAGAATTGCCGCAAACAATCTCGGTTAGTTAGCTTGGGTTGAGCTAGAGGTGGACGATATTGAAATTACGTAATCCGACAGGAAATGTGTTAACTATGTCTTTAAACGTATAAATTGAGGTTTAATGATCAGACAATGAGAAATGTCTGTAAATGAATCTAGCAAAAGTTGCAGAATATAAAACCTCTACATTTATTAATCCGGGCACTGATAGGTTATCTGGCAACCTATAACAGACTTTCAAAACTGAGAGATTTTATGACAAAGCAAAAGAGAAAAATCCGATGGGGCCAGCGGAGGATCTTCCAGGGTAACACAGGGGAATCACTGAAACTGAGTGGGGCTGTATGGTATAATAACTGGGTGCAAGTATTGTTTAGTTTCTTAATGGAGTTGGTTGTATTAGGGTTACATTTTTGGTGTTTTGGATTTGTCGAGTAAATGGAGGGAACCGGGTACTTTTCGGCCGGTACATAAAACATAGCCGGATGTGAAGCACTGGTAAGATATTAAAAGCATGCGCACCGTGCTAATATAAGTCTACACTAAGAAAATAGGAACCTGTTCAACACTGAACAATAAACCGCAGGTGCCCTTGTAAGACACGAATTTTAAACATAAATAACGTGGTATGACCTGCCGGGTTCTCAACGGCGCACTGGTTGCCCGCTGCACCTGCGTTACTAATTAGACTAATTTCTAAGTGAAATAGGCAGTTGGATTGTAATAAAACACAACAATGCTACTCATTCGATTAGTTGTAACCAAACAGTTGATAAACACAGTCAAAATCTAAAACAACTAATGATTAATAGAAAGAATAATCTGCTCAAGAGACTCCTTCTACACTCTAAATATGATAAATATAAGCACAACTAAATAGCTAATGCTTTTGGGTGAAAAGACAATAATGTGCACAAAAAATGACGCTTTTTACCATTATCCCAAATTGTCTCCACTCACTGAGACTCGTGGGTTCGGCATTTTGGGATTTTACCTTCGTTAGTGGAAGAGCTAGGATTTCTACGCGCCTTTGTCGACCTTGTGTCTTTCACATCATAACGGGTTCATAGAAGCTTGCTCGGGACGCTGTGGATCGGAAGAGGACTGGGGATCTCCATTGAGTATTCATGGGAATCTTTCACACGGGAAAGAGCGGGTACGCCAGCTGTGGTGTGCAAATAATGCGAGCCAGGGGTTTGTTCATATTTAGGACGCAGGTCGGGGCAAGAGAGGATCTTCAATCATGTAAGTCAATGCTGGTTAACTCAACTGCCGGCCATATTGCACACTCTCTCCGTGTGTGTCTGAGTTTTCGCGTGTCTAGATTTAACATTCCTCTTAAAAGAAGCCTCTAATTCTCCTCACGTAAGAGTGAGTCAGATCTGTAATATAACACACAGCCGTTTAAAAAGCATCAATAGAGTAACACAACTGTCCCCTGGGCAGTCCTTTCACCTACGGGTATTCCACTTGACGTCTCTTCTAACAGTGTGTCAAACGCTTGCGCTTCCCTGCTAGTGTGCCCCCTGGTGGCCGTTAGGGCCAGTAAAAGTCTACTAAATTCTAACACCAGCAAGACGCGGTTACATATAAGCCGCACCGCGCGAGTGTCCAAATAAAGTTGGGGAAAAAGATAGCATTGGCTTAGTTAGGTACAGGACCAGAGTAGTAATCATGAAACCTGGTAGCCTCTGCCTCGAGTAACACATGACGAGAGCTTCAGATATTGGAACTATGTTTGTGCATTGCTTGTCAAGACTCCTCCCATGTTGTTGGCAAAAGGTGCACAATGGCTATAACGTCAACAATCTGGGAAATAGTTAAATCTATTGTCAAACTTGTATATGGTTCATTCTAAAAGGAGATAAAATCTCTGATAGGAGGATGTTAACAAAATGCAATTGGAAATGAGTAAGCAAGACAACAATATAAAATGTACGGCTTGAATTGTGTTATAGTTTGCATTTTTTACCCTAGGGATCACAACAGTAATTAGATGGATATGACGAATATAACCATGAAATTTATTTTGTTTGTGTATGATTTAATATTAATATTGTCAGAGTATAGCGACGACATGTGACATATTTAAGATTTCAGTTTCTATCATAGTAGATTTTTAATTTTTGACTCTCTTAGGGACAATATAATAGGCTTGCGATGATTTGCTACGGCCTCGCTACTGTCAGATGTAGTACCTATGCGATGTTACAACTCGTACACTACAGGGTCACCTGCGCAGATAGATCAACTACAGTCGCTTCAAACAGATGTAATTGGAGAATTTGCTTGACCGTAAAACTCTTGTCACTGAGATTAACACAAGAGTAATAGTCCTACACGTAAGTCATAAAAATCTGTAGTAAACGAACACTCGCTGTGTGTGCTTTTGCGGAATAATAGCATAAAAGAGAGATCAGTACTCGAAAGCAGACATAGCGAGTTGACTCATTGACTATAGGAGTCTGCACAATATACGAGTGAGTATGATCGCAAATGACTCTACATTCGCAGTTGAGAGTCGAATTCAGATTGAGCGGTCTACGAGCAATGTCAGTTGTTCTAGACACTTATTGTGTGTTAAAGTATGAGTACCACCACTCTGGAGACCAGATGTTGGGTACAGTGGTTAACTCTATGGCGCTCTCAGATACCCTGTTCGATATTGTCACTCTTGTATGAAATTGATTGTTGGATTTGTCCCATGTGTGTGTGAAGATCGCGAGGCTTTAGAGGGGCCGATGAGGAATATTGAGAATGAGACTTGATTTTTTCGAGAATCTTACTTCAATAGAGAGACCAGATTTAAGATGTTTCTTAAATGAAGGGCTATGTGGGAAATATAAGTTAGTGATTGGAGAATTTAAGTTAGATTAAGTTCTGTATCGTTGTTTGATGTTTATGGCACTAATTGGTTTAATTTGGTCGCGACTTTGTGACGCTGGGTTAGCACTTTGAGTCCGAGCATTGAACTGCCTAACGAGCTCGGTTGTGGATGCAGAAGCACGAGAGAGTCGGCATGTCAGCAGTCTACTGAGTAGAGAGCGGGACTGAGATGCGCTACTTGCAATTAAGTGCAAAGACGTCGGCCTCCCAGGAATCTTGGATGTTCTCGTAGTCACGAGACATATATGCAATTATTAATAACATTGTCTACACTTGCCAGGAACAATAACTTTGCAATCAAGTAGGTGCTTCTCTAGTAATTATGTATGGACCAGTTAGCAATCATACAATCACTAAATAGTTGACGATTATTTCAATAACGGAATGAATTGATTGGTTCCAGCCCTAGTTGCCTCATACTAGCATAGTCCCTGCATCTTCCAGTGAACTATCTCCTCACTGCAGATCATCGTCGCACATATGCATGGAGGACTGGCTGTTCATCCTATCGATTGTGGACCAGCAGGATAATCGGATGTCACCTTCACGGGAACTCGTCAGCCCCACGGACTGTTCAGTGTCTCCGGGCAATGCGCAGCACAGGGCCAACAAATCAATGGACCAGGCCTGTCTGCTCAAGCATGAAGTACAGTGGGAAGAGAAAATACACCATAACAGACGGGAGGGGATTGCACGAGCAACTCTGCAGGTTTGAGCACTGTCGACAAAACGGGTTCAATAGGAGTTACTTCAACTTTAAAACTGTATAACTCAATTAGAAGTAAAAATTAGGTTAATCATTAAATATGTCCTGGGTTGGTCCTGGTGTGAACTGGTTTGGTCTTGACTCCTGTTCTTGTGTTGCAGTTTTTTTAATTTTAATTTTCACTATGAAGAGGCGGGGCTCAGTTTGGAACAGGAAGTCGGTGAACACTTTTTTATCATGAAGCCGTTTTTGATCAGAATTGCAGTTTACCAGTACTAATTACACCTTTTCAGGAAAGGCTCAATTTGGTCCTATTGTTGTTGTTTTTTTTTGTAATCAATACCTGCTCAAATGAGTATCTAGTTCCTGTGTATGTTTTTTTTCCCCCCAACCATATTTTACAGATGTACATACACACAAGTAGCGTCACAAAAAGAGTACTTCTAAATTATTCAGTGAAAAAAAAGGTGTGATATTAGTTTTAGAGGTAGTTTATTAAAATACACTAAGAGCACAGTTAAGTATATACTACATGCAACGTATTACTATCAACCACTGAATTTGAAAGCGCTAAGGACAGACCCCAGCTGCCTTTGCTGACATTTTTTTCCCAAAAGCAAGTACACTCCTCCAAGCTGAATAACATGGCATGAAATTCACGAATCTAGGAATATCTCGGAGCTCTCCCTCTCTCCCTCTGGCATCTTGTCCTCTCACCTAACAAGTCAAAGTCAACATTAAGAAACCGTTTCAAAATAAAATCAATTATTTACAGCACTCAGCACATAGACGGGAGGAGAAACAGTCCTTCCCACCCGTTTTAAACCGTCCAACATAAATAAGTTACTACGCAATAACTTTCACATTGCCGCTGCGCATGTCAAATCAAGCTGTACATGGCGCTAGGCTTATAAATAAAATGATTGCGAAACCAGCTACTGACGTCAATAAGGACGAGTCATTTGCATGGATAAAGTTGAGATGTTGCAGCCACGTGCCTCGATGTATAGAAAAAACTTGTACTTTGTTGTTTCTTAGTTGATTTGACAGCAAGAAAATACACCCAAAATCTTAAGACCGTAGAGTTGCATGTGGTGAAATGACTCTACTGACAGATGTACAGACAACTTTTTTTTTTTTTTTTCAGGGTGAAACATATTTAGCGAGTAAAAAGGGGAACAGCGGAGGCCTTGTTGGCTGTAGTCGGGGCAGGCAGACCCATGGAGAGGCGGCAGGGCAGTGGGCAGCAGGGCAGTGGGCAGTGGCTGATTTCACTATGTTGGTTTTGATATTAAAGGAGCCATACCTGATTTATTTTTTTCATGCAATAAAGTAAAATCTGCTTTGCCACAGTTACATATGTGTCGTAAAAGCATCTATTTGGGTGAAAATGAGACCACGGTGCGCTGTCAGCATGTTATTATAGAGAGTTTTACTCTCCATGAAGCAGGAGGCGCGCTGTTAAGAGTGCGAAATGTTGTTGGACTTCACGTCACTTTCGGGAAGTTCTGAAAAGCACTTATAAACTATAAATATTTAAGGATGATCACGATGCGTTAGGTGAGTGATTCTAAGGTACTTAGAAGGTACAATTAACCAGTTCTGTTTTTCAGGTTTTTAAGACAGTAAAAATTAAGTACAGCACCTTTAACATTGCAACACTGAGCTCATATTAAGAACAAACGTTGTGGAAGTTGTATCTTGTAATTTGCAAGGTAAAGGAAAATATAAGAACACATTTAACCAACACAAAACCAAGTTTGAAGGTGCACAATGTAACTTTTCCGGTGGGTCCGCCACCTGCTCATCTCCATGGATATGTTGTGGCTTAGCCTGGAATGTCCAACCGTGGCATTAAAAGTATCTATCTTGCTGTTATTCAATTACACAAAAATACATTAGATGCTTTCTTGGCTTGTTGAAAACAATGACATCTTTATGGAGACAAGCAGGTAGCGGATCCTGTACCAGAAAACTGTAACTGTACTGTGTGCAAAAGCAGGACTTTTCAGGGTCTTAACACAGACTAGCACTTGAACTAAACTGGGACTAAACCGACTGAAACTACACTAGGATAAAAAGTGGTCTAAGCCATATCTGAGCCTGCAACTACACCAGAACTGACAATAGCCCATAAGTCCGGATTTGTGCTGGACTGTAATAACTCTACTCTATTTGGTTACTTTGTTAGTTTGAGAAGCAGCACTAATGTATATTCGAAGATTCAACGTTTTTTTAATTAAGAAAAAAACGATTAAGAAAGACCTGTCTCAAAATGTTCTTGAATAGACACTGTCGTCATCGCCACTCGTTTTAATGTAGAAGCTGCTCTTTCGCCCACTGTTCAACAACCAGCAAACACAGACTTGCAAGGATATATATTGAACCAAATACAGATACCAAGACATGGAGAATACTATGGACAAGCGGCACAAAATTGTCTGAATGTGTTCAAACGCTAACGGTAGCGGCGCTCTACATGCTACCGCGACGCTAGCGCCACCTGCTATGTATTTTAACATCAAAAGAATAATCCATTTACCGTACTTTTCTGAGCTAATTAACGATGTCAACAGCATCCGTGAAGACTCAATTAAGACTCGACTTGAATTGGTGGCGCTTCAAATACCCAAATCGGGCCCAGAAACGTTTTATAAGAGGGAAAAAGTAGTGCTTCCAATTGTCTTGAGCAAAGACAATTTTCTCCCCTCGCCAGGCCACACCCCCCACTGTAGCTTTGTTAAATGATTCAGAGCAGCCACAGCATGCTTCTGATTGAGCTTGGGAATCAGAATAAAATTGTGTGATGATTGGAAGCATATGTATCTTATACCAACAACAACAACAACAACAACAACATGTGTCAAATCAGTACGTATACGTTGAGAAAACAATACAGACCTCCACTAAGGCATTGGCCATATTTCACAACAGTGCCCGGACAATGAACTGAACCCTTGATAACAACACAGAGGGGCCCTATGTAACATTTGTGACACCAGCAAGCCAAGTTACAGGTCAGATCCGTGGAGAGGCGACCCTGTTCACAGTAAGAATGCATGTTTTTCATATTCAATACTTGCTGGATAAAGTAAAACATATACAATACAACCTATTCTTGTTCTAGGATTATGGCACTATATTTAGTTTGTTGTCTATCACTCAAATGTCCAAAATAAGCGTAAACAAAGATGGCAATTTGAGCTGCCCATTCTCTTTCAAGCCCCAGGGGTTCCACCAGATGCAAAAGGTCCAAAGCCAATTATTCAGGGTCATTTGTCCAGTTGGTTGTCTCAATTACTTTCACACATTCTCCTGTCCTGACTGCAGATATTTACAGACCCGAGGACCACTCTCCCGCCCGCCTCCTGCGCACTTTTAGCTCGCCCTCTAAAACATGCACAAATACACATGTCCCGAGGCCAGTCAGAGTGTCTATTCATGACCTCCACACCTGGTGACAGCCTGGGACGACGCTGCGGGCTTGGAGGGGGGTTTGGAGAGGTTTTGGAGAGGTTTTGGAAGGGGGGAGAAGAGCCTCTGCTTTACCTGTACATTCCTGTCCATTTAGCAGCATGGCCGAGGCAGGAATGTCCCGTCATGTAAGGGAACTCTGTGTGAAGGTGTGCTCCTGGTGTGATTGAAAAGACCCTTGAGCAAAATATATAAAGATGAAAGCCCGACTTGTTGCGTTCGGTTACTCAAAGCGATGTGCTGCCATTCCAAAGAACATGCAAGGGACTATCAGGCCGTCTGTAAAATATAGTTTAAAATAAAAATATTGTAATTCAGTCTAAAATTTAATATGTTGACAACTTTGAAAATAGTGGTCACAATTTTGAATACAAGCGATTCTCAATACTGATTTCGATGCAACAGTTATTATTAAGAATGAATTTTTTAGGTCAAAGCTTTTAGACAAGAGACTGACAAAATAACTACACTTTTATTAAAAATTACGGTCTTATGCAAGTATTGATCGAATGATGTCTGATTTTCTATACTTTTGACAAGTTCATGGATATCGTACCTCATTTCATATCATCATATTTATGAAAGGAAAAAATTAAGAAAGATCCAAGAGTGAACATTGGATAAAGGAGCTGTCTTCACTTCAGCATTGGAAAAACTAACATTTATTCAAAAAGAAAAAAACTGATGAATTAATTAGTTGATAATTAATTGATTTGGCGAACCGTTGTAAATTTCCTGAAATAACCTATATTATTTGTAGTTTCCTGCTGAATCTTTTCCTGTTTAGCTAATGTTGTTTTTTAAAATTGTCAACTTAAAACTGTCTAGGGACAATTGATAGGTACAAGCAATATTTATGAATGTATACGGACCTTATAATAGTAGTAGAAATGGTTCAGCCAATTGCGTGCACTCCAAAGGGTTCAAGAACAGCTTCAGTTTGAAATTTTAGTCAGGCGTTTTAGGGAAAAATCATCCAGGATTATAAAGCATTGCCTACTGTAGATGACCTCATGCAACTCTTAAACATACGCATTCACTTGTTCAATAGACAAACATTGTACAATTATCAGATTCTCTAAGCCAAGAACATTCTGTCCACCTCCACCACGAAGCATTTCTTAACACCCAAATCAGAGACATGATTTCTTGACTTTTCATCATCAAAACCTCTTTCCAAATGAAAAAAAAAAAACATGTCTGGAGCGGATGTTAAGGTGTTAATAAATGCTTTGTGTGTGGGGCCCGAGCAGAAGTTCCAGCTGTGTCTGTGTCTGAGTCTGAGTCTTTAGAGGCCCCTGGGTTCCTCTCTCATGGTGCAGCTGGCAGTCATCACGCTCCTGGCTCACTCCCTCACTCGCACACGGTCATCCACTATTTCCATGGTAATAGTGACAGGAGCCAGACAGAAAGTGATCACGCCAGTGTTTGAGGGAAAATGAGGACCTTCTGAACCGGACAGTGGCTCTTAAAATCCTGTACAACAAGGCAAGTGCCGGATTAGACAACAGGTACTTCTGGAAGCGTATGTCACGGTGTTGCGATTATTGAGTGAGAAAAACAACCAAACGATTTTACAATGACTCGTGATTACTGAGAGATCATGACGAAACAACAGAGAGATCTTTACATTTCTTTCACATTCGCATTGTCCAACACGTAACTATTATGAAATGTAACTTTCTCAAAGACAAAATAAAGTTAATATGACAAAAACATTTTTTAAATTAAATGTTTTTTTTAAATTTTGTTTTGCATTTAGTAGTGGCATGCCTCTCGCTACTTTTTTAGCCACAGCTGCCCTGGGACAGACTTGTTTTGCCTTGCCTGTTATCAATTTCATATAATCCCTCAAAAAACCTCTGCGCAAAGAGTAACAATATGTAAAAATAAAATGTCAATTCCACACGTATTCCACATTAGTACCATTTCAATCATCAGTGCAGGTAAGATGGCTGAAGTGTCATGCTCAAGAGCACAATGACTGGAAGGAACAGGTTTGAACAGCTGTCTTGAACTATTATCCTTCAAATAGAAACTTTCTCGCACTACTTACACAGCCACATTTTCACAAATCGGATTGGCCACTTTTTAACACGACAACGAGCTATGCGGTCATTAAAAACTGTATTCACTCTGCTGAAAACGCTGCAAGAGGTAGTTTGTTTGGTGATGGGAGGCCATTCTGACCTCATCATTAACGGCACAAACCGGAGGGATGAGCGGACAGCCCTGATCTGTGCAGTGATTGGCTGTCTGCAGGCAGCACGCAAGAGCAAAATACAACACTTTCAGGACTCTTACGTTTATATCTACACAAGAAACTGTCAAAAAATCATGCGCAATCACTTACTTTTACCTCAGAGTGCACCAGCAATGCCCCAGAAAAGCCCCATGGTCTGAAGCTTTTCTCCGAGATGTAATAAGATGTAAAACTACAGCTGCAGTGTTGTGCAGTGCGTCAGAAGGGAGCTTTTAAGGTTAAGATAAAGTTTATTATGCCCGTAGGGAAATTTGTCCTCTGCATTCAACCCATCCCTCAATGCTGCTGGGGCGTCTCCTCAGGAGCAGTGGCAGCGCCCGGGGAGCCGTCTCCAGATCTTTGTGCTAGGCTTGGTCAGGACTGTAGCTGGAGGGTTTTACCTACTGGGCATGTTTTGCACCAAAAATAGCTCCTCTAGAGCTTCGCCCACTTTGAAGCCCACCAAGGTTCCGGAAACAAATTTTTATCTTATTCTTTCCGTAGACTTTTTGTAAAATTCAAAGAGTTTAAAGGCACGACGGAGAATAACCAGGTTTGTGGCAACCAAAACACGGTTGTTTTCAGATAGAAAACGGACAATGCTAAATGTTTTAACAACTTTACAAAGTTTCACAAACAGATTTTCAATAAAAGATGAGGTCTTGCAGTCATCTTTGAGTTCATGTGAATGTAGTTTTTTTTTCTAATAGAGTCAATCTAGAGATGCAATACACAACCGTTCCTCCTTTACATTGAAAACAACACACAGGTTTTACTTTATCTTCCTTTCGTAAATGATAGAAGCTTCTAATCTTGACCATAATAGATGAAGAGCCTGCTCGGAGCATCCATCACGCTCAGTTGTGTTTTATCTCTGAAATGTAATTAGGTAATGTGGAAAGAGCGGTGTGTGAAGTGCCTGAGAGGTGTAGTCCTGTCGCCTTGTTTATTTTAACTACGTCACCATGTTTCCAGAAGTCCGCCATGGCTTTTCTGAGAAGCAGTGGCACAGGGCACAGGCTACGGCAGTTCAATTGGCGCCTGCTTCCAAAAAAAAAATAAAAAAAATAAGTGTAACCATTTTGGGAACGATTGTGTTACTTTGTGAAGAAGAATGTTTCAGTTGAGTTTTGCTTTTGAAATGTTGCTGTGACATTTCATAAAAGGAATATAAACAGTCAGTTGCCTCAGTGTAAGATCTGTTTTTGCGATAACAAAGCATCATCTGCGTCTCAAATCAGTATACTACAGTTAATGAAATCAGGGTACATTTTAAGATGGTTAAGAACAAAGAAAGATGCAGCAATAAACTTAGAAGAGCAATGCAGTTGGTCTTCTTTACAATTGTGGGACTTAAAGTCAAATACCTCGCACTCAGAGCTCTTTACATCAAGGAACCGCTCCGACATTAAGTTTGTTCAGATGCTGGAGGCAAGGGGTGCGAAGTGTGTTGCCCAAGGACACAACCACGCAATGCAGTGGTGAAAGCTGGGATCAAACTTTCGATGTTTGGATCAGTGGACGAATACTCCAAGACCAACTGAGGAAATCCCTTGCCTTTGGACGACATGTGGGCATTATACAAATATCTAAATATTGAGTGGGTTTTTAACATTACAAATAAGTTCGATGTTTAACAAAGTAGAATTGTACTTTGTTATAAATTAAAACCACAATAATCTAGAGGCGTTGCTTTTTTCTGCACAATCTGGTTTAAACACTGGGATTTTCTTTCTTGGCAATAATCCCAGTTATGCAAAATGGCCCATGAATGATTATTGTCTACCCTTTTTATTGCAGTAAATTATATTATTATTTACTGTCCCATCCCACAGTCATGAATGTGGTTTTGAAAAAATGCGACATTTTAAAATCGAGTACATCATTTCAACAGCTGGCTAAACATAACAAATGAAAGATGTTTTGGTGTAAATAAGAATTGAACTCACTAATACGTTTGAAGACATGTTTTAACACATTTCAGATGGATTTACATAATATCGTCTGATAGTCGTTACTGGGAAACTCCAGACAATTATTGTATATACAAAATATAGATATATGATCAATAATCCAATGCAATGTAATGTTTCCTAAATTGTATAATTTGTCAATGTTTTAACCAGTGTATTGCCACAGAAACTTATGAACCAAAAAAGTGTGCCATGGCTCAAAAAAGGTTGAAAACCACTGCAATGCACAACAATTACTATATAAATATTTTTTTTTGAATGAGTAAGGTTTGCAGTTCACATCGTAGATTTGTGCCAATTTCTTCAGATTCAACATCAAATTCCTTTTGACTTTCAGAAAAAAAAGAAAAGAAAAATACGCATTTTTTTACATTCCTGCGTGGTGTTGAACTGAAAATGTTTATGATATAACAAATAAACTGTATTTTTTAACATTAAGCTAACAGATAATTACAAAATCTCCCACGATGCATCAGTCCAAACCATGGTGAGGTTGAGAAGGGGGTAAAAGCAGGCCTGCTGTTGTGCCTGGCTACCAAACAAAACCTCCAATGACCTACTTTCATCCCTACCCCAATGTATCCACACACGAGCAGAGCGTACAGCAGCTCAGCCAATCACATCGCGGCTTACATGCGCTGCTATTATGAGGCCTTTCCACCGTTAAGTGCCCTAACAGATCATATCCGGTGTGCTTGATGTGTTTACAATACAAACAAGGCGAGAGGAGAGGAGCGTGTAGGTAAAACATTGTCCAACAGACTGTCAACAACCTCCCCGTCCCAAACGCCGCTCAATTATCAACTAGCGGGAAAATAGAGGAACAGGAAACAATTACAAGTGTAATTGAGTTGGATGCCAGTCCACAGGAAGCTATTATACTGCGCTGAATATCTTTATCATCCACGTTAAGAAAGTATTTCCGCCTTTATTTGGGATAATATTTGTGTTGGTGTCAGGGAGCGGACAGAGGCCAAGTTACGGGGGCAAAATGGGAAGGGGCATTTGAGATTGAAAAGAATGTGGGAAATTGTGGTTCTCTGTTTAATACTGAAGCTGCACAATAAGAGCAACTGTGTGATCACTGTGTTTTAGCAGGTATTTTAAGCCAGATGTCCAACCTTTAGCCACAGCAAATGACTGGAGTGGTGATACTGATGAAGCGCTCAAGTGGCTTATTCAGGAAGGCAACGCAGGTATGTGGTTGGTCCAAATCAGGCTACCTTCTGGTGGCTGGGTAAGCACTTAACCCATGGGACTCCATAAAGTTTGCCATTTTATTGTTTGTTTAATGTGAACAAACAAATAATATGTTGTCAAAATGTCAAAAAGATAGTATTTCACAATCAAATTGGGTTTAGGATTAGGTTTAGAAAGAATACATTTGGTTGAGGACATGCAGAACACAGGGAGTCCTCTTACCCCAATGACAAAAATATGCTAACTATATGGTCTACAGTCTCTTTTTTTCATACCAGTTAGTTTGATTTTCATACTTGACAGTTTTGACCAATCACTCAAAATCTTCTTCAGATGTTGATGTGACATGTCTGATTTACACAGGTTTGGCGCCGTCTTCCAACCAGCAGAGGCAGGACGACAGCGCCATTTGCAGTCTGACTCATTCAGGACGCTATCCCAGGTGTGGGAAAGTAATAAAGTTCCCTCGTCCCGGTTTATGGTCCTGGGAGCAGTCAGGTATGAAAAACAAACAATCTCTGGTCGGAAAAAATAACTGCTTAATATGCTTTACTATTGCTCACAGTATGATGACAGTATTTTTCTAACTACAACACAAAATCATTAACATTTATATTTGTCACAACAGATGTTCATTGAACTTATAGGATAATTAATGGGACAATAGTGCTGGCTAAAACCATAAATTTGCTCTTATTACACTCCTATTCACACTCATAATTCATTTCAGACAGAAGATTGTGAGTATTTGGGACGTCCTGCAGACAGATGCATCCCTGGACAGAACAGCAGCCTGGACAAACTCAAATTTCAACACGTCGTGAAAAGTGATCCAAGCTCCAGTCTCCACATCTTCCCCAGAACTCTCCGAGCACAGCAGCACAGCACTGTCCCCAGTCCAAGCCCAGTCTCAGAGCGTTCTCCGAGGTCCTCGCTAAGCACCGCGGATCAGCCGATAATTACTTTCTTTAGTGCATCCGATGAGGCGGAGACTGCTGCACGAGCCGATACATGCTGGCACGACGGATATAATGGAAGAGGATGACAAAACACTAATAAATAATGCCACTCTGAAGCTCTTTACAAACAGATCGCAGCCCAGTCAGATACGGAGCGCTAGTTTATTTGTACGCAGTCACAGTCATGCCCACCAATCACTCGCTCCGCAGCATGCTTTTGTTTCCCTTTTCCTTAGTTAAGTCATGGACAAGTGGTGAAAATATCTGTGTTTATTTAGCCGAAAGTGCAACAAAAAAAAACCAACACACAGATAAATAGATAGATTCCACTTTCGAGTTATTTATTTTGTGAGTAAACACTTATTTAAGTTCGAGCTCAGTGTGAAGAGCTCTTGAGGATGAAGAGAGATTGCATCCACTAGAATATTCATAGTAAATATATAACAATTCAGTTCGCGATTTTGACCTCACACTTTTGGATTTATTTATATTTTGGCTGTCACAGATGCACTGCTTTATGGAACTACAGCTTGTCAAGAGATGAAACTCTCCAGCACTTAATTTTTATTGTCCACGCCAAATGTAAACACATGTGGAAAAAATGGTTACAAGCTCGTTTTCCACATGATTGCACAATTATATATTGCGAGATCTTGTGGCATGAGATCCTGTCACAGCCCAACAAAACGGATTAATAAACTGATTCTTTTTTTTATCTTGCGAGTAAACGCTTCATACCCGTGTGAAGAGCTCTTGAGGTTGGAGAGAGATAAGTGAAATGCTAAACCTCCACTACTTCTCCGACACTTGAGACCTGCTTTGACACAGACAGCGTCAGGCCTTTTAAAATATCACAATTGCAGATACAAGTCCGTACTTTAATGTGTTGGGCTGGAATTTCGAACCTACCGTGAAAACGCAAATGTTTTGACCTGATTTACGGTTCAAATCTTGTTCACATGAAACAAAAACCTGCACAAAGCTCAATTTCTTCTATGACAAATGAAAGAATGGGGGATTTCAACAACAACAATTGATTCACAAAGACATGATTGTGGTCAGTTAAAAGGACATTTGACCATGCATTCACTATAACAGGTTCAACAAAAAACATTTGGTTCAACAATTGATTCACAGTTTGAATATTTCTTTGCGAAACTGAGCATTGTCCATAGAGTTATATCGCTTCCCTCCTTCCGAACTATTGCGACTCTACGATGATGCGAGCGTCTCCCCAGAGGGACACACACCGGCACCCCCCTGCGTGTGAGGTGATGATAGTGTGGGTTAACGGGACAAGACACAGTTAAGACCAAGCACATGTCGGCCATGTGTGTCTCTATATTACAGCCGCCGGTCAACTCTTCGGGACCGTGCCACCGAGGATGAGAAAAGCTGCTTCCTGTCAATCCGATAAACACATTTGACATGCCCAATTGTCTTCAAAAGCGTGCGGCAAAAACAAGTGAATTGTGGTTGTAAAAGCGTGGTGCAAAAAATCCTACGGTCATAGTGGTTTTCCTTCAGGTTAGTCCTTGTTTACGTCCGGTGTAGACCGAGTTTAGACCTGGAATTGTCCCGTTATAGACCGAGTTTAGATCTGGTGGACATCGGGATATTTTCTCAGACGATGATGCTGCTTTATGAATAATACAAGCTGATACCGTATCTCAAAGTGATGAAATGCAAATGTTATGTAATTCGTTTTGGGAACAATCATATCAGAAAGCATTATTTTTGTCAGGGTGTTGTTTTGTACTCTTCCGAACTGGTAGGAGCATGAAATCTTACTTAAGAACACACAACAAAAACAAACTTAAACATGGTACCACTTTATAACAACTACTATTTAATGATCTTTAACAAAACATGAACAAAGACAATTCAAAATGAACAAAAACATGATTAGGCTTAGTTACTATATAGGATTAGAGTTAGGGCTAAGATATTTGTTAAGTAGTTATTAATCCTGAATCATTCTTAAGTATTTGTTCATCATAAATTAGGTCTTTGTTAAAGTAGTTGTGTTGACTAAGAATATATTTCAGCCCAATCCTTAAATCACCTTCTCCATCCAAAACATCTTTATAATTAATAAGCCACACGTCAACAACACATTTGTGAGGCACGAATGATAAATGTTTTACAACATCACCACTTCTGTGCGCGTGATGTCATCAGCACACTGTAAAACCATGAATATTTAAAAGACCACATTCTGTCCGCTTCCAAGCAAAATCCAATCTTCAATTGTCAGAAATTTGGGAAGCTATACATCCAAAATGTCCAGGCACTGAAGCCACAAATTAGACGGAAAAAAAATAGAAAACTACTGTCCATATTACTGACCATGTAAGTGGGATAAACGGAGCTCTCACTAAACAGCAATAATGGTGCACAACATCTGTTTTGATTACTTCTAAACCTGATTCACAGTCATTGATCCAACACCTTACCACTAAGTCACTATCACACATTTTATATCTCATGATAAGAGGGTTATTTACACTTTGCACAACATGATTAGCAATGAAACCCAAAGTCCTCAGATAAGAAGATAAGCAGAGATCATAAAAGAAACATATTATGGCACACGGCATCTGAGAGAATCAAATAGTAATGAGCTGAAACACTCACTGTCCCCAGCTCTCCCTTTTCTGAACAGAAGGACTGCATCAGTATAATGTGCTGAAATGATGTTACTGTTTGTTCCAACATTTTGTGGTGTTTCATGCCAACTTGTCATACGTAATCACAAAGGTGTATTTGTATTTATGTATTTATTATTTACCAGCATTTTTATTTTGTTTGTTTATAATAAGTTGCATAAATGGATTGTACTTGGTTCTTAGACTATTTCTTAAAGGAGTGTGCATGCAGTGTTTATTTGTGAAATGTGAAAAAGATCATAAAAACAGCAAGAACAGAGTATCACAGCCAAACCGCTCGAATGAGCCGTAAACGGCAGCATCCTTCTCTGGGACACAAACCGTCCCGTGCTTTGCTCTCTCAAACAGCAGTGGAGTGGCGCGTGCTCGTCCTACCTGGTCCCGCTGGATGCAGGGCAGAGAAGTCCTCCGGTGGGACTTGCTGTTGTTGTGACTGTGGGCCATGTCTGTGGAGATCACAGAGCTGGCTCTTCTGCGCCTCTTAAACACAGGCACAGGCTCTTGAGATGCGCTCGCGGGGTGCGGGGTGCAGCCCTCCTCGTGCAGTGTCCCGGGCTGAGGCAGTAGCCTGTCAGCATACCTCGCGAGCAGGATGCCCAACACTCCCAGCAGGTACGCCACGTATGGTCTCCACGCGGCGCGCACTTTGTGGAGCGAAAACACGGAGAAAGTCCTGGCCACGCTGAGGAACAAGATGACGGAAATGCCCTGGTTCAGACGCGCGACCATCAGTGCCCCAGCGGCCACGCACGCGAGTAGGACCACGGCCGCGGTGGGGACAGACAAAAGTGCTTCATGCGTCCCGTCCAGGAGAGAGCACGCCGCCGCCTCGCAAAGGTGCCACACGGTGAGCAGCACGAGCACAGTGTGGAGCAGGAGCCCGCCACGAAACAGGAACAACCCGAGCCAAAAGAAGGCACATATGAGGCTGAAGAGCGGCGAGAGCGCGCTCCAGCAAGTTTGGACCAGCTCCGCCACACAGCTCGAGCCCAAGTGAAGGACAGAGTGAGAGCGCGTGCTGTGCTCAGCCCTCCACTCTGCACATCTGAGCAGAAGCGCGAGGCACGCACACAGCGAGCCGACGCACACTGACACTTTGTGGGAATTCCAGATTTGGGACAATGGCAGCCTCAGCCACGGCGCGTGCGGATCGGGGCTCAATGGGACAGCACGCGCCTTAACGTAACCGTTGAGGCTTTTGTCATGAGCACCTCTGCAGTCACAGTCAGCGGGCATTGCCATCACTCATGACACAAAAGAACCAGAAGGAAGTATTTCATGTGGTCAAAGGAGCGGGGAATTGGCCACACACTCAGCAAACATGTTTGACTGGACTCAAAGAAGTCGCGTCTCCTTTTACGCACGGCCACGCGTCCCGCCACTGGAATTCTATTGTTGTTCCAGGTACAGCTTGGCAGAAACAACATGAAGGAAAGTCAGACGTTCTACAGATCTAGGACGCTGGTCCTTTGCACGCGCACAAACACGCGCGCGTCCTCCTTTGCCCCTCTTTGTGGCGCGGCGTCTCTTTCTCTTGTGTCATGTTCTTCTCTGCGGCAGCGGTAAAAGTGACTGGAGTCCTGCAGGACACCAGCGCGGTCCTTGTCCGCTCCTGCTTCATGCACCCATTGTTCCACTTCTCCTGTTCCTCTTTGATTTCGAAGATAAACAGTAAACCAAGTACGCTTGAGCGGCGAGGGCCTCTTCTCGCTGTTTGTTGTGAAAAAAGTGGCAAATCCAAACGTATTGATCACAACACGCGCGCTCCAACTGTCCCCTCTGCCTCTGAGCTCATTCACACCCTGAGTCCTGAATCTAACACGGAGCAGAGATTGCAGCAGCAGCTTCAGATGCCTGCTCTGCCAGCCCAGCAGGCGTTGTCCTCACCAACTTCAAAATGAGACAGATTTGGATTGGTCCAGACATTTTTCAAACACCTTCAATTTATGATCTCAAACTGAAACATTGTGCCACTCTTAGTTCTCAGATAAAAGTTATGTGGAAAAACGTAGCACCAAGTAGGGCTGGGCATATAAATCAATCTTTTTTTTTGTTTTTTTTTACCTCATATTGCTCTATCTCGATTTATGATTCAATTATAATGTAAAAGTATTTACAGGCCTACTGTATTAATTTCATGAACTTTAAACGTCTTCCTCCAAAGCCGAATCACCAATTGAATCTACCAAGCAGGAATTGTTCACACCTTTAGTTTAAAACATATTTTAAGTAACAGAAAGGATCATACGTCTACATTAAACAATTACACACAAACGTCATTAGCCCTATATTTATGGTACATATTGATGACACATTGAAGCATGAAGCACAACATCCAGTACCTCTCCTCAGGGATCACACATAACATCTGTGGCACAACTGTCTTCATGTTTACTGGTGCACAAAGTCATCACCACACATGCACATTCAAACATCTGGTTCCAACTGCTATATTTTTTCATGAAATATGATTTTTAGGTGCAATATTGTGAACAGAACATCTTGCTTTACATTTACGACAACACGTAGTTAAGAAAAGTACAGATAAAGCCCTTCCTTATACCTTTTCCAAGTCAGGAATTTACTTTAAAGGGGACATAGTATGCAAAATCAACTTTAATGAGCTTTTACCAAACGTCATCAGTTTACTAAAAGTTGTATTTTGTTAGATTCACGCATGTTTGAGCAATCCTGGATCGTCCTGTATTTTAGGCTCGAGTGTTCAGAAATTCTTGTTTTCGCCGACCCCCTATCCCCGCCCACATCTCTACTTAGTTGTGATTATCGGAAAAATTAAGACTAAGAGTGATTTATGTAGGGTTCTAAAATGTCACGGAGCCACTTTTCGAAGATAAAAACATGTAAATGTCCATCCTCTGTTATGGTGATTTGTCACTGTGAAGTTCTGCAGTTTTGAACAGGAAGTCTATGGACCTGTTTTCCATTACCAAGCTGTTTTAGATCAAAATTGTGTGTTTTGTTTTTTTTTTCTTACGATGAACTAAACGTACAATGAGGATCTTACTCATGCTCCAAAAAAAAAAAAAAAAAAAAAAAGCATAATATGTCTCCTTTAATTGTTTATGTATGTTTATTAAATTAATACAATCTTAGATGAGAGGTGGAAACGATTTCTCAAAAGTAAAAGTGAGGAGAATTCAAACCATAAAAATTCTATTCATCTTTTGACCTCAGACATAGTGCAATATATTCAACTTCTGACCCGGACCCGGAATTCTAGTCTGACTCAGTGTTGTCATGCTTTTCCACAGTTTCGCGCTCACTGGCTCACCTGGTCCTGGGCAGTGACATGTTGACAGAGCTCTTCCCGGCGTGTCCCTGTCTGCAGAGTTTAGCAGGAGCCTGAGGGAGTGGGGCTAACACACCGTGATAGGAGCAGGAGGAGGCCAGGCCAGTGTCCATCACAGCACACAGCCAGTTTCACATCTCATCAGCGGTCATCGGGACAGCTGTCTCCACTGTTTACAGCACCGGGGTTTTAAAAGGTCCACGAGCCCGGGTCCTGTTTGAAAAGCGAATACAACTTTGTCAAACTGTTTATTTGAATGTTACACAGGGAGAAACAGTCTTTTAAGTAAAGATAAAAGAAGAGGAATTATAGAGACCTTGTGATCATATCGTGGAGTACACTTTGTAACTTTTCTGCAGGTGAGGTCTGTTACCTCACCTGCTTGTCTACATGAGATTGTATTGTTCTGCCTGGAATGTTCCACGTTATGACATTAAACCTATCTACCGTAATATTCATTTATTTATTCCATAACAAGTGTTCTACCTTGAAATTATGCAATCTTTTTTTTTTTTTTCAATAAAAATTATGCAATCTTACTGTGAATTTGGGCTTGCCTCAGTGCAGATCTGACCAGTAATGGGTGATGCTTGTCTCCATTTAGAGCGATAAGTTTAATGCCATTTTGTGAGACATTCAAGGCACGGCAATAAAATCTCCACCAGAAAAGTTACAAAGTGCACCTTTAAATGTCTGATTAAAGGAAACATAATGCAGAATGTAATTACCATGTTATTACGGTGTTCTCGCGTCATTAACTCACTCGGATTTAAATCGGTGTAATCCCTCATCCGTCCAGCAGTATTCCATTGTAGAAAAAGATTAAGATGTAGGCATCTGGGCAGTTTTTTTTTTAAATTGATTGATCGTGCGTGTTTGAGTAATCCTGTATTTTCCTATATTCTATTTGTATTTCTTAATCTTTATTTAACCAGGTAAGAAGCCCCTCAGAACACGGGGATAAAGGGAAAAATTTGATTTGAGAACTCAGAAAGTTTCAGTTTCACCTACCCCCTATCACCGCCCACTTCAATGTACTTACTGCGATTATTAGAGTATTATAACAATTCATACTCGGGGTCATACACAATAGAGTTTTAAAATAGAAACATATAACTGAAGATCTACTGCTTGAAAGTAAAATGTCCCTATTAAGAAGGCTGATCAGGATTTTTTTTCTATTATTAAGCCATTTTACAATATTATAGAACAATATTGGGATTTACAATAAACAAAATGTAAAATAATGGTATATTTAGTTTTATACCAGAAAAGTCGCCAGATTGTTTTTTTTTTTACATGGACTTTGTGTTTTTTATATAGTTGTTACCTTGATTAAATAAAGTATTGACAAACTTAATTAATTGTATATACTGAACACAATATGAATGCCCTGGTCTCACATTAATCACACTCAGTGATTGTAAACTACTGGTGACCTCAGCTGCCCTGTGACAGACACACCCATAGCAATAAATGTTTGTATGTATTTATTGATGTGTGTAAATAAATAATAGTTACTTTAAAATGGTACACTCTTGACAGTGGTCATTTAGACACAGGTGTCGATTCATGCTTATTTATTAAAGCTGTACTAACAGTATTGATCTGTACAGTAATGAGCCTCAGTGATATGGAAACCTGTGTATGAGAAGTACTTTCCAGTTCAACTACAGTTCACAGCAGTTGGGCCTAGTCAGTGCAGCCTCTGTGGGACACGCTCTGTGAAACGTTCATCATCTCCTCATTCCAAAACATAACCAAATGCCATTGTGAAATAGCCTTTGAGAATGTTAACTGTGCACTGCTCACGTAAGAGTCCTGCTCTATTTGGACACACAGCACGGTTCATTGTAAAACAGGAATCCTTATGAGGTGCAATCCATCAAGCATCTGGTTTGGATGTGGTGAGGGCCAGTGACCTCTGTGGCCTCTCGGGTCAGAGCTGACACTTCTGATGCATCACTCAGAATGAATGTCCATGGGCCGCTTCCTGGACCTGTGTTTGGCTACAGACTAAAGCAGGGGTCTCAAACCTTTGTACCCCGGAGAGCTACTTTCATAAGACGAAGATGTCAGTGAGCTACTCTTGTTAACGATCTTAAGAAATGTAGTTGATGTAACAAGCCTTAGATGGGGTATAAATACACAAAGTGTATCCAGTGAATAGTCTGTAAGACGCCTAATTTATACATTTACAATGGTAATAGGCTCATGAGGAATTCATTTAATGATTCAGTGTAATGTGTATTACTCCCAAATCCTTTGGGGAGCTACTTGAAAGGGGAGGGAGAGTTACTGATATCTCCTGAGGTACCGGTTGTAGACCCCTGGACTAAAGTGTCACTTACGTTCACAGGGGTCGGTTCAGGCAGTAGAACAGCCTTTGGATTATAGAGCTCACAGTGACTGCCCACCTCTTGGTTCTAGGAGTCAATTTCTCATTCCTTTTCCCCCTTAGACTTTCCAGAATTCGATGAGGATCTTTCTTTGAAGCATCCCAATTTTTCATTTTCAGTGAAATGCGTTATTTTATGATGATTATCTAACAGCAGAGATAGACTTCAGCATTGTCAACATCAACAGTGACGTCCTCAAAATAGCGACGACAATAAACAAGGCAAAATGACTTTGCCATGGCGTCCTTTTACATATTTTGTTTTATTTGGAAAGCGCAAGAAACTACCATTGACAAAAATCATGGTGAAAAAATTGGGTGTTGGCTTCTAGAGCGTTTCTGGTGTCAAAGTGGTCAGTTTCCAAATTGTATGACTGTAAAAACAAGAGCAGAGCAGACGCATTCCCATTCTGCTTGTCAGTGGTGAGCAGAGATTGAGCTCAAGTGCAGTGTGCAGAAGCCCTCATGGCACGGCTCGGACCAGGGCCAAGTTTCCACTGAGGAGCCAGGTCACTCACAAGCACAAATACCAGCGCTGTCTCATACACACAGACACCTCCATCCGATTGTCTGACATCAAGCAGTGCCCAGGGAACAGGAGTTGTCCCATTGTTTCATTGAACAGATATTTGACCCATCCATCAAGTTCTGCTCTCGCTAGAATCTTTCAGCATGAGTTAAGATGAGTCTGTTGCACCTCACGTTTGCCACTGTCATATGACGAATAACGATACAGAAACAATAAAATGTCAATGTACAATCATCATTGTACAATTAGTTTAGATAAAAATGAGCTGAACTTGAAAGCTAGAGTTCTATCGCAGGAGAAGCTTTATTTCCATCAGTGCGGGACTTGGAGACATGATCCCGAAGACATTGCAATTGTGTGCATCCGTCTGATGCAGTCCAGTCTAGCTTTGCGCCCGTTCTGCAGTAGGATTAATGTACCTAGACAATGATAATAAGAGCTGCGCTGGCAGTGTCTGACTGGCACAAGGGAGAAATGCTATTTCCCCCAAATGACAGTGACCAGACGATGCAAAGTGATGTACATGGGGAGAGAGTTTATATGTTTTTCTTCATCCAACTTCATTTTGAGCTCATATGGTTTATTATTTGTATATACTTGGGAAACCTGACACATGGTGGACATTCAAATGGAGGTGTATTTGCGTATGTATGAACTTGTTTAAGTCAACAAATCCCATAAATATCTCCACACCACATTCTCTTATACTCACCATAATTTAATCAATTTAAACTAATATGAATTGCCTGTTCAATGAGTTGCACCAATAAAAGTGTTATTATTTTTTTAAACTCTTGATTTAAATTATTACTCTATTCAATTCCAAAACTGGGAGAAAAGCTTTTTTCTAATCTACATGGGTTTATATAAAACCAAATGTGTCGCAGCACAATTAATTCGATATAGTTGGCTATAATTTCTCTATAGGTTAATTTTTCAGGTGAAAATAGGAAAAAATCTTCAGTATAGAGATTATTGAGTTAAAATTTTTAATGAATCAGGCTTAAAAATGGATCAAATGAAGCCTTCTCTATGAGCTGTCCTAATCTTGTTAAGTAATATATTGTAAAGTTTGGTGTAGGTGCTACTTTAAGGGCTGATCTGGGGGAAATTCATTTTGAGAAAACAACCTCTGAAGTTACCCTGTCTCATATAAATTGAATGGATGCAAGCAGAATAAAATAAATATTACAACTTCTTTGGGTGCAGAAAACATAAAGAGATTTGATAAGAATTATGAGCCGAACAATTGTGATTAGACTGTTTGCCGTACTCGAGCAGACCTACGACGTGTATACTGTAGACAGTTCGTGTACATTGGGAGAATGCAGGGGAGAACGGCGGCATCAGGAGCTAATACCAGACTCACTGGTGGGATGAAAAATGCCGCGAGTCCAGGAAGAGAGCGGAAAAGAGAAAATTTAAATGCTGCTTCAGATGAATAATGTAATTTTAAGATCTGCGTGGGAAATGGAGCCTCGTGTCTTATTGCGCTCTGTACATATTCAGCAAAAGATATATGCGTTTGGAGATTTCAGCTCAATGTGTTCAAAGTAGGTTTCTCTGTGCAGAGGGCTTCGACAGTGGGCTGGTGAGACTTGCCTGACAGCATATTCCACTCACTGGAATTGTAGTGAATGAAAGAATCAGTCAACTCCCATGGACCAGAGCCAAATCCTCACCTTCATCTGCTTAGATCTGATCGAATCCACACCAGTAGAGATACGGTTGGATGGGCACACTGCACAGTCTAACATTTGTAATGCAAATGTTGATCAGTTATCAGCTCAGGATGTCACAATATCAAATTGTATAGAGTATTGCAAGAAAAAAAGTGATTTCAGCGATTTAACGATTATTCACGATTACTGAGAACATGACTAAACAACACTGAAATCTTTCATTTTCTTTCATTCCATTACTATTCCGCAATTTTGTGACCAGTTTTATGAATTTAACATTCTGTTCATTTCAGTTAATGTGCCAAAAACAGCCAGATAAAAAATGTGTTTATGTACAGGTGCATTTTTGGGATTCTAAGTAATGCTTCAAGTAAAATGACTTCGTTTTGACTTGGTTTAATTGGTTGTGTCCTGTTGTTAAAAAAAGTTCATGTTTTTTTCATTGCATAAAGTCACTTTTGTGTCTTCTACTTCAGTTGCATGTTTTCACGAACACTATGCTTATTCACTTGTCGTGGAAACAGATCATGGCTAATGTGCTTCACGGCAACTTTCCAAAGGCCAAACGGATGAGCTTCATCATCAGGAGCAATCACACAGAGTCGTGTATACAGTGGGTCTAAATCAATGGAACATCCCAGCACACACTGCTCTGTCTGTCGCCCAACAGCGAGCTAACGCTTTCCAACCTGCATACACAATACACAAACAGTTTGACCTTTCAGGCAAATAACATCAATAACATACTGTCCTTGAAACATACCAAACAAAACGTCCACTTAGAATGATACAGTCTATGTTCTGGGTAATTTTGACCGCATGTACAGCAAAAATAAATGGGTCACTTTCAGATAGAACCATATAATTCTGAAAATTGTGTGCACGGTAGCAGAGCGGTTAGAGCTCTCACCTCCCAAGAAGGAAATCATGGTTCGATTCCTGGGTGAACATAACATCACATGATCTCTCTGGGTGGAGTCTGCATGTCCTCCCCGTGTTACCGTGGGTTCTCTCCGGGGTCTCCGGCTTCCTCCCACCGTCCAAACACATGCATGTGTTAGGTAAATTGGCAACTGTAAATTGTGAGAGTGAATGTTTGTCTGTGTGTCTATGTCTCTGTGTTAACCCTGCGACGAGCTGGCCACTGTCCAGGGTGTACAAAGGCACAAAGGCACTGGGATAGGCTCCAGTCACCTGCGACCCCTAATGGGAACAAGCGGTAGAAAATGAATGAATAAAATATATTTAACTTAGTAAAATAAATTAAGCATTATCTGTAAATGCAGACTTCTTAATAGCACAAAGATGGAACCTCAACATTCGAGAGCAGTTCAATGTGATGTCAGATAGAATCTTTTCATTTTAAGAGGACAAATTGGTGCATAAAGTTACATTTGAACTTGACGACAAACTTACACTAAAATGAATGCGGCTTTAGACTTTTTCAAAACGAGTTTCCCCAGTCCCACCAAACCCTCTGACATTGCACATGCCTGAGGTCACCTTCACTTTATTTCAATGAAATCACAGACCTATTTTATTCAAACAAGGTCTGTGATATTTGTACTTAATGAATGTGGACCCAAACAAAGAGAAAATGAGAAAAGACTAAATGCAGCTCCACATCCATGGATTCCAGAATGATGAAAAATTGTGACTGTTTTATTGGGAAAAAGTCCTCAAAATGAAACCCATGATTACCAAACCAAAAACACACTTCTGATCACCTGCCGTTGGCATGTTTTGTTCCTGTATTTGGGACCGTGGCTTTTAAGCTGCCATGTTCCTTGTGTGTTTTATCCTTGTTGCCATCACAGAACCTGGCCTGTTTTTGGACTGAATCGAGTGTGTGGTCCCCGAAGAGGAAACTTGCACACTCTCACTCAAGTCTTTTCCTTCTCCTGCCATCATCAGCCCTTACTCTAAATAAAGACTTTTAAGGCAAACTTTTCGGAGAATACAAAGTGTCCCCCCCCCCGTCCCTCCATCGATCGGGGGAGAGTCTTTACAAAAAAGCTCTCATTAAAACGTGCCCAAAGAAAAACTGCCGAGCTTTATTTAGTCTTGCCAGTGGGTCTTTGACGTCACGTAATGGAGAAAAGGTTGTCTTAAATAAACGGACTGAAATGAGAAGCTTCTCCAACAGCTTACAGTTGTCATTTGCTTAAGCCAGAGAATTGTAAACATCCTCACAGCTCCAGTTTTGTACAACATGGTTTGATTAGTTTATGAAACTGGCACTTTTTCAGAGTTTGTTCTGATTGCAGCAGTAAAACCACATCACGCTCCTCTTACCAACTACAAAGGGCATTTTTAATACCACATACATAAATTGTTTTTATTTATGTACAATAATAATGCATTCAATTTGCAATTTTTGGGACAGTCAGATGCTTAAATTGCTTCATTCATTCACTCCTACCTAAGGCAGGAGTTTCGGAGTGATGAAAAATTAGGATTATTGCCATAGTAATTAACAGTTTAAAACAAAGAAAGGTGAAAAGCATAGATTTTGCTCAGACTCGATCACTTGACTAGCCGATGCAACCCAGAGTTACCGTACCTTTCAGACTACAAGGCGAAAAGTACAGGTTCCCAGGGTTCAAAGCAGGGTTCCCACGCTTTGAACCCTGCTGTCATTAAAACGGTGCAGTAAATGTATTGATTTTTACTGGCTAACGGCCACCGGGGGTACTCTAGTAGGAAGCGCAAGCTTTTGACACTGTAGAAGCACTGTCCAAGGGACATGTTGTGTTCTCTGTATTTTAAGCTTCAAAACGCTGTGTGTTTTATTACAATCAAACTCATATTCACAGAGAAATTTGTCTAATGAGGAAGTAAATCTAGATGCGGCGAAACGCAAAACACACGTGGAGCACGGTCCTGCGATATACGGCAGTCTGCAGTTTAGAACCCACATTAATGGTAATATAACATTATGGATACCAACCGCCATAAAACACCACCAAAGAAGAAGAAGAAATGAGACTTCCTTGGCCAGACTTGGTTGAAAGACAACCCTGCATTATTACCGTGGAACAATATTTCTGTGTAAAGATCCCATATTACAACGTAACACTCACTCGCAAAGCGCAGGAGCAGATGAACCAGGTGTGAAGACACAGACGCTCACACAGAGTAATCAAAGACAGTGGGGACAGTAGGGACAGCTGTGATTGATGTTTAAATATTTCATGTTACAATGTGGGCACCTGTGGTTTATTGACAGATGTGGCCCGTATATATGTACAAAATATTTTTTCTTTGTAAATATAGTTGGCGCTGCTTTTATTCCGGAGCGCTGTATAGCCCAAAAATAACGGTATGTCAAATCAAAAGTTTCTTCACAATGAAGTGAATGTGACCCTATAAAGTATATAAAATATTTATTTCATATTTATGTACTTTATCTGCTCACCTCACCAATAATAGGAAAAAGAATGCCGAGCGGTCACTAGATGCTACAAGAAGCACAAAACATCAGAAATCTCAACTTAAATGTTGTTAGCCTTTAGCGCTAATGCCAGTTTTTCCGTGCTAATTATCATGTAAAATGAAACACTCAAAGGTTTACACACTCAACAATTACGTTCATCTTAATGTAGTTAATAGGTTGGTACCAGCCAAAACCCTCTGGATTATTCATAACGTGTCTATTTTTGCAGGCTAATGCTAATGGCTATAGGAAAAAATGCAAGGGATTGGCTCTGGAGTCCTTCAAATCTTCCCAGACTAGCTGAGTTGCTGAGTGATTGATAGCATGAGGATCCAACGCTGCATCTGCTTATTCATATGTCTATGGGGGAAATTTCCTCCAAATGTTGCCTGTGACAGAAAACTGAAAGCCATGAATAGCCACAGCTGCCCTGAAGTAGACTGCAGGGAGGGAGGCAGTGCCAGTGGTCCCTCCAACCACCACCATCACTCACGCACACACCATGTTTATAGCATCAATGCAATCATCTAAATATCACAATCAACGTCCTCCATCTGACAGAAATTGACTGTATTTGATTTATTAAAGTTCCTCATTTTACTACAACAGTTAAGATAATCATATTTTCGATTAACTGAAAATATTGCTAAAATAATGCCATTACACTTAATCCATTACTATTATACAGAAAGGATTTTTTTTTTTATATAATTTGATAATTTCATAAAAATTAGAACACTTTTATTTTGCTTTATTAATGTTTAAAGCACCAGAAAAATGTATCTGTTGAAATTTGTGTCAAACATTTTGTGTTTCCCGTGTGATGTGTGACTCTGCTGTCATTTTAAACTGATATTTTTTTTCTTCACAAACTGCCACTTGATTGGTGTAAAACTGTCATTTATATTTACAACAGGTATTAACCATATACAACAAATACAGTTTTAAACCTTTATTTGCTTTGCTTTAATCTATTTTTTGTCTTTGTTAATGTTTTATTTTTACACAGTTTGACTGTTACATTAAAGCATGTACATTTTGGTTTCACTATAACTGAAATTGATATGTCGAAAAGCATATTCAAATATTGCTATAATATAGTTATAACAGCACTTAACAGCCCATATTGCATATCGCAGTCCTCATAGATAAGGATGGTGACGCTGGGTTCAAACCGCAGACCGCACTTACAACCACACCGATCAAACATTATAAAATTATATCAACTGAAGATGCTAAATGGATGAGTGGCGAAACGTATTCACTCTTAAATCTTTTGTTCGGTTGACAGAATTCATGTATCTGTTGCTATGGAACCTACCTGGACAATCTACTGCCCTGGCACTGGTTTAAAACAGCAACAGGTCATGGATTAAATTAGCTTTTGTCCTGAACATTTTAGGAAACTCCACTTTTAAAACGCCTGGTTCACATTATTGCAAAGTAACAACAGTGACATTTAAATAGTCCTTTCTTCACTAAAGCGCACATGGCATGCCACTTCCTCAGAGGTGTTCAAGTTTTTTTCACGTTCAGTATGTTGTTGAGATCGCCATGGCAATCGACTAAAACACAACCCAGTCCTTTAGCAGCGGCTCAGCTAAACAATTCCTCTGGATTACGTTGGAAATACTTTGTTTCATTGGTAATAAGGAGTCCTCTGATTGACATAACGCAAACACAGGCACGAAACTGGCAATGAGATAAGACGAAAGAACAAGAACTGTTTTATTCACTGGATAATGTTCTAAAGTTTGATCTATAAAACACAGATGAAGGGCCCTCGTTAAAAGATACAGGCCTGTCTTTTGTTTGGCGCTAAAGAGATTTGGTTGAATTTACAGTGCCCCAGGATACACTGAACACAAACCCGTGTCAGAGGTGTTTATAAGACCACACTGCCCTTTAAAGGAGAAGCCACCAAAAGATTCATGATGGCGTTGAAATTATGGCGGGAAGTAAAATATACATCTGGAGTATGAATCCAGTTTAGTGAAAGCAAACTTCTTAAGACTGAGTTCATGAAATATAAAACAAATTCGATGCGGGGGGAGATTATTATATGTACTGTATGTATATGTATATATGTGTATATCTATATCTTTAAAGATGCTATGACAATGGGTAGTGGTATATAATGATAGCTATTTTAAAATGATGACTATATCTACATGTACGACAATATATGTGATGATGGTAATTATGATATAACACATTTTTACTCTGTTTGAATGCATACACACAGACACACAGACACTCACGCACACATATGCACAAACAAACATACACACACGCAAAAACACACACGTACAGACACACGCCCACACACGCGCACAGCCCACGCACACACACACACACACACACATACACACACACACATCACCCCGCTCTGAAGTTTCTAGACTGTTGTCCCTTTATTTGTCTGATGTCTGTATTGTTGTCTGTCTTTTGCCGTTTTTGTTCTTGTTGCCCTCATTATTGTTACTGTTTTGTATTTGTAAATAAAATAAAAAAGATATATATACTCATTATATAATATTATAAATAATAATATATATGCTCGTGCATTTGATTAAACTCAGTGAACATATTTATGCGAGACCAAGGCATCTACAATGTTAATGATACTGTTGAGGATCTTCTTAAACGCTTACATACATGCCAGGCATCCAAGCTGAAATAGTAGAAGATTTACAGACTGGTTACCACTCCCTCCTCTGCATCACAGAGCCGTGCAATCAGGTTTCTTCATGTCAACGACAAATTGGAAAGGAATTAGCTCACTAGTCTATCATCATATTTAGAGCAAAATCAAATCGAATTCTCTTCTCTCAGATTAAAGGATAACTGCCTTAATAAATGTCTTTATAAGTTCCTGTGATGGTTAAATAAGTATTTTGGGGTGTATGAAGTGTTTGTTGTCTCCCTTTGCTGTCTCTGGACGGAAAAACCAGCCTTGCAACATGGCTAACATCAAAACCAGCCTTGCAACATGGCTAACATCAAAACCAGCCTTGCAACATGGCTAACATCAAAACCAGCCTTACAACATGGCTAACATCGACATGACAAAAACTATTCTGGGAAGATTTGGCTCTTTTTTTAAATTTTGTTATGTGATTACACTGCCTTATTTCAATAAAAAAGGTAAACAATATTTTCAAAATTTGGGTCGGTTCTCTGACAGTGTATTTTCACAAGAGCGCTCTATCACTAAAGTTACTTAGTTTTGATTCACAAGCATTTGTCACTCATTGATTCTGCAGTCCTTGCTGTTTTTTGGATTTAAAATGTTCCTTTTGCTCAAAAGCAGCTGTGTTTGTTTTGATACAGATGGACTATGTAAAGTGTTGGATTGGTTAAGCCGCCTGTCGATCATGCCCATCGGCATGATGGGAGTTAAGACTGTGTATAATGGAAAAGTGTGTAGTCTCTGCTGGCCAGGCAACTCCACCACAGAGCCTTCCAACATCCATTTCTTTTCATGTTTGATGGTGACTAGAAGTAGAAAATATTCTTAAAGAACTAATTTTAAATTGCAATATTTATCTAAAACGACGTAATAAAAAATAAAACAAAAAGACCAATGACGTCTTGTCCGCAGGAGAATAAAGATTACTCACACATGCATGAATCCTACAGCTACAGCATGGAGTGGTTAAATGAGAGGGGGAAACAATTATTACACGGTTAAAACCTCCTAAAACTCAATTCAGCAGAATAGGTCCCCTTCAATTAAACTTAAAAGTCATTATCCCTCATTCTTGATAATTAGTTGATCCAGTAAGTTCAATAGAAAACCATTGAAAACACAAATAAGGGTTAAAGAAGCAAGCCCAGTCTTTATACCAGTTCCAAGCCAGGATAAATGCAGAGAGTTAAACTGGATTACTGGAAGCAAAGATAAAAAATGTATTTAAATAATCTATAAATAAGTTATCTTAACTGTTTCATGCTCATACATTGTCTGGAGTTGCTGCTTCTCACAAAACATTCCTTTTCCCTCCGAGTATTGCCATTACATGAGTTTGCGTTTGCACTGAGCTTGCACTCTGCTGCACCTGTGAGCTGGAGGCAAAGCAGCGGACATTATGGCATCTGCAGTCTCCTCTGTGTCCTTCCTGATCGGCGCTGGCACACTCCTCTCCACTGTCCCGGGACGTTTACTGTGGCCTCGCCCCAACTCCAGCAGCTCGGAGGAATAAATCACAACTTTTACTCAAGGGCGTCCTCTGTGTTCTATCCTGCTTTACATCAATACAGCAGTGTAAAACAGAGTCATGTGATGCAAGAGATCAGACGATTATAAAAAGTGTGGTGCCTGTAGAAAATTGTGCTTGTTATGGCAGATGTTGTAATCAAACAGAAGTATTGGTTTAGCAGCAACAGGGTGAGTTTTATTTTATTATAGGCCAAGATTTGATTGAATTTTCAAAGTTTTTGATTCAGTCCAGGAAGTTTTAGTCCAAGTTGAAGTCTGATTTAGTTATTTGCTGATTCTCGATAAACAAAAACATTCGACATTCTTGAATGGCAGCACCTGGAGGCAAAACTGAGATGGACGTAATGTGAGTTCAATGGAGAAATTGGGATTACCTGCAGAATATCATAACATGTGAAAAATCAAAGTGTTTTTTTGCAAGTGAAAACAACTCAGAGACATGTGAGTGATGTGTGAGTGATGAGTCCAGTTTAAAGACATTTACAGATGGATTATACCAGGGGTGTCCAAACCTTTTTCACCGAGAGCCACATTTTGATACTTATATGGAGCAGAGGGCCACAGACAACCCAACAATGAAGGGAATAATTCGAAATTTGCATTTGACACAGTTTTGATGATCCTCCACACCTTTGATAAGACCTAACATTAATAATAGTTTTTTATAACATCCAAATTCTTGAATTTTTCCAATTTTACAGTAAAAAGTACTACTTTTTGTTATTTGGACTGACTTAGCAGGAAGCCGGAGGGCCAAAAAAATTGGTTTGAGGGCCGCATTTGGCCCCGTAGTTTGGACATGACTGGATTATACATTTTTATTATTATTTTTGAATCTATTTAGGTTTTTAAAAAATATATATATATTTTTCTATTACATGTTGTTTCATGTTGCACCTTATGACTGAAGAAAGTTCCTAGTTTGTCAGTCTTGTTTTTATTCACTGTCAAGGCAATAAACCTTTTTCTGATTCTGATTTATTTATGTAATAGAAGATTATGATGGACGCGCAGCATTTTTTAAATCCAGATTTATAGGTTTTACTGGATTTACAGATATGTTGACCCCACATTAGTTTTCATTTTATCTGCATATACAACTCACTTTTATTTATTCTATTGGCAATAGAAAAGCACACTATCTTACACTTTTTCTTATAAAGCCTTAAAACCATAAGCATTTAGATCTGATCACAGTTAATCTACCTCCAGTTGCCACCATTCTGGAATATTATAGCATTTCAAAGGATCTATTTTATTCCCTGGTCTAATAACTTAATCAACACAATAATGAAGATAAATAGAAAGCTAAATATTTTCTCATCGTCTCTAGAATCTGTGCGTCAGATGGAGATATAACAGGACAGTTTCATATTACATACATTGAGTGGTGCTTCAAGATTTCCCTGCCATCTGTGCATTATGTACCAGCTGTTCAAAGTTCACTGGGACCTTTAAATAGTTCATGAACTAAAATGGTATATGTTTTATTATTTAAGACAAGTCCCCTGTGCTGGACATGGCTTTCACACTGTCCCACGAACTAAATAAACGCATCCAGATGTTTGAAATGATTCCGAAATTCTACAATGATAGTTTGTGTTATTTTGTAAAAGATATGAGCATAAAAATAAATGAATACAAATCATGCATCACACAAAAGGACCACTCGCACATTTACTTAAACTTTAACAGTTTGGAAATTATGGAAACAAATGCAAAGGTAAGTCAACAATATTAATGATAACCTGCATTTCACTCACCTGCAGGTGGATCACTGACTTCCTGACGGATCGGAGGCAGTGTGTGCGATTGGGGAAGAACGTCTCAGACAATCAGACTATAAGCACAGGACCCCACAGGGCTGTGTACTTTCTCCTCTGCTCTTCTCCTTGTACACAAACTGCTGCACCTTTCGCCACGACTCTAAAACTGATCAAGCTTGCGGACAACACCACCCTCATCGGGCTCATCTCGGACGGGGATGAGTCTGTCTACAGGAGGGAGGTGGACCGGCTGGTGTCCTGGTGCAGCGGTAACAACCTGGAGCTCAAAACCAAGCTGCCAGTGCAGATGATGGTGCAGTTTTACACGGCCATAATGGAGTCCATTGCGCATTGTGCGCTCTGCTGAGCGTAGGATCACAGCCGACCCTTCTCACCCTGGACACAGACTATTTGAACCACTCCCCTCAGGCAGGAGGCTACGGTCCATTCGGCCACCACAAGAACAGTTTCTTTCACTCTGCCGTTGGACTCATGAACACTCACTAACACCACTTTATATATTATTTAATCAGCAACCACTCCTTGCACTTTTCACTTCAGCACTACTCCTGTAAATTTAACTGTAAAACTGTGTACATACTATCTTTATCTTATTAGTAAATTTTAATTGTTTTTCTTTAATGCATGCCTTATTTGATATATATATATTTTGCCTCATTATTGTTCATTGTTGTATGTTGCACGGAATCACCAAAGCAAGTTCTTAGCCTGTGACTTTTGTTCACTGACAAGGGCAATAAACCTTTTCTGATTCTGTAAAGAACAGATGAATGTTAAAGCAAGCTGTTACAGAAAGAATATTAGGATGTTGAGCCCGGACCTGGACAGATGCAGAACAGGAAGTCATTAAAAGCCCATAGGAAGGTCAAAGGGGCAATTCATTTCTTTCATACACTTGAATAGATGCTAGTGGATTTGAAAACTTGCAATGTGACATAGAGGTGCAATATGTACAAATAAAATGTAAAAAATAAGAAAAGATGCCTGCATTTCTTTTTACCGTAAGCGCCTCTCCACAGATCTGACCAACTGTATGCTGTAGCTTAAACCAGTCATGCACCCATACATAATCTTAAGCTTTTTTTCTTGTGCTCTTTTTACTTCTGACTGGTGTTTTTACTGTAAATAGACTGTTTTTTTGTGTGTAATATTGCAGAAGTGTCGTCAAGTTATGTGTCTGTTGGTGTCTAATTGAATGTTAAATTTGTTTTTAAGTTATTTTTTTCCTGCCTGAGCACAACGGACGAATGGTAGTGATTGTGCTGTCTCCGGCATGTTTACGTTGAAGCTGCTGCTGACACAATGATTAATATGCAATTCAAATTCAAATTGGGAAACGTGTAACATATTCCTAGGCAAGAAAAGTTGCTTGTTGTGCCACAGGTTCAAGTTCATTAATTAGCACTTATCCTGCACTAAATCTGTAAAACAAACCTTAATTGGGCAGACAAATTTTCATGATGACATTGATTATTTTAATTGTGTGGATTCCTTACGATGCAACTATACCTCAAAATTGAATGGAAGAGATGGAATAGTCGTTCAAGTGGCTTAAACGATTTCCATAGCCCTGGGTCATTTCCTGTCTCATAGTGATAGCGTGTCCTGGACTTCCCCTCCATCACTACACCGCTTTTGGCCATAGCTGGACAATTCCCCACAGGACAGAGCTCCATATGGGCAAGAACAGAGAGCCAAAGAGCCTTGCATACGCACAGACTTGACCGACGCTCTGATCTAAGCTGCTCTGTGCAAAGACAAGCCTGTGGAGCAGAAAGGAGAGTGGTTACTCCTGTGTTATGAGTCAGCAGGCAGATTAAAGCCCACAGTCCAGGCACTCAGGGATTCCAAAGATAGTCTGTTAGGAAGAATGAGTGTGCATTGAAGTGTACAGGTGCTATGAGAAACTTAAAAGCTGCTTATAGACCTATTTACATGTTGGGGAAGATGGTCAAGGTGGTCTCGCTCAGGGCATTGTGCTTGGCTGAGGGAGCGAGGCTAAGGCGTCTGGGAAATAAAACATTTGGGTTTGCGGTTTCTTGGCCTTGAATTGTGGCTCATTCACAATGACCGTCACTCAAAGATACGCTGCCTCATCCTGCAGCACTTTACCATCACGATTTATTGAGACAGTCACATTGTTTGACCTCAGAAAGGACACCGGGACTATAAAATAAAAGCTATACTATACAGTCATGCCAGCCACTATTGTGTGTGCTGAATTAATTAGCCATATATGCTCCTATATGCTTCTTCTGTCCACTCTGGAAGCTCCAAAATTATATAAGATACTTTACTACGTGCAGTTTCACAATGGATGCTTCTCTACTGGCACAAAGTCCATGGCATATTAGTGACCAAATTAGCCTAGTATATAAGAAATATAAGCCAGGAACATTCAAAATGTTTTAACAGACCGACCGAAATTTACTCTTGCCACACAGCAATAAGGTCCTGGTTTGATTCCTTGGCTTGATCAGCATGGGAGTGTTTCGTGTTGTTGGAGTTTGCCATACATAATAGTATATATATATATATATATATATATATATATATATATATATATATATATATATATATATATATATATCTTGCTCAGTGCCGTCTGATACAAAACTTTGATCATAAGCCAACCACCCAAACATTTTGACATTACAAATTCACAAGCCTAAACATTGCAGTCACAGTATTAAAACGACTTCTTTTTCAAAACAAATAATACTCCAATAATCCATATGACATGGAAATTAATTTATAATCCTACAGGGTTGAAGGCCAACATATAATACATTTTAATGGGATTTAATAGGCAACTTGGGATGACAAAAGCAGCTGTACCAAAGCCAGGTCATTAAGTTCCCTTTTGTTCTCCAAGGTTCATTATAGGGGAAAATAACCAGCCTCACCACTGCATTTTATGAGATAAGGTTGGCTGGTCCTTCCTCTGTAGAGCTGTCATAAATAAAGTTATTTATTTATCTTTTCTAATTCACTCATCCAGGGATTGGTCAATGCCTTAAAACTCATAAATGAATATATAGACTTTAATCTGCGAAGCCAAGTGGAGTCAAAACATTCTGTTATAACTCAAAGTGCTATGTTTGCATATTTCTATTCAAAATGGCTTTAACTGAGCATGCATTTCTTTTCTTTTTTTCATGCAGGGGTTGGCGATGATTGTGGTTGTAACCGGAGCGCTGGCTGTATGCGGCAAACCCAGCATGTAAAACGCAGGGATGAATACAATGAACTTTTATAGGCACTGGCAAGTTCTTGGAGACACAAATATAAGGGTTTTAAAAGCAGACCTCAGCGACTTTTCCTGTTCTTGCTGCGGCTTTTGCTGGGATCACAGCTGCTGGTAATTTGAACAGAGGCAGTGGGTCTGTATGAATGGACTACAGTGGTGTGTGGTGGGCACTGAGGTTACACTGGAGACACCACTAATGAAGTAATGATACCATGTACCGCTAATTGTAACTGCCTTGTCCTGTAGCTTCGGGCTCATCTAGAAAACGCAAAACTGAAATCTGATTGAATAAACATGTTCATTGTAAACAATTAAGTCATGTTATTTAGACAGGCTCGTATAGTTGGGGCAACGGTGACACATTGAGCTCAGTGAACTCCTGCCAACCACAAGATTGCCAGTTTGCAACCTGAATATTGTTGTTGCATGGATAAAAAGCATTGCTCACCTGCTTTAAATGGTCACATTTATTGAGTATTTCTACCTTCAAGGCACTCAAGCACACATACAGTCACTGGGTGTGAGGCAGTTAAGTGTATTGCCCAAGGACACAACTGTAGTATTCACATGGCTGCAGCAACTAAAGCACAACCGTAATAGATTCATCAGCACAACAGAGGAGAGAACAGCATATTTCAAAATTACGACTGTGACTGGGAAGCGTAGTTTTGTTGTGTGCGAGTGACAGAGTGATTATGAAAAAGAAACTTCAGGATGGCGGGGCAAAGACACGGAGGCTAAAGGGAATGGCACAAAACACCACAAGGTAAACCCATCACTGGCCACACGTAACAAAGTTTTACAAACAAGTTTCTTCTTTTAGGGGATTCCGAGGCAGGGTCGTGGGGGCAGCAGTCTAAGCAGGTATTCTCAGACTTCCCCCTCCCCAGACACTTCCTCCAACTCCTCTGGGGGATCCCGAGGCATTCCCTGGCCAGCCGAGAGACATAGTCCCTCCAGTGTCCAGGAGGCATTCGATGTCCGAGCCACCTCAGCTCAGACACATAGGAGCAGCGGCTCTACTCTGAGCTCATCCCATGTGACTGAACTCCTCACCCTATCTCTAAAGGAGCGCCCAGCCACCCTGCGGAGGAAACTCATTTCCACCACTTGTATCCGCGATCTTGTCCTTTCGGTCATTACCCAAAGCTCGTGACTGTAGGTGAGGGGAGGAACGTAGATGGCGCTTTAAATTGAGCTCCTTCTTCAACACAACAGTCCAATACAGCGACTGCATAATTGTAGATCCGTCTTTTAAATTAGGTGTTTTCCAATTTCATTTATTTTTTCACTAATTTGTTCCATTGGAATTTCCCACAACAAAGAATAAAATGAGTGCATCATATCGAACAACTGTTTATGGCATGGTTGGGTATTATTAACGCCTGAAAACCTGCAAACCAATCTCTGTAAGAGGAATAAACATGAATAAAACATGAATAAAAAATGCAGGTACGGAACTGATTTAGTTCATAAGTCAATGTCATAACTTGGGGTCGGGGGGGGGGGGGGGGGGGGTAATGCACAATTATGACGTGAACTAATGCATTTTCAATTTGGAGGTCACATGAGTTGTTGCTAATAGAGTTGTGCCATGATTCCCAGGTTATAGACCTCGTGCTATCTTTGGGTCTTAATGACCCACATGCCTCCCCCTCCCTCCACAACAAGAAAATTATTATTATTATTTTTTTTTTAAATTGTGGGTTTTTATGTTTGTTTTTGTTGTTTTATGTTTAAAATAAGAAAAAGTGTATTTAACCCACGCACTATCTTTGAAGGTAGCACGAGGGGTTAATCAAGATTAATTGTTGCATTCACTTAGCATATAAATCAAATATGACAGCACTGCCTAGAGGATACTAGCAGGACTACTGTGTTGCATAGAAGGCTACAAGCTTTTTGACAGCGTACATTAGCTAACACTGGACTTGAACCCCTGCGGTCTTGTTTACCTTCAGACCACACCAGACGATAGACTGTCTGACAACAAGAATGTGAGAGATACTGTGGTGTTAGTGTGGAGGACACCCACCGAGGGAAGCACCAGTCCAACTGTCTGTGCAGACAAGGAACACTGTGTAACTGTCTTTAATATTTTAAGGCTTGAGATACCCCCAAAGAAAACTGTTGGATAAAAAAAGAAACTAAAAGATAGAAAAAAAATAGACTATTATGAGAGCCCGCTTATATGTGCAAAATAGTCCTTCACTGAGGCCAAGGGGGGCAAAGGCAGCTGAACCCAAAATATCATTGTTATTCAGTAAAAGAGTCTATAATATGCAACAGTATTGATCTTAAAACTTGAAAAAATATTCTGAGGTTGCGTTTTTGACCCTCTATAGCACTCAAAACCAACTTGCTGACGAAGTGAGGCAGTGTTGCTCAAAACACATGTCTGCTTCCTTTTATGTTATGCACATCTTGCCCAAACGTCGCCAAATAGCTCTGATCCTCTCATTGCTCACATTATTAGCAGGGTTTGTTTTCAGCTGGATTTTAGTATAACTAAACAGCAGATACAAGTCTAGTACCATCAACTGGTGATTTTTATTACTATATTATGTCATCGTGAAATACCTCATTTGTCATGCCATAGTCCATAGCAGAAAAAACATTGTCCAGTGGTCTAATTTATAAAGCATGCGTACTTACAAAAAATGTATGTACATGATATTAGGTTTGTGATCAATAAAAAGACAGTTTGGGCCCAAAACTCTGAATATTGTATGTGTGGGCTTTCAGATATGAGCCAGAAGATGATTTGAGCTCAAAGACAAGAGATTCTACTCAAGCTAGTTTGAAGAATTTGCGTTTTGTCCGTATGTACTGTACACTTTTAGTCAAACTTCTTAGTCAAGTTTTATGAATGAGACCCAGGGGCATGCTGGGACCCCTATTTCAGCCTGGGAAATTTAGGTTGTGGACCTGCCCACTTTCAACAGAACTTTTGCATTAATATATATTTATTAGAAGTCTATTTAGTTTTCTGCAGCATTTCTTGCATATGAGCCTCCAGAGGCAAAGGAAGGCCACAGCTTGTTTGTTTACAAGGATCACAGCCAAATGTAACAAAGGGTTTCAGAAAGAAGGATCCTGAAAGCAAGGTCTGTATTTCAGCTAAAACTGAATCAATTACAGCTGCATCGCCAACTAATGTTTTGGTTGTTTCACACGCACCTTGCTGTCGTCATTCCTGACAACCCGCCTCAACCAACCCTGATGCCATGTGATTGGCCCGTTTACCACCGGTTGGGATTGCAAATCAATCAGTGGGAGCGTAACAAGATGGAATCACGAGAATTCAACTTGCTGGCAAGGTTACCTTATTGTAAGATTGATTCTGAATGTCTCTCTATAAAAACTTAACCCCGATTCCATGCAATTTTACAGTCCTGTGAAATAAAAGAAAAACGTATTTAAAATGTCAGTAATTGAATTCAAAATGATTTCTCTTGCTTATTAGCTTGTACGGTTCATCCATGCTCAACCATAAAGCAACATTCTCCAGCTGGCCCTTGTCCTGCAGTAATCAGCGCAGGAATCTGTTTGATTACCACTGTGCAATTACATGGTTTCAGAGCATGGCTTCACATTTGGTAAAGATCTGACATTCGAATGGAAGAGTTCTGACGGCGAAAACCTATAGTGTAAAGACTGATAATAAAAATACTGCAGGTTTGAACCAAGAAAATGCATGCTGAAGTTCTTCAATTCTAACGTCTTTCTGTTTTGCAGTTGCACGGAAATTGTGTCACGCTAAAATCTCCCAAGTGCATTTAACTGTTCTCTCACAAAATCAGAAGGGATTGCATACAATTGGAAACAGTAAGCTTTCTACCAAGCGTTTGAGTGTCTAAAACTGCAATTTGGCTGTAGAGAAACTTGAAGCATGGTCATTTACATGTAACACAAGTTTCAAAAACTTTGCAATTCATGACTTGAGAAAGTTTCATTGAGCTGCCACACATGTTGGTCAAATTGTCTATTACATTATTCTAGTTTGGCTGTTCAGGCCTGTAAACGCCCTTATTCATGTTTAATGCATAGTTGTTACAAAAATGATATGTTTCAATATATATTTGGATTGTCCCAATGATGACAATATTAGGCAATCCATCAGAAATGTTCAAATATTGCATGCGCCATAGTGCATGAACATTAAGCAGAGAAATGCAGAAATGTCACTTTATACCTTTATTTGAAAGAATACAACGCATGTTTGTTTTATTCTCATTTTTGCTCCTGACAAGTGAGATAGAAGGATGTTAAATGTAGAGGACAAATTCTATATGGGGACAATAAAGTATATCGTGAATCCCAAACTTATAAGAAAGAAAGAAAGAAAGAAAGAAAGAAAGAAAGCGGGTAGGACTTTGTGTGGTTTATTTGCCAGTTGCAATTTAAAAATCACATTAGAAAAACATGTCCATTACCAGATTGTAAAAGTTAATTCAAATGGAAAGCTTTGATCTGTTGAAGGAATCCTTTGGCTTGGAGAAAAAGGACTTTTAAAGATGTTTACAAATAAGTAATTAACCAAGAAATTAAACAAAGCAACAACCATTATAATCTACTCACTGAAATCTTTGTTAAGGCATATAACTCAGAACTTTTAAGGGGAACAATATCTAAATTATATAAATGCGTTCATAATTTGGACAGCCACAAAACTAAATATATATATATTTTTTTAAATGGGAAAGAGAAGACAATCATGTCAAAGTGCTCACTACTCGGTTGCCAGGAGGCTCACCATTACCGTGTGTTCTGGGAGTGTCCTGTGGCTCAGAAACATTGGACTGAAATGAACAAGGCACTGCAGGTTCTTTTTGCATCGTCATCCCACTCAATTTCAGAACTACATATTTGGACCTCAAAACACCAGCCATGGACACCATACATGGATATCTTTGGAGTATAGAGATGAATGAAATGCACCAACGATCAAGAACTAGACCAAAATTATAATTGACATAAGGAAAATGGGGGGAAAAGTCACATTTGGACTTAATTTGAAAATGGACAAATTTGACTGATTTTGGACTAAATGGGACGCTTAAGTTGGACTTTGTGTCTCTTAATTTTCTTTTCTTTGGATGTCTCCTTTCTTTTTTCACTTTTAAATTTAATTTATTATGTCTTGTCTTGTTTAGTTTCTTGTTTTTATATTTAATGTTTTAAATTTAGAAAATTGAATAAAATAAATAAAATAAAAAATATCAGTGCGCACAGCAAAACATTAAAAACAACCACTTGAACAAACAAAAGTACTACAAAACATTGTTATGCTGTGAAATAAACTTAAAAAGTTGCTAGAACTGATCAAGTTAAACGGTAACTGAAATACTTTGATTCATGGTAAAATAATTCACTCTAATCCTGTATGAAGATTGTAAATGACCAGTGGAAAGAGTTCTGGAAACAGGTCGGCATAATCCGTTACACTACTTCAAATTCCCCAAGATATTCCAACCTCATATTCCTATGATATTTCAACAGCTGGAGACTGGTTACGACCCACTAAATGCAAAACAATTACAAAGGAAAAGCCTGGTTACTGCAGTGGTGGCATTACTGGGTTGCATCAGAGAAGGTTCATGTGACGCAGTCTAATTAGGCACCAGGCTCTGGCTGTCGACAGTACTATCATGCTGGGCTTCAAAGCAAAGGCTTGGCACTTCTTATCGGACTAAATACCTCCTTGATGAAACCAACATCGCACAAGATCAGTTGAGAGACAGGGACCGAAAGAGGGAAGAAAGATTAAATTATGACGTTTGTGTTGAGTATGGATTTGTGGCGCTTTTGTCGTCTTGTACATTTCTTTGACCTTCTGGTTAGCGGGCAACTAAATCCTTACATCGTATTTTTTCAATTTGCAACAATTCTTAAAGGAGTTGTACCCTCATGTAATATAGTAAAATGTGTTTTGCCCAAGTATAGATGTATTGTTAAAGCAGCTTTTGGGGTTAAAATGAGACCACTGTATGCTCTCTGTATCTAAATATAGAGCGTTTTATTCTCCGTGAAGCAGGAAGTACAATGTTAGCATGCTTTATCGTGATGAACAACAACTGATCTGGCCTTGGAGAGTTGTGAAAAGTGCTCATAAAACCATCGCAGTGAATGTAAGGATGCTAGGAATGCATTAGGTAAATTGGGACTGCTGCAAAGAGATTGAAATGAATGTCTGTTTAAAAAAAAAAAAAAATCCGGTGCAGCTTATAATGTAACTGGTAAAATTCTGATGAACAACTGATGGCTATAAATAGCTTTAAGAAGGATTCACATGGAATCTAAATAATCTTCATCTAAATACAGGATGACGTTATTACATTGTTTTAAGGGCAGTTTAGTCTGATAGCATTACATAACTCTGAGCGTTACAACAGAATTCCATTAAAAGGTCATGAAGGGGGAAAGGAACAAATAATACAGGAGATTTGTGCTTTCCATGTACTTAATATCAGATTTAAATGAAATCTGTCAAAATTGCTGTCATCACTTAGCGTTTGGAACTCTGCAGTTGGACTTCTCTCTCAAGACCAAGAAAAAGAGGAAAACTGAAGTACTGCCCTTACCAGTTTGAAAAATGAAGAATGGACATATAAATTTGCCAATGCACATATTTGTACAAGTTACACAAGCGCCAGACCAAAAGTATTACACACATTCAGTCATAACATTTTATACATTGGCTTTAACCTTAAGAAATGAGCTGCAACAACCTCATATAGAAAAAGTGCTGTGGTTTCCCAAACACAGAGCACAGACCGTCCTGTCAAGCAAAGCATGTTGGGAGAATTAGCTTGCACTGCTGTAACCGAGGCTGGAAACATGGTCTACAGTGTGTGCTATGGCGCGTTAATGTCGATATGATGACGCCTTATGTTGGTTTGCACACTGACAGACAGTTCCCAGTGTGGTCCGAAGACACGCTTGTGGTCCCCAGTGAAATGTGGAATAGTTTAAAAAGTTACGCAAGATATTCAGAGGTGATGAGCTCTGACAAAGGCAAGTGGTGAAGTGAATCCAAACCATGGATCTATACACTTACAGGTCTAAACAGGGATAGAAATACTAAAGTTTCGATAGAAAAGGTATGGAATCATCCAATAGATGATATGCTATAATACGAGGAAAACATAACCCTACTCAAGTAGTATGGGCTGATACTTCACACCAGTGTACGCACTGAAGTACTTTATGTGGGCAGTATATCGTTTAGATAGTATCATGATTGTTGTTTTGAATTTTGAGTCTATCTTTTAGCGTAAAAATAAAATTAAAAATGCTCCAAAAAGACCTGATTAAAAAGTAAAATTAAAAATAAAATATTTTGAAAACGTTCAAATGAGGCTGCACATTTGACAGACATTTCACATTTGTCTGATCATTAAACCTCAACTAATACGTTTAACACATTCCTTGGATGGACATCATGCCACCTGAAAATCATGATCAGGATATTCCAATATAATTAAAATAATTCCGATATTCATTTATAACGGACCTCCCAGTAATCTAAATGTTGTAGTTGTATGCGTTTTTATTAAATGATTGCGGCCTGGTAGAGCTAAGTCTATAAGTTCGTAAACTGAATAATAAAATATGAATGCAAGAAATGATGGACAGGTAATCCTTCGTTAAGATTTGATATTGTTTTTAACACTGATGCTTTTTAGGGTGACTGTTTAACATCTGACAGCAGATGAAAAATAGCCATGCAGGCTAACTCTAATGCGTTAACAGAAATGTTTATGAATGTAACAATAATGATTGTCATCTTAGAATTTTAAAGGAGACATATTATGCAAAATCAACTTCAATGAGCTTTAAACCTTGTTACAATGATGTTTCCTCATCATTAGTTTTACTCAAAGTTGTATTATGATTGATTCTAGCATGTTTGAGTATTCCCGTATTGTCCTGAGGCTCAAGTGCTCAGAAAATTCATGTTTTCACCTAGATCCTATTTCTGCCCACATCCCTGAACTTAGTTGTGATTGTTTGAAAAAGTAAGACTGAGTGATTTATGTAGGGTTCTAAAATGTCACGGAGCCACTGTCACTGTGAAGAGGCGGAGCTTATCAGTTCTGCAGTTTTGAACAGGAAGTCAATGGACTTGTTTCTATTTTCAAGCCATTTTAGATCAATATTGCCGTTTACAATGAACAGACTGTATGTAATGACTATAGTTCAAGATGAAGTACCTGGGGAAAAATGTCTCATGTCATGACATGTCTCCTGTAAAAATGGAGACGTTATTACTTACTGCTTGGAATGTTCCACATTGTGGCATTAAACTTGTGACCATTCCAGGCAAAGCAATAAAATCTCCATGGAGACAAGCAAGTGACTGACCTTCAACCAGAAAACTTACAGAGTTGCCCCTTTAACTTGAATTACATTGCCAGTCTACTTAGTGTCATCAAGGATCCATTGTGGATTGGGTTCAAGAAAGAATGACACAGAGGTCAGTCTTTTGGAACCTTTATGCAAATTGATCGTGACTGTCACAAAACAAGTTGATAATTTAATTGAAGCAGTCGCATTGTATTAACCGAGGCCCTCGCATTTTATAAAGCCGAGTAGAGAAAATGGTTCTGTGGGATTAATAGTCTATAAATGACCACAACGGATAATGAATGCGCCATCATTTAACAGTCGTTACTCCTGATGCTATGTGCCTGATCAGATAACACTGTGTTCGCTGTACGCACTATAAACCACACATCTGTTCAGCGGGCACATTTTCCCAGAGCCTCTATCAGCGGTTGTAAACTCACCTCTGCACACTTCCTCTATGGCTTGTGTAAATACAGCACTCCAGCATGTGATTTATGTGGTAAATATTTGTGATATTAAATATAAGAGAGTGCTGTTGCTGTATACATGGTTTCATTATGCAGGACGACATGTTTGTAAATATTGGTTGTTTGGGTCAGAGATACTCGTCTGTCCATTTCCCTAAAGAGCTATCAATTCATGCATTTTACTATTTGCTCAAAGATTCGTGTACGTTTATTTCTGCTGTTTGGTTCCAGTTTGGGTTTGCAAGATACTGGCTGGATCATTTCCATCCTACAACTGTGATTGAGTTCTTAGGATTCCGGCCTCACAACAGGAAGGTTCTGGGTTGGATTCCCGGACAAGCCTCTCTGTGCTCACATTGTGGCTGTGTGGGTTTCCTGCAGAGGTTTGGCCCGAAACAATAAACTAAACCATAATCTCACGATCTGGAGACAGGGCCCTAGAGGCAATGATGGATGGGTCAAATGCAGAAGACCCAATGGGAAAGTATCCCTCACCTAACTAAACTAGCTGGTTCAATGAGAGTCTGCATTTTGAGTTACCTTTATAAGTGTTTCAACTAGATGCAGTGAAAGTACTTTTTGAGCGAGACACAGCCCTTTCCCTTTGTATATGTATATGTTTTTTCAACTCTTGTATATGTTTTTTCAACTTTTCACATCTAGTTGAATAAACTCTCCTGATTTCAACTTTAAAGGTGTGGCTAGTTGAGTGCTTCACAACTAACACAAACATGTTGAAAGGTCATTACTTGCAAGTGCTACTCAAACACACTACAAATTGTATATTGACTTGCAGTAACTAAATGAGGCTTGAAACTTTTACAGTGTATAGTGACGACTTTGTTGATTTCTGGGCAATCTGCAAATCCTGCTCGTCTTTGGAGGGCGGAAGAGGCTATGCGCGTACACAAAAAACATGCATTATTACTCACAGATTACTCTTTTCAATCAGTTCTTCAGTTTCTGGTGTTTTCTTGAGCTCCTCTCTTTCTCCTATAATGTACACCACATACACAGAAACGATGCAGGCTACACATCTTAAACGAACCCCAATAGAGTCAGTTGGATTATCCTGAGCTTGGGCACGAGAGACTTGTTCCCTCTACATGCCTTGTGAAATGGTATGTGCGCACACTTATAGCATGGCAATTGTGAGGTTTACACATGCTTCAAGCTCCACACTGGACTGCGACAAAAGGGCTTTATATTAAACACGTTTTACCATGAGAAAAAACATCAGACCAGGCAAACACACAAGTGGAGCCAATGATTAGCTGGACACAAGCTGGACTGTGGCCCTGGATGTCAACATAATAAATGAATTGGCTTTTTATATGGGACTTTAAACTCAACCCTGATGGATGCCGACAAAGACAAAAGAGGTATGTCTGATAAAGTAATCTACAACCAGCGACTAATGTGCTGCGTTCACATTTTAGAACGTGATTATAATTTCAGATGTATTTCAGATATCCAACTCTATGGGAGATTTACAGTTCCTGAAAGAAATATCTAAACGTATGATGCACAAAGGTTGAACTTTATTATTATGTACGATTGGCTCCACAAATTTGCCATTTTACCATAATCTCATGGCTATAAGTTTTTTCAATTGACAGCAATCACATCTTTAGCGTTGAATAATAACCACTTTCTGAAGCTATTGCGAAAAGATAATTTAACCTGTTCTCCAGCTCCATTTCAAACTATGAGAATTTACAATGCTGTGATGTCATGGGAACGCTTTCATCATTACATTTTAACGTAATTAAGCCATGTGGGTTGACTGTAAACATATTCAGATTTCCAAGTTAATAATATTCTAGCCAAAAAAACAACTTTAAAATATAAAATACATTTATCACAAACCTCAGCAATAGAAATGGTTGTGGCAGCTAATAGATCAGAGTTATTTAGTAAACGCTAGCTAGCATGCGGACTAGCCTGTTTATATGCTGAAAATGTTTTTGGTATACTGGAAAAATGTACAGAGAAGCATTTTTGAGCATGGTGCTTTAGAACAGATTTATATTTCATAGTTTAAAAATAAATGTGTGTATTTTATCCAAGAGCATTAACATTTGAGAAAAGGCAAAAATGTGAACTGGTAAATTAATAATGTTTATAATGTCTCCGACCACATTGACTATATCCAGCCGTATTGCTCTTTTAAGCCTTCTGAGATCCATAAGATGAACTCCTTAGTCAGTTGTTTAGTGCAAATAAAACAATGGCTGAGTAACAACTCCATGCAGCTGAATGCAGACAAAAGAGAAACACTGATTCTTGCCCCTGATGATGCCATTCCAGGGATAAACCAGTATTTGGGTGATCTAGGCCAGTCTGCTAAACCAAGTCTTAGAAACTTGGGTGTTATCTTTGACAAAGACATGTCTTGAGAGCACCACTTGACTGGGAACTGTTTCTTTCAGCTGAGGACAATTTCTAAAGTCAGGAACAGTGTGTCTCAAAATGATCTGGAACTCATCATTCATGCTTTTGTGTCTTCACATTTAGACTATTGTATAGTTTGTTTTCCTGTCTGCAACTGTTCCAGAACTCTGCAGTGAGGATCACCAATAGAAGGGCTCACATTTCACCCATTCTCAAAGCCCTTCACTGGCTGCCGGTCTCCTACCGGATACAATTTAAAATGTTAGTGCTGACTTTCAGAGCCTTGCATGGTCAGGTCCCGTTGTATATCAGCGATCTGATCAAACCTTACACTCCCCCTCGCTCACTGAGGTCTTTGGATCAGGAACTGCTGATGATTCCTCACACTCGTTTTTGGACCAGAGAAGACCAATCCTTCCAGGCCGTTGCGTCCAGACTCTGGAATGATCTTCCACTCTCTCTCCCTGCGGTCACTGGATTCTTTTGTTGCTTTTCAGTCAGGCCTTTTAATTACTGTTGCTTTAGGGACTGATTTTACTGTATATTCTATGTATGTGTATTGCTCACTGTAAATGTTTGTGTTTTTACTATTCTATTCTATGTTTCAACTATTTTTGTGAAGCACTTTGTGACGTCTGTCTGGCAAAAGTTCTGTACAAATCAAATGTACTTACTTATTCACTTAATAGGCCTACACGAATCCCATACATTTCGGAACATGTTTGTACAAGTTTAAAGTACCCATTTCATTTTTTAAATTTTTCATCTCAAGTGCTCCAGTGCAGATACCTTAGGGTTGAAATATGGCCACTGTGTGCGGTCTGCATCTAATTATAAATCGTTTTTATCTCCAGTGATATAAAAACTCAGCATGCAAACTGTGAGAAATAGGTTTGAACCACTGCCAAAAATTTAAAATTAGTTCCGTTTTCTCACATTTTAAAGGCGTAAATATCAGATGCAGCGCCTTTAAACTAAAGTGTTAGCTGCAATGGAAATGACTTTGACTTGAATATTTGCAGTGTTAATTGTGGCTGATTTAGATTCAATTGCAACTGTCTCGCAGCCCTAGACGATATTGTTCTTAGCCATATATAATAATAGACGCTTTAAAATGCTATGTCCGGAAATTATAATTGACAATAACAGATTTTCAATGATAAACTGACATCAAATCCAAACGCTAATGGGTAAACGTTTAAAGGGTCTATACGTGCATACTTTTCAAGTGTCCTTTTTGTTTAAAACTACAAACAGTTTCCAAAAATCCAGAATTGTTTTCAGACATATTTCAACTTGTCTGGCCCAGTCCTGTGTTACACTTTCCGCGGTGGGCCAAACATAAGGAACATGGATTTAACTTGATCACGGCAGCTTACAAAGTGTTTATTTGGTAAATATTTCCCTATTGACTGGATTATGAAACATCTCCTTCTGATTGGACATGCTTTGGTCGACCTGTTCCTATTATCCCGTGGTAAAAGAGGTATTCCATCTTTATTTTGGCTGTGATTACCAGAACTTTTGGACATGTTTCAAAGCTATGCCTGGCAATAAGTGTTTAGTGTCTTTTTTATATCTTATTACATTTCAGAGAAAACATAAAAGAAGTTGTTAAGTCACAGAGCCAAGCTTCTGAGAGCCGTTTCAAGTGCATCTATTGTTATCCTTCTCTTCTTTCATTTTAACAATATTAATTTTAGCTGCCCCCCATCTGTATTAATGTTGCGATGTCATCTGAAAGTAATACCAGATTTTTACAGTAGGCTATTAAAAATATAAAAAAACAAAACCAGTTAATTTTAAAGTGTTTGTTTGATGTTGTTTTTTTGAGTAGGATCAGATAGCAAACCAACCAACAACCTAAGTGTGACAAAAAAAAAATGCCCAGTGTTTCAGTTCATTAGCAAAATATTTTTGAGGAATTTAAAGGTTTAAATAGGGTCACATAATTTTTTTATCATTATCATTAACTGCTGAAATAGTGAGCTGACAAAGCTTGAAAAACCGGCAAAATGGAAAAACAATTCCAGTCAGAGGGTTAAAAACGTCACTGCTAACAACAACTAGCATGCTAATTCCTGGTTCGCGGGCCGATAAAAACGTTTTACAGTTACATGCAGATTGCAGCTTCCTGGGCCAAAGCCCGTTTCAAATTTATAACATGGAAAAAATTGCCTCTTTAATAGAAATACATCTTGCTAACCAACAAAAAAAAGGCTCAACAAATCATCAGAAGACGTAAAAAATTCAATGAGCCCATATGTGACGAGAGTCTAATAATGGTGATGTTGCTGTCTCCTCTCCCACAAAGATAATGTTCAAAGTGGTATTGTGCAACAGCAGCGTCTTCTGTGACCCGTGTTGCATCAGGGTTTGGCTGATGCAAGCTGGTGAACATCACAAATCCAACAGCGCCATATGACCAACCTGCAAATCTACAAGTACAGTGTGTCTTTGGTTTCCATGGTCCACACAGTAGACATGACATATTTATTTTCTCATCAAATTTGTATCCACCATTGTGTCCATTCCTACACAGGAATTTTTGTTACTGGATCAGAATACCCAAACGTTCTGCTAGTGCATTTCTGGTCCACAGTGGTCGATATCTATCTAATGGCAGTCTTCATTTCCATGCATAGGTCCTGGCTCGCAGGGGTCTACGTGAGCAGCTGACGTCATCCAAACATAACAAATGTTTTTTTAATAAATATAATCTAAATCTTACCTGAATTATTCTTTTTCTTCATAAGGCCGAGCAATTCACAAAAAGATAATTAGTCATTTCAAGTTTGTGGCGCTGTGAGACATTGCTAAAGCTAGAGTAAACAAGACAACTTCTAGTCTATCATCAGTTCTCTGCGTCTGTATGCCAAAGTTGGGTGTGGATGATGATACATGTATTATGCACTGGAAATATAATATTTTGGGTCTTGACACGAGTGCTGTGCGTCAATAAACAGGAAACAGCTCATGCTAACTGGGTTATCTTTGGTTTGCTACGTTTGTCGGCTCAACAAATAAAGTTATCATCACTAGAAATGCTGCGGTTTATCAAAAGATCAAGTGAGTGTTTGGTGAAAACTTATTATTTTTTAATTTACATCTGCTTTTTGCCGTTTCGTTTTCACCTGAGTCTGCGTACTCTCTTGTCTAAGAATCTCACGCTAAAGCATTCCTGCATTCCCCTCAAACAGGCTGGTACGGTTCACTTAGGGTAGTGGAGTCACTTTTGGACTGTCCCAATCAGCTCCAAAGTGAGCCAATAGAAACGTGCCTAATAACTGTGACAATTGTGAATTGTGAAAGTATAAATTTAGGGGAATCCATGCTGCAGACAAAGCAGTGAGGATTATGGCTGCGTTGAAAATAAGAAAATACATAAATTATAACAAAAGTGTGGTTTAGTTCTTTGGTCTCGCTGAAGATTGGGGCCAGCCCGAGTGAACAGATGCCTCCGCACTCACTGCCAAATTTGGTATCACTGTCCTGATTTGGATTCAATCAAATGGAATAAACGCAATTTGATTCATGCGAGTCCCACCCAAGTGCAGTGATATCCACCGTTGCCCCATTTTACACTTCAAAGCACCATTGACCAATTGCTTTTTATGGATTCAGAGGATTTTTACATGATGAGAGTCTGCGGAAACATATGTAGTTGTGGAGCTGGTGGACTTTTGACTGCACCTGAGGGAACGCAGTACAGTGAGAAGAAGAACAAAGCTTACTTTGGTTTTACAAAGGTTAATGAGAATAGGTTCAAACCAAACGTTCATGCTATAATCTACACAATCCAGGCATATTGCTGCTCACTTTTGCATTACTTTACTTTTTTTGGCCTGGACAATTTGCTTCAAGCTGTATTGGACAGGACAGTGCAGGTGAAATGGAAATAAGAGAGCAAATTGTCACAGCTGGAATCGAACTCACCACCACTAGCAACCAACTCATGACCCCCTCTGAAATAAACAGCAGTCATCATTGTAAGAGGCAAAACATGTTAAATAAGGGTTAATAGTATTAATTTTAAGTAGTTCATTGCATTATTTAAAGTAATTCTAAAATATACTGTTTTCAATGACAGCATATATTACATACAGTGTTGTTGTTTTTTCTTTTCTAATACATCTGGATTGTTTGACGACCCCCGCTCAGTTCTGTGAACACTCCCACCATGTGAACCTCTGATCGAGGCTGCTCTGGATTGTACCTGTAAAAATGAGGAAGTGTCTGGGGAGTGAGAGAGTATCAGGTCATCTTTAAATAGATCAGATTATTGATTTTATCACTGCTTTCGACCACTATCTGCAGTAAAACAGTGTTTTATGTCCTTGTATCACATTAAAGCTCAATGCTTTACTAACCACATAGTATGGTTAACTACAGCATTAAAGAGGATTAAGTCTTATGTAGTGTGTTCATACTTATTCCAGTCATTGTTTAGTCCTGATCTAGTCGAAGGTCAGTTTCGGGTTTCGTCCTGGTCCTTAGTTTAGTCTCAATATTGACGTGGTGAATGCGCAAGTGTGAAGGCGCCTTAAGAGGTTTTATATTGCATTATTCATTCCCTCTTCACACCAGATGGTAAGATTCCATTCTGCTTCAACAGCCATCACTTAGATTCAGTCTAAGGGTGAAGTGTCTTGCCCAAGGACACAATGACATTCTCTTTTGATTATAATATAGGAAGACAACTATTACCTGAGCCACTGCTGCCTTTGCGCTGAAGAATATGCATACAAATATACCATGGCTGATTACTAGATTTGAATTTGAACCTCTTCTGGAATGCTATTGCCCTCATTTCATACGTGAACAGCAGCACATGTCAGTAGTATGTGAAGGATGTTTCCAGAGTATGCCTGGCATGCAGCGGCGCGGTTCTCAGGCATGTAGACCCATAATTACTGGGGGCTTTTGCGGGTGTGAAACGTGCCTTTCCTGTAGTTGCAGTGGCTTCTTAACCTTAGGCGTTGTGCTTGCAGTAGCGCAACCCAATACCCTACTACCAGGACGAATAGCGCACCAGGGCTGAGAGATAAACCAAAGACGTGACAGTGAATGGCGGTGTGACAGCGGCTCGTGCGTCACTCAGCACAAAGTGAACCACGGAAGGAAGGAAGTAGGGCACCCAGGATAGCCTGTGTCACAGTACACATGCGAGTGAACCACAGCCTATAGTTAAGACTAGAAAAAAAACCATATTATAGACAAACACATGCAGATGTAGGCATGGATGCAATCCAAATAAACAATATAAATATTAAATGTAGGGTTTTGAAAATATCAATAGTAAAACCAATTTTGGAAGTAGATTTGAGCAGTTACTGATACATTCTTAAACAATCTTATAACTTTTATAGAAGCAGTATGAATATGATCACTTGGTTTAGCATATACATTTTTTTTTTTTTTTACTATTGTTATATTCATCATTGTTTTATGTTTTCCTTAGAATCAAAACAGAAACGATCAGAACAGTGAAAAGCCGTGCAAGTGGACCACATATTAATCACTAACCAAGTGGTAATTGGTATGTTAATGTTAATGGTTATTCAAGTATTAGGTAGTGTTTAAGCATTTATTGCATATTGGAATATTAGATAAGCTAATGATCAATAACATCCATAAAGAAGCTAAAAAAAAAAACATTTGGAGCATTGATCAAACAATTGTTAATGGCTAAAAAAAACAACTTTATAAACACTAACAAAGATCTAATTGTTACAATCTAAGTGTTACCATGAATATACCTGTGTGTGAGGATCATAGAAAAGATTCAAGTGTTGTCATCAGAACACTGTTTGGAAAATCAAGACGTTTCGACTTTCATCCAAAAGTCATTCTTAATCTGGGGGCCTGGTTTGAAATTTTTTTTTGCCACTCTGAGCTGAGTAAACCCTGCCCTTAGGGAGGAGTTCCCGATAATAGCCTGTTTTGTTAATCTATTTGTTTACACTGCCTTAGTTTCTGTCTTAAAGTGTTGCTCGGTTTAAAGTGAACAGGAATGGCGTGCTGTCGAAAAATCCTTTGAAGTTTTTCAGACAGACACCATTCCTTCTTGATTCTGCTTCCCGTTTGTCTTTTAACTTTGTTGAGAGCCCAAGTAGGGTAGCCACAGGCTGAATGGAGCATTCTGGACATGTCCAAGACACTTTAAGACAGAAACTGGCACAAAAACAAAGCAAGTGTATCCAATCCAAATCAGTATGGAAAGCTGTAAAGAGCGTTAGATACAGTTGGACAAGAGGCTTTATCAACACAGAAGACCCGTTAATTCAGGATTACGGAGCGCTGTACATCTTCATTTTAAAGCTACAAATCCCACATTTGAAGACAGTGAGGTGAATATTCTAAGCAGAAGGACAGATGGTTTTATAACAACAGAGATGGTTTTATAACAGAGAGAACAAGCCAGTCCCAGCAAACAAATAGGATTGTTATGGCCCATTACAGGGTTGACAGGGTAACAAAGACGAATAGTGTTAGCATAAAATCTGAGTTCTCAGATTGAGAATGACTTTTGGAAAACAGTGTCCAGATGACTACAACTGAATCCTTTTCTATGATGGAACACTCCTGGATGAATGAGGGATTACACTGACCTGTGTGAGGAGTAACTTCTAGTCAGCTTTGATTGTACTGTTTATACTTGATTTATTATCATATCTGTGCATATGACTGAAATGCTTTTCTTTGCACTCTTCTCTTGTATGTCTTGAACTAAGATTTTGTGATTTCTGCCATGTCTTTGTGATTTTAATGAATTTTTTCCTGTTGTGTGAAGCACTTTGAATTGCCTTATGTACGAATTGTGCTCTACAAATAAACTTGCCTTGCCTATACATACGTACATGTAAATATGTTTAACATCTACAGCTTCATCCCTGGATGTCCTTCCCCGTAGTGAAGGTTAATTTGATTATTGTGTGTATGATAAAAGCATTGCAATAACGCACAATACAGAATTATTGTAAGATGGTGAATTTGCAATAATAAAGAAATTGAAAGATATATTCTCAATCATGGTTTTATTTCATTTGCAAATGGGCCTATTTCCACTTAAAGTAATTTGTGTTATTTTGAGGAAATTTAAATTCATGCTCTAGAAAGACGGTCTCCCTGTGGATTCCTTCTATTGTGGTGCTTCACGTTACAGTAAACTCTGCCTTTATATCAATTCCCTGCGCTACATAGCCCAAGTTAGCACAAAGATACATTTTACAACTCTTATACATACATATCAGTATTCTCTTTTTCTACTTATTTTGAAAGAAATCACACGACAGAGTCAGCCACACATTTAGTTCTTTGCAGAGGACATTATCTTATCAAGATTAATATGAATAATAGTGATAATTCATCAAACTTATAAAAAATTTGGACACTTTACAATAGAAGAAACAAAGTTAAAAGATGTCACTTAAAGCCGCACTATTATGTTACTTAAAGTTGCACATATTGCGGTTTACAATGAAAAAAGGTAAATGATGATCTACTTATGTTATAGTTCAAGTTGAAGAATTTGAAAAAAAGCATGTCTCTTTTAACATTGAGCACACACACACACACACACACACACACACACAACTTGGACTGGACTGTATTTTGATGAGGAACCTCCTGTCTCACTTCCCTCTTTAAACGAGCGGAGCGTCGGCGGCTCGTGCGTCATCACAACATATGAGCGTGTTTACAGTCAACCGCGCTGTCAGTCAGGCCACAGTGTGTGAAACAGAATCCAGCACACATGTCGGCGTCTGTGTGTAAACCAGCAGCTGTCCCACAACAATACACAACCACAAGCTGTTTGCATTTAATCACTGGATCAATGAGCCCTTTCCTTATGGGACTAATGAAGTGGATGTACAACATGAAGCTGTATTAGTTGATGGGATTCTAAGCCTTGTATTGACATAATCCGCGTCACTAAGATAAAAATGGTTTTGTAAAGAGTCTATATATTTTTATTTAAAGGCTAATAATATGGATATAGGTATTTATGGGTTTAAAACAAATTACTCCTTGCTGTTTTGAAAGGATTTTGTGAGGACTTAAAAGATATAATATTTTGATTTTAATTGCCTAATTCCCTTAACAACCAGCGAGCGTCAAAGCTTGAAACCCATGATTAGAAAAGATCAGTGCCAAAAAAAGAACAAAAATTCATCACATTTTTATTTCTTTCAGAGGTCACCATGGCAGGCATGATTCATCTAGTCTATTCATTATATTATCGTATTTGTTCTTAGAAAAACTGTATTGATCCACAAGGGAAATTACTTGGACACAGTAGCTCACACATTGCAAAATAACAAAATAAAAAAAATTAAGGGTCACAAAAATAAGTAGCAAAAATAACAAGATTGTTTCAAAGAAACTAATAATTCTAATTAAAAAAAAATAAAAAAATAAATCACCTTATCACCTTTAATAATCCAGTACATTGTATTAGTAATGTATGTGATTTTGTTTGTTTTTACAAGTAATAATGACCAAACAACAGATATACACGTGTATAATTAAATGTTCATATGTTTTAACCTTGTATGTGTAATGTCTTCACAAACAGTGCCTATGGGTGCATTAACACATCACACATCATTATTTTGTCCAAAATTAAGATCATTTGAGTCCTGTTGGTTTGGTCCTGACCAAGCAGGTTCAGTTTTAGGTTTAGTACTGGTCTAATCTTATCATCATCTAATTTCTGCATTATCATCATGGGGGTCAGTGCTCTCCCCAGAATCTTTTAAAGGGATGGTAAATATGCCTCTCATGGGGTTGCATTTTCCTCCAAGGATGGTTTAATGTACCTTCATTATTTCCAAAGGTACACGAACCCTAAACATACTATTAACACTATATAGGCCTATATAATAGCCCTATATAGTGCCAAATAATATTTTATTATGTATAGACGTGCAATATAAAGCAGTGGAGAGAAATCTGTTAATTAACTTGACCCATCCATACAGATGACTATTTTGAAAATAAACTAATAACTAGACTAAGTATTAGACGTTTGAGCTTATAATCACCTCAGTTGAAGCACTTTTTAATGATAATATTAGTTATTATAATAAGACAAGCTCCTTCGGTAACGTTGGGAGGAGGGGCTTGAGACGTGTTGTCGGCTCGCGCCGCGGTGTGCTCCTTCCGAAACTCACTGAGAAAGCGGACAAAATAACAACTGTAGACTCTGTGTATCTGTGTAGTGATACACATGTTGCCTTTTGACCCGTGAGTCAGGTCTGGCCAAGAAAGTTTCATTTCAATGCGGCAGATCGCACGTGCACGCCCTGTGTCTCTTTGTATTCTGCCGCGTCGACATTCACTTCCTCATTAAACTAATTTCTCCGGGAAGATGTGTGTGATTGTAATAAAACACACAGCGTTTTGAAGCTTAAGACTAAGACTTGTTTATGTGAAGTAGTATTTTAATGATGGCTCTACCTAAAATATGGGATGGTTTATTTCCCCCCCCCCCATGTCAAATCGGATGGCGTGCCATTTTATTTATCATGTTAGGAATGGCGGCCCCATCCCTGTATGTACATAGCGAGACCCCTGAGGGTATTCTGATGTCTCTAAAGCTGCATCAGTGCTCAGTAGCATTGACCTTCTCTGGGCCTAGCCGCGCTCATTTACTCTTTAAGCGTGCTCCATTAAGTGCTATACCCTGTACAGTGTGTTTATGTAGATGCTCGCTCGTTACCTGCTGTCTAATGATGTATGGGTCACTTGTCTTTAAGGGAGTGTACACATGGATGATGAATGAGGCTGTCTGCCATTAATGCAGGCCACACTTTTCATTCACAAACGTTAAGTGTTGTGGCCTGCCCTTTATCACCCCTCTATAGCGTCACCCTCACACACTTTATTTATTCATGAGAGAAAAGGCTTTTATAAAAAAAAAAACCTCCTCTACAATGCAGTGTGCACTTTACACCACAATGGAAATGCCAATACAAATACATTGAATGGATTGAATTCAAGCTAAACTTAGCTAATGGATTGTGTATACATTTTGCATTTGCGGCTAGCAGTATGAATTTAAAGAGGAACAGTACCTGCCAAACATACATGCGTTTGTCGAAAATACATTTTTGTTGAATTGAAGTAAATGTAGTAATAAAAGAGTGTAAGAGGGGAGAACTTACGCTTTAGTTTATCAAAGCATAGATGATATAGATAGTAACAGTAGTTGTATTAAAACATGGTAATGGTAGTAATGGTATTTCAGCATCAAAAATCCTGCCATTGACACAATAAATTGATAACTTTGGAGCATTCTTCTGGCGTCAGGGAATTAAAAGTGAAAAAAAGACCATAACAAAGAAATGGATGACACAAACTGAACAAATGTGTTTAAAATGTAAATATTTAAAGAAAAAATTACAAATACAAAAAACCGACAAATAAAATAGTAATATAGTGTGGTAGAGTTGTATGTATGTCCAGGTCATGTTTGTAAGAATTTAACTGTACAACAGGTATAAATAAACTTTAATAAGTGGTTGTACAAAGACAACGTATACCGTAATTATGTACTAATTGTAATTGTGCAACTTAGAGGGTACACAAATTGGTTTCTTCTGCAGTTATTGCTTTGTCCGGGAATGCTCATGGTATTCAACTGGTTCCACAGTAAGTCATGCATGTTTTTCAAGGTATTTTTGAGCAATAAAAACAAATGATTTTGAATAGAGATATATATGATATATATATGATATATATATGATATATATATGATTATATATATGATATATATATGATTATATATATGATTATATATGATTATATATATGATTATATATATGATTATATATATATATATATATATATATATATATATGATTATATATATATATGATATATATATATATATTATATATATATATATATATATGATTATATATATATATGATATATATATATATATATATATATATATATATATATATATATATATATTTAATGCTGTGAAACATTCCAAGCAAAGCAATAACATCTTACTCAGGGTCATGGTACAATAATTGTGACAATCAAAAACATCAGTGTTTCTCCTACCAATATTTATAAAGCATGACTTTATTTTATATGGTGTACACTGTGTTAATACCTTCAACAACAGCCCTTCACCAATGAGATAACGATCTTAAAATTAAGTGTTAATACCTTGAAAAGTTAAATAACTTTGAAACCTCCTGCAGCAGCTAATGTAATAAGCCGATCCAAACGCCTGACATGGAAGAAGAAAAAGAGGAACAGAGAAAGTTAGCGCTGTTTATTTAACGGTGAGTGATTAGGATTGGTCAAGGTGAAGGCAGCGTTTTTACTGAGGGTGTGATCCCCAAGACAGGAACAGTGGAAGGACAGACGGGAGGAGGGGGCCGAACATCTGAAACGAGAGATAGAAAGAGCAAAACCAACACATCTGGGAGCCATCAGCGAATGGAAGGAAAAACGCTGGGCTCAGCTTAAAACATGGCCCAGCTACACTGACTGCCTACTAGTGTCTCCCTCAAGACCTAACACCTGGGGGAGGGAGAGGCTTTGAAATAGTCCCTTACATAGTAGATGGTGTATACAAGAGAGCAGCACTGAGGGAGAACGTCTGGAGTAAGCCGTAAATGCCATATGTATGTCCCTATAGAATTTATATGAGATAGTAACATGCAACAGCATGTTATGTTGTGGTCAGCTCTATATTAAACTTCCATACGTGGAGACAAGTAGGGCTGCAGTGCATTGTAGTAGTCACATTAGTCGTATAGTACCAGTACTTCCAGTACCTCATAGAACTCATTTCAAAATTCTATTGGTCCACAAATCCCTAAACGGTAGAGGTCCAAAGTATTTGACGGCGCTGCAAACTCCATATGACTCCATATGATCCTCGCCTGCCCCTGAGATCAACTGGTGCTGGTCTGGTGGTTCCTAGAGTTTTGACCAAACATGGTGAGGCCTCATTTTCTTTCACTTCTAATTTAAGTAATTGTATTCAAGTACAGTTTCTCTTTCTTTTGGTTGTGTTCATACCACAGTTACTTTTCTAAAATCAAAGAATTTATTGTACTTATCATGAAATTTTGGCTTTGAACGTCACTGAATTAGAGGAACAACAAAAAAGAAGCTCTCATAGAAGAGAGTGCAGTTAGAGATTTATTTGAGACCGGGACAGTGCAGAATATACATTAACCTTATCAGAGAGATGATTGTACCAGGTTGTAGCTCAAGCTAGATTTCCACCTGTCGTCCCTGGCAGAGAGAGAGAGAGAGAGAGAGAAGAGAGAGAGAGAGAGAGAGAGAGAGAGAGAGAGAGAGAAAAAGAGAGAAGAGAGAAGAGGATGGAGAGGAGAGAGAGAGGAGAGAGAGAGAAGAGAGAGAGAGGGAGAGAGAGAGAACGAGAGAGAGAGAGATAGAGAGAGAGAGAGAGAGAGAGACGAGAGAGAGGAGAGAGAGAGAGAGAGAGAGAGAGAATGAGAGAGAGAGAGAGAGAGAGAGAGAGAGAGAGAGAGAGAGAGAGAGAGAGAGAGAGAGAGAGAGAGACATTGTAAATCAATGCTTCTCTTTTAATCTGTACCAAAGTCAGAGTTAATTTATCTTGATAAATTATAAAAAAAAAAATTGAACATTTATTGAATTGGGATTCAGGTTCTAAGAAACCATCCATACAGTATGTACTGGAGCACTTTTTATTTTCTCCAGCACTCACAAAAAGAAAAGTCAAATCGAATGCAGAAACCCAGAGCATTTAGAAAGTCTATGTATGATATATAACACTTGACTAAAACCTAAAAATATACAACAGGATCATTCAGCAGTTAGATGTTCGGCATTGTACACTGTATACACTAATTCTCAGGCCCGGCGTGGCTTATCAGGAGAGTCTGGATATGTCTCGTGGGCCGGTCGAGGTAAGGGCTGGCCAACAGGTGTTGTGAGGCGCATGTCCCCCCGTCCCTCAAGGTGCCATGTCGTAACTCGTCATGTGCTGCGTGTGTGCTGTGAATGCCATGAAGCTGGACCGGCCCTTTTGTCCTTGTCCCCAGTGCCGCCGCTTCCATAATTCGTAGGGCATCAGTTCAAAATTAAAGCCGCAAGCGGTGATGATGGCCCTCGCCACCTGCACAACCGCATTCTCACACATCCGCCTCCAAACCACGACCGCCCCGGCACGCTCATCTCCCCACCTGACCAACCCTAAGGCTCCTGTCAGCCCCCCTCCCCCCCGGGTGCACAGTGCCACATGCCACCGAAGTACATTGGCAGTGTCCGGCAAAACTGTACATAACACAGCAGCTACAATGTGATTCGGTTTATCAATGGCTTTGACCTGAATAATGTGTGTGCCAATTTTCAGCCACTTTGCACAAAATTATGTATGTCTCTCGATATAGTTTTTAAAAGTTTAACAAGATTTGAAGGGGAGATATTTTGGAACTTTTATGTGAATGGTAGGGGGTGCTATAGCCGTAAGTGGCCTGGCGCTCTTTGCTCTATTCGGTTTCATTTTCAATGCCGCACCATTATTTACAATTTGAGCTTTGTAGTCTGATGCATGTGGCTTTTAGAAGTCAAAGAAACAGGAACTGAAGGTGTTTATTGATGGTGCTCTACATGAAAACTGTAAGGAATAAGGAATCTGAGCTCATTTGGACAAAAAACTAGGACTAGTACTTTTTTGAACAAAAGTCAAAGCGGCAGCACCATTCAATCCAATATGACCAATTTTCTGTCCCTCAGTGGTCTTGTTCAAGTGTAAACTTGTCTCACAGTGCTCTATCACTGTTCCAAATGAGCCTCAGCCAAAATTCTTGTTTACAAAGTGATGAATAATGATTAGTGTGACTCTTGCCCCATAAGCAGGGGCAGCTAGTCATTATGGCAAAAAGGAAAAGAAAAAGTGGTCTAGTTGAAGTTTACAATGCATTAAAAAGCCAAGAACTATCCTTGACTTGGTGCTGGATAAACGCACATGAGACAGATTCCTAGGCGTTCACAATAAACACGTGAACTTAAATGTTTGAAGAAGACAGGCACAACCAGGCCGTCTTATAGCCTAATATTTATAGATCAAACAATAATGTACGACATATAAAATATAATGTATTGGACCCATAACACCATATTTATGGAAACTAAATTCTAATCCCGTCAACTGTTTGGAGGAACGCTCTTTTCTCTAGATGAATTGCACTTCATCCGCCTGGATGAATTGTCATGCTAGGTGCTCATGTTCTCTCCTCCTGAGTGGTTCTGGCTCTTCTATCTGCAAATGGAAGTGTCAGCCTGTTCGTCCGTGGGAGTAGGATCTCTCTTTCACTGTGCTTCTCCCCCAAGGTTTCTACTTTTTACCAAAGGGTTTTGTAGTTTTTCCTTGCCGAGAAGGAGGTTCGAAGAACACTGGTTCCTCGTCAGACTAGAACTACAAAGTACTCCACCAGCCTGGACTCAAGGACCACGGCCAAGAGCTGGAGGCTACGACTGAGCTTCATCATTGAATTGAAAGCCGTTTCCTGTCCAGAGCAAAACAAAATGATCAGAGCATTGCACTTCTAGTTTTTATGCAAGTCGAAAATGTGCTATTATTATTTCATTAAACATGGATGAAAAAAGAAAAAAAAAATCTCTTAAAAGGCTGTGCACAGTGCTGCTTGTGGTGGGAGACATGGAAGTACATCCTGCGCTGAATCCACACAGTCGACAACACTTCAGTTTGGACAGAACTTTTTTTCCTATTGTTTATTTTTGTGGCCCGAAGGCTTTACAGGAAAGACAGGAAAGTTAAGCGTGAAATGGGGGATGAGAGAGAAGGGAGGACATGCAGTACATTTTCGGAGTCAGGATTTGAACTCACGACACTGCGGCCGGCTGCTCTTGGAGCCTGGCATGTGTGCTGAAGCAGGTGCGTTAGTGCTTGGAAAATGAAATTCTAGAAGAAAGACACAACTTAAAAGTAATTTATGGCATATGTTAACCATGTATTAATGCTTGGAGGTTAATTTGCACACATTTGTCTATAGTTTGAACTTATTGGTGGACAGCGGTATGTAAATTGTGTATTTATTCTAACTAAGTCCTCCCCCATTATTAGGCTTGTATGTAGTTGATATTGTTGTCTACTTGTACGTTAACCTGGTAGTTTAATGCTGTTTCAAAAACACATGTTTATCTTTGGCTGCTAAGGTACTCTTAAACATACAGTATACACTTTATATGTAAAGCACTTCTAATGCACAGAAACACAATCAATCATGTATACATTTGAAATGTTTATTTTGCATGAGAGCTGGTCTTTGCACCATGTACCAAACAAGAAAATTACCATCAACATTCACATCAGCACTCGAGAGAAATGACATGTTATATGAACCATTCAGACAACACTTCTTTCCACCACAATTGTAACAAGTCCAATATGAAGACAGAAATGTATATGTAAATTGTTGTCAGAGAACGAATGGTTATTAAGAAAGCGACAGACTGAAATAGATTCAAAGATGACCCCACTCATGCATTCATACTATATTAGCACCAGTGACTTGCAGTGAGGTTCATGCCAAGTGAGGCACTTTCAGAGTCAGATTTACCAATGTGAATGAACCCAAGAGGGCACCTTAAACATAATTCAACTGACAACAGACAATGAGTTGTGCTTTATATCTCATTTCAGCATTCTTTACACATGTGCAAAACATGTGAAATATTTGATTTAAGGCCAAAATTAATTCCAATTGAGCCAAATTCCAGCATATTTCAAGCCAAAATAAAAAAAAGTGTATGGTCTTACCTTTACATTTTGATAAGCCTGACTATAAATAAGAAATAAACAAGTTCAAGAACGAAGAAGATAGCAGTCCACAGGCTCCGAAGCGCCCTCTGCCATGAGTCAGGCGTATTGTTTGCCTCACCAAGTGAACTTTTACTGCTGTTTTATAATGTTTTATAATGAATCTGCGCGCCGAAACCCATTTCAGAAATACATTTCATACATTATCCAGAATATGGAAGTACAGTGCATATATAGTCAGAGTGTTTTATTTGTTATATACAGAGGGACAGCGACACATTACTGCATCGCGCACAGCCATGCATTTTACTGTGCGCCGAGAGGCAGAGTGCGGTGCTGCCTCACGGCGCCCCTCCTCCCTGTGTTTGAACGGGAGACATGCTGAAATTCTGATATTCTTCATTAAAAAAATATGGTTCCATATTGGATTCAAAGGGAAAGAGGGTTTATAATACATACCAGATGACAAATATTCACTTTTATTATACTTTATAATTCAGTTTTTTTTCAGGTGAGGCTCTGCCTCCCCTGCCTCCCCTGCCTCCCCTGCCTCCCCTGCCTCCCCTGCCTCCCCTGCCTCCCCTGCTGCCTCCCCTGCCTCCCCTGCCTCCCTGCCTCCCGCCCCCTGCCTCCTGCCTCCCCTGCCTCCCCTGCCTCCCCTGCCTCCCCTGCCTCCCCTGCCCCCTGCCTCCCCTGCCTCCCCTGCCTGTCCCCCTGTCCCTCCCCTGCCTCCCCCTGCCTCCCCTGCCTCCCCTGTCTCCCCTGCCTCCTCAGAATGCACGTCACTGATTAGCACAGTTTTGCATTTGGTTTCAGTGTTACATGTTCTTTTACTGTTCTTTTATTCATACAGAATGAGCTTTTCCATGGTGACAGGAATGACGGGCATTAGGCTTTTCATTGCTAGATATCTTACCGTCCCCTTTTTGGAGGCCCATATAGGATTAAAATTAACTCTCAAGAGCCATTTTGATGAAGATGAAAGTTAAAATACTCTGCTGTGATGAACATGATGAATTTACTGTGCATAATGTTAATGTTGTTCTGCATTCATTCATTTAATTTATGACTAATCTTGGGAATATTTTAACCTGTGCTATGAAGGCGTAATTATTGTTCAAATGAGTCCTGCATGTTGGGGAAATTCCACATCCAGACCCCGACCTCTGTCAGCGAACTCACACACTAGCACGTGTCTTTTCTCCTGACGCTTTGCATTCAAGGCATCGCCTAAACTAAAGCACAGGCCAACAGTGACCGGAGCGGTCACCTGGACTAAGCTAAAATAGCTAAGATAAGCTAGGAGACACAGACAGTCCAGAGAGCACACCCAAGGACGCTAACTTTACTCTCCCCCACATAGGGAAGCCTGTGCTTGCCAGTGTGATGTGAATTGGACTGAAACAGGGAAAGGATTTCTGGTAGCACCATGCAAACATTTTAGTAGTTTGACTAACAAACAAATAGTTTGACTGCTAAGATCCTTTTCGTGTCAACTTTAAATCTAACACCTCCATCTCCATCTGTTAATGACTCATTTGCTCATTCTATATTCATATTTATCTGTTTAATGGTTTTGGTCAATAAATCTTCATAAACCACAGTTTGTTAAAGTGTTCATTCATTTCCAGAAAATGGGTCATTGTCACGGTTACTTTTTCACAAACCTTCAGAGAATACCGATATCTGAGAAATCCTGAATACCTGAATAGCTGATATTGTTATTAGCATCAATATATTGTCCCCCCTATGAAATACCATGACCAACTTTACATTTCAGACCCAGTGTATGCGAATCAGCCCGTAACAGGGCTTATGTGGCTGGTGGACAGGTAAAGGTCATGCCTCTGGAGGCTGCCCTGAAACAACAATGGTGTGTACATACAGCCCCAGCTTATTTCTCTGTGTAATAACCCTCCCATAAGACCCCAGGTTTCTCAAGCTCAGATCCACTCAAATCCTTCTGACCCCCATTGACCTCCGAATGATGGGAAAATTCATGAGAGAGGACCTGTGCTGATACACTGTGCAGCACCTGATTTCTCATGAGGGAATGTGTCATGTAAAGGCAGTAGCAGCAGTTCGAGTAGAATATTTTAGGTCTGGCAGCAAAAGTCAGAGTGTTGTATTTTAATTGATACATAACTCTTTCTGAAGTCATCTTAATCTAAAGAACAATGGAGTTTACACTTTACCTGTCAGTCATTTAAATGCTCGGACCACAAATCCATAATTTAATAATTTCCTATCGTTGCATAGGTGTACCACTTTTTCTTCAGCTCTCAGCTCAAGCAGGTAAGCATGAGCTTCAGCCCACTTTTTGGTGTTCAAATCTGTGACCAAAATAGATAGATTTGTTTTTATTTTTTAAAGTATCGAGCACCAGAGATCATATTGTTTCTACTCCTCCTAGGTAAAATGGGTTCATGGGTTCTCGTGTCCTGTTTATGTGCCATTTTGAGTACTTTAACCTTTCAAAATAATTCATATTTGTATTTGTTGATTAATTGACTAGTTAATTGCTCTGATTTCCTGCACTCTGAAACCGATGGAAAGGAGGGGAGTTTCTTACATAGAGTACAGTTTGTATGAGATTGACATTGCAACATTTACTCTAGGTACACGCTAGATACATTTGTATCATTCGTGCATGCATTATGTTACGCTGGGGTTCTCGTCTCATCCAATTGAATGTTCTCCTCCTTCAGAGAGACAATCTCCTGCGCTCTGGACCTCTGAGCTTCTTCTGCTCTCGGCTCTTTCAATTGTATGTTCACATCCTTCCTTACTCTTAGCTCCTCTATCAAAGTGCTCTCCTTCTCTGAGACTGTGGCTCTGTGAGCTTCTGTTCTCATTTGCTCCAGAAGATGAACCTCCTCATCCAGCTGAATGGTCTCATTCTTCAATCCTCTCAGCTCCTCTGTGCTCTTCTCTTCTTCAAAAACCATGGACCTCTGAGCTTCTTCTGCTCTCATCTGCTCCATCCTCGCCTCAAGGTTGTAAAATCTGCTCTTCTCCTTCTGGTAAAGCTGCTGAATTTTCAGAAGTTCCCCCTGATGGAACACCTCAGCAACTCCATCTTGAATCTGTTGTGTTTTCTTCTCTCGCTCTTTCGGAGATTCCTGGAGCTTTTCGATCGTCTGTCAGGGGGTTTTGGAGCTATCCTCCTTCTAGACGACTACTTTATCTTAGAAAGCTTTTGCTTTCTAATACTATGGTAAAATTTGCTTTGTCTGTCTCTCCCTGGGTTTGAACAATCTCAAGATTCTTCATGGGCAGGTCTCGCTCATTGTCTGCCTTCTTTGTTTTTGGCATTCCTCTCCTCCTCCTTGCTGAGATTGGTGATGTTCATTCAGAGGTCCACATTCTCATCCATCATGGTGCTCATCCATCATGGTGCTCATCCTCTGTGGTGCTCATCCTCTGTGGTTCTCATCCTCTGTGGTGCTCATCCTCTGTGGTGCTCATCCTCTGTGGCGCTCATCCTCTGTGGCGCTCATCCTCTGTGGCGCTCATCCTCTGTGGCGCTCATCCTCTGTGGTGCTCATTTGGGCCTTGTAGTACCTCCGTGTTGGAAGCAGCTGAAGCAAGGTGCACTCCTCACCAATCCGGATGACGGGTTGGCTGGACATTTTGGTTTTGTGTTCTCGTCGCTTTTTGTGGTGTTTCAGTTCAAGTCTTTATATAAAATGACTGATTAGCTGTGAATCCAGATCAAGTTTTGCCTGATTCTGATCAATTTTTAGATTTCATGTCATCTTAAAATCCCATCAAACAATTTGGTCTCGTCTCAGAACTGAAAGATGCTCAGAATTTTTTATTTAACCAGAAAAGTTACGGTGGATATGGTGGAGAATGGAGTAAGAGCAGAAATTAATATTTAGACTTGGGAGGCAAAGGCAGCAGACTGTGATCAGTTGATCAATACAACTTCTTTAACTGTATTTTGCTCAGTAAAGAATATAAAAACGTTTCATCTTGTTGTTTTGCTTGAAAATGTCGAACAACTTTCAAACTCTACAGACTAATTTCATGATCCTTGCTTCCATTAGTCTCTGAATGATTTCTCCATGCGCTGCACACTGACCTACTTCCTTGCTCCCTTCCCCCAAAGATCCTCGCCACGGTTCATTCATCTTTTGTGCACATAACATCTCTTACTCCCTCGTCTCCAATTATTGCTCACGGTATCGCGCTGTTGTTCGTAAAGGTGAGAAAGTGGCGGGGCAAACCAGGCCAACATACTCGCCTTCATAGATGTCATCGGTGGTTGAAGGCAGATGGACAAACTTGAGCTGTGTCCACGTCCATCAGCAGGGATGACAGTCACAAGCCCATATCTTATTCAGTGGGCTCATCCATTATGCACAGGCCAAAGGAGCGCTGAGAGGCACATGGCTGCAGCGGGACAGTTCAGAGTGTTGTCCTGACATAACAGCAGCCAATGCAAAGCCCTTATCATCAATGTCACTCCAGCCCAGGAGGCAGCGTGTCATCAACGTGTGTCAGCCAAACTGATGTACATTATAATTACAACTTTTTTACGGAATGAAACGCATTTTGAGGTTGGCTTATATTACTGAAGCTTATGCTAAAGCTACTTCTTAAAGACTTTTGAAAAAATCTATGCTGATGGACAATTTCTGGAGTGATATAATGAGAGTTTGTATGTGTAATGTAGTATTTTATTAAATGTATAATGGAAATTGCTTTGAATCAGTATTTTGAATGGAACCCAAGGAAGAGTAGCTGTTAATTTGGTGACAGCTAATCAGCATCCAAATAATCAAACAATAAATAATACAAAGGGTTTTATATGTGAAGATGGATTAGATTATCAATGATGTTATTCATCATAAGAACTAAAAAATACACTGCCTGTCCAAAAAAAAAGGAGCCACCAGGATTCAACTAAGCAAATATAAGTATGAGCCCTCTATTTAATAATTGCAGCATGGGTGATTGTCTTTCAGACAACACAGACTTTCAATTAAACTGTTGTGAGAGGCTTCTCATTGCTGAAACGACCATGTAGAAAGACAAATCCTGTGGTTATGGAAAAGATAACAGTATGTTTGAGAAGGGTCAAATCACTGGCATCAAGCAGAGAAAAGATCTAAGGAGAAGCAGAAACTAATCTACTACAGATTTGAACCCTGGTGAGAAACTTTGGAATGAGCCAAATATATATATGTGCAGGTCAAAGCAAAAGGATGTATTCTCAAAGTGATTCATTTCTTGACCAAAATGACACTGGACCAATGTAAAATGTAAATCCTCCTCAGATATTTACACAAGCCTCCATTTCAGTCATCGCTGTAATACATTGTTTCCTCTGTTGTGATTGAGCACACAACAGGGACCAATAACTACGAACATCACACAGAGCTGGAGAACAGATTTACAAAAATAAGTGTATATTTAAGGTTCCCTATGTTTGGCTCCTATGATAAAAATATTATTATAGTCAGTTTTCCCATCATTCTGAGGTCAAGTAACCCATAACTCTTTATGTTCAGTAAGTATACTATTACTTCAAAACAAAATGTCAAAAAGAATCCAAAAAACAACAAAAAAAAGGTGCTTTGTTTTTGTCTTGAAAAGAGCCCAGCTTGCATCCTCACTCACCGCTGCAGTTCTAATGTCGGGCTGCTTCCATATCAGGACAAGCAGCTGCAGAGAGGAGCTCATTCACAGAGGTGCAGGGCTGGAGCGGAGATGAAAGAGCGAGCACAGAGCCAGAGGTAGTGTGACGTATACATTTGTTCTGAGGGGAGAAACAGGCTTCACTCCGTCACTGCCGGATCCACTGCTCCACCAGTGTTTAGATGTGGACAATGAGAGAGGCAGGGTTTGACCACCGACTGACTTTTTTGACACTATTTGAACACTTAAATGTAACGTGAAGTGTTTGACAAACCTAAACAAAAGGAAACATTACACAGAGAATAGTCAGTGAATACATATTGACAAATGGAGCTAAGTGTAAATTCAGCCAGGAAGACCTAACTCACCTGCTCTCCAGCCTCAATCATCGCACCCGAGTCACTCCTCCCCATCACACGGCGCACCTCCTCTGCTCCCAATCAGCGCACAGTCTGCCCCATTTAAACTCTCATGCGGTTGGCTCGGCCGCTTTCAGTCTGTGCTGCGACCCACCACCTCCCCATCTCCTTCTCTGCATCCCTTACTTCGCCCTCATCATCCTCTCTACCCTTTTCCTCATATCTACCACCACCAGTCTCCAGGCCCCGGGGGGAGACATCTAATATAAATCTATCATGGCACAGCCATAATCGCAATGTCTTCTGCCGGGGTCTGAGCGCCAAATAACCCATGTAATAAAGCTTGATAAACGCCAGGCGGAATTTCTTGACACACAAAGATGAAGATAATCATACATAAACTTGTGGTACCCTCAAAGATAGTGAGCAGGTTAAAAACACTTTATTTTTTCTTTACTGTTTATGTTTTAAACATAAAAGAAAAACAAACAAACACAATACAATACATTTTTAAAAACATGTTCATGTCGTGGAGGGAGGGGGATGCGTTTTACTATAGACGCCTGTGGGTCATCCAGAGCCAAAGATAGCACGAGGGTTATGCCCTTACAACTGGAATTGGTGGTTGTAGAAAAAGAAACATACATTTTTAAATTTAAAACTATAGCCGTGTTTCGACTGGTTCACTTTGGAGTGGATCGGGACGGTCTGAAAGTGTGCCCACTGTTGTAAGTGACCCGTACCGGTCGTACCGGTCTACCATACGAGTTATGAGTGGTACTAGCAAAGCGATGTAGGAGCGCTTTTGAGTGAGATGATTGGACAAGAGAGAACGCAGCAGATAGAGGAAATCATAATTTCTCACCAAACGCTGACTTGATCCATATTTCCAGTAAGCGTTGCAAAGTGAATATGTCTGGGGGCCAGTCGAAACATGGCTTATGTAACTTTAATATTGGAAGGTCCACCAACTGCTTGTTTCATGGAATTCATTGTTGCCATCTTTTTTTTTTTTTGAAAAAAAATTTAAAAACCACAAAAACAAACAAGAGAGCAACTAGCGAAAAACAAATTTGTTAAAACTGAAAAGAAGAATCCAGGAAAACAGGGCATCCAAATAAAGGTTAGGCACACAGGGTCCAAAATAAACATCCCATTTAGCCCAGTTTCTGTTTCTGTTTCCATTTCCAAGTCTAGTTTGTATGTGATTTTTTTTCTATTTTCCGTATGTCAGTTATGGTGTTGGTGCAGTTTGTGTCATCCATTTTTTTGGGACGGCCTTTTTCCCAGCTGCTATTAGTATGTTCCAAAGGTATCCATTTATGTTGTTCATGGCAGGTGTTTTGAGGTCCAAATACATAGTTTTGAAATTGAGTGGGATAGTGGTGTCAATAACAGTCAGCAATACTTTGTTAGTTTCTGTCCAATACTTTTGCGCCACAGGACACTACCAGAACACATGATATCGATGTGCTTCCTGGCAACCACAGCTTCTCCAACATTCAGCCCCTCCCTGTGAATAATGAGCACCTTGACATGGTGTTATAAAAAAAAAAAAAAAAGGAGGTCACATTCTTTCTACAGAATTCCTTCCAAACATGAGGTTTTATGGTCCTCCACTGTGAAGTACATATATTTTTCTCTTTCCTGGTCCGTCTTTAGATATTATTCCCATTAAAAGTTCCAAATTTTTTAAAATCAGAGATTGGTCTATATGAGGCACAGTCAAGTCGGTCCTTCCCCTCTTTAGGTACCAGTGTTATGGTGGCTTCCTTCCAACTCGGAGGATCTGAGCTTTTTTAATGGCCCAGTTAAAAGTTGACAAGAGCAGGGGGGTGAGTTTTTTTTTTTTTTTTTTTAAGCTTTATACCACTCTGAGATGAACCTGTCACTCCCTGGAGATTTATGGTTTTTCATCATTTAATTGCACTTTGAATTTCAGTTATGTCCCCAATTTCTTATTATGATCTTCTGTCATGACGGGCAAGTTGAAAGAATGTAGAAAAGATTGTATGTCTTCTTCATTGTTTCGTGAATTTTTAATTTTTTTAATTTAATTTTTTTTTTAAGGATTCAAACAATGGTTGTAGTTGGCCTTGCTTGGTTAAAATTACATTATTCTGGCTATCTTTCCTAGCTTTCAAGATGGCAACTTAGAGAATTTTGAGACACTTTCATAATTTCTTTGTTTGGTGAAAAGCATTTAAAACAAATATTTCTTGTGAGGCCAGGTCATTCATTTCACCTCTTATCTTTTGAATTTCCTGTAGCGTTTGAGAGTTCTTTTTTCTGCATGTTCAGCTTCCAAAAGTTTGAATTTGTTCTGTAAATCCATTTCATTTTCTTAAATGTCTCACCAAGTATCTCATAATGTATTTTGCTTTACCCGTACAACCAGGACAAATCCAAGTCCTGAACCAGATTTGAAACATGGACAAAATGATAACTAAACTATTGTGGCAGTGAACAAACTTTTCAATTCTTCACTATAATTCCAAGTTCATAAGACATACAAAGGCCAAGTAAATGAACTAAATACTAAGAACAATTCTGTTTGTGACCCAAATATATGAGGGGTTTTTTTTAGTTCATTCATTTATTTATCAGGGACAGAGCACATAAAACAGGTTAATGTTAAAATGGCAATCATAAAATATAATCAATGTACAGTATACATTTCAAGTAGATTAATACGATCACTCATCCAGTCATTCATTTTTATAATTACAATTCATGCACTCATGCATCGTTCTATTATAGAGCATAATGTATTTTTGTCATTTCTAGAAAATATTTTTTAGGAGTTGACTCATAAAAAATAACTTGCCTAGTTACTGAATAGAAATTGACAGCGAGGTCTCAGTGCCATGATGAAAATTCTTGTTAAACAATATACTTCTAATAAACTTTACTTACTGTCCACATGATGATCATTAATCTAACTGGCGGGGCTGTAAATTGACGTTCACACAGTTAATCATGTTTCCTTTTGGCAGCACCACCACCTCCACAGCAGCAGACCAAAAGACTCACTGTCTTGTGTGTGCAGGAAATACAGATAGAGTAGACTTATAGCCCTAATGCTTAATACAATATGATAATCAAAACAATGAGTGGATGGAAAATGGCAGACCACACAGAAAGCAGGCTGCCATTTTGACAGAAACACTGCAGCAAGACCAATCACATTTCAATGATGAATGGTTTTAATCATGGCACGAAGCAGGGCCTGCTCAAGTCCGCAGTTCAAAGTGACAGACCGAGATATTCTCTGATAAAATAAGAGGTAAATAATCCAATTGTATATGCATATGAATGTGTGTAGAGTTCCTGTATATACTGTAGGAAGTCAATGCACACATGCTAATATTTTTACAAATTTGACCAGATAATCTTTTCAAGTGAGTTAACCCTCCTGTTGGGTACCCCTGACCAAATCTTGCTTAAGATCCAGGACCTTGGTCTCAGGGCATTTCACTGCAGTCACAACAACAAAAAATAAGAAGAAACAAACAAACAAATGACAGGAATGAAATGAAAGATGGGAAATGAAGGAACTAACTAACTAACTAACTGCAAAACATAGGTTGGGGCAGTTGACTGCTGAATTGCTAAAGTGGCCCAGAAGTGCAAAACAAATTCACATGTACATTTGTACAAAAACAAAACATATGTTATGAAAAGCGGAACACATTTGAACAAAAGTAGAACACATTTTAACATTTGGAAAGGATTTGTGCACGCATAATTAACGTTAACCAATGGAGTGTCCAGCTATTAGTCAATCAGTGATCAATGAGTGTGCTAATATTGAGTGTAAAGTTTTCGGAAAAACACTAGGGCCAGCCAACAAACCAGAAATGTTTTGGCCATTTTGTGAATATGTTTTGATTTTTCATGAATGTTTTGTTGTAGAAGGACATTTGTTCAGCAGTTTAAGCCTCCGTAATTTAAAGTCCAAGTTAAAAGCAAATGCAATGATAAATGGCTTTTTCTCTCCGATTTCAGTGTTCAATTTTCAGATTTTGTGTGTTTCCTGTAATCTGTGTTTTAATGTGTAGAAAGGCATACATTATTACTGCTGAGAAAAAATATCTATCATCTTCATCTTATAGGAATAAGATGAAGATGATAGATATTTTTTTCTTACAAGCACCCTGTACATGTGACAAAACAATACTAAAGCATATAAACATTGAAAATAACACAACGTTATTCCCTAATGCAGCACACACAGAAGTGTCCTCCTGAGACACACATGGACATTATGGAATGGCACGTAAACACAGGAGCTGAGGTAGAGGAGTCTAACGCTTGGAACAGCTAATGTGGCTTCACTAATTGGTGCTCCCCGAGGCCCGAGTTCAAAACATGAAAACAGCTATTTATTTCTGCATCTGTCATGCCACACAACGCACATCTAAGTCCTCTCACCTTGTGACCCCGGCTCTTATGAATGTGCTGGAGACGAGCCAGGATAAAGAAGTCAAGCTCGGATTTTTATTCAAATTAAATTGTTCATTTTTGTTTATAAGAACGCCTAACCAATAAGTAAATAATACAAAATATATATAACCAATATTATTTTAGTGTAAAGGGCATCATTTTTTGTATGTAATTGACCAGAGGAAACAAATTCATTTTCACTACGTTCACTCGAGCCCAGAGGGATATTTGAAGATGTGACCAACTGTTCAACTTGGCTTCAATCTTACTTTTAAGATTTTTTAGATTTATATCTGAAAGTGTGTTTAATCACTGTTTTCTTGCGGTATTTCAACAGTTCACATTTTTCCAAATTAGCTTTATACCCTGATGGATGGTCATATTGTGTAATGACTTTGCTGAGGTAATGAAGGGAGGAATCTACATGAGACAAGAATAGAATTAAGTCGTCACAGTACGATGATCATTTATGCTGCTGATATCCAGTCTTGAATCCATGAATATTTTTGTCTCTTCTTATTTTAGCAGCAAAGGGCTCAATTACCAGATTAAATGATAATCCTGATACAGGACACCCCCGTTTGGTTCCTCTGATAAATATAAATGGGTTTGAGGTCTGATTATTAGTTTTAATTGAGGCCATAGATTTAGTATAAAGCATTTTAATCTGTTAAAAAATGATAAAGTTATTGCCAAAACCTTTTTCTGTAGGGTACAAAACATAAAGGACCAATTTCTTTTCTGCATCTGGAGTGTCGTCCTTGTAGAAAACCAGTTTGATCAGTACGAATTATTTTTACAACTTTAAACAAATGAGTAGCGATGATTTTTGCTAAAATTGTATTCTAGTCATATCTAGCGATATGGGGCGACAGTTGCTACAACTGAAATGATTTTTATTTTTTTTATGAATATGAATGAGTGATATGAGAGTGGTTGATCAAACTCGGCATTGCAGCCATCTGGACCAGATTTATTTTTCTTAAAAACAATGAATGACTTTTTGAATCTCAGCAAGTTTTATTGGTTGTTCTAGTTCCTTTTTATCATTATCTGATAATGAAGTTTTTATTATTATGTATATTACTTAAGATATATAATATATTATAGATTATATATATATATACACACACAATACACACACACACACACAGCATATACAGTCTATTCTATCATTACAACTAATAGAATATTCATTTGACACCATACAATACGTTGAGTCGCCTTGTTTTTTCAACCAGCAACACGTTAAGACAGAACTGTTCACCTCAAGACAAATGCCTGATCACAAAAACAGAGCATGTAAGTGTAATTTATCTCTAATCAGTAAGAAAGTGATAAAGAGCCGTTGCATAGGTGATGGAACCTAAACAGCGCCACTGCCACAAGAGGCTTTCAGCACAGAAAGACACACAAGTTGACCAAGAGCGCTTGCATCTTCATCTTAAGTCCACAAAACCACTCAGTTGCAACGATCAGGCTGCGAGTAATTTGAGCTAGGGAAAAAAGATGTGTTGAAAAGGAGTAAGGGAGGTAATATGGAATATTTAGTAAAGAAAAGATCTTCATTAAACGGAATGAGGGTTTCAAGAGTTCAACCTTCCGGTTGTTTATGGTTCTGAACTCTGGAGGCCCTGGCAGCTTCGAGTGCTAAATAGGCACTCAAGTAGCAGTGGACAATAGAAACATAGGCCTACATTTCCAGGTAATTCAACGTGGGCTTCGGAAGCCGCCCCTGTGGCAAGGAGCTACTGCACAGGTAGTGAAATCAAAACAAGACGTCTCTCAGATTGTTTCTCTGATGAGCTGAATGCTGACTCTTGGATGAGAGTGAAACGTTTTGTTTTTTTCTAAAACAGAGTCCAGATGACTACAACTGAATCTTTTCTCTTACAATGAACACTCCTGACGAATGAGGGATTCACCGCCACATACACACATACTATAATATATACATACATATATATATTGAAGTGCATATAATTGTTATAATCCGCTAAGCTAAACAATATAATTTGTTCTGAGTTGGATGTGATGTGCCGTCTGAAAGTCTAAGTATTGGAAATATATTTCTGGTCATCTTTTTCTTTAGTCTTAGTAAGAGGAGCTTCCCAGCTTGCTCGCCGTGCCTAGAAATGTATTTATTTTTCACTATTGAGTGACTTTTGTGTCGTATATATCATCATCATTAATTCATCCTCTGCTTACATCAGTTTCAGCCATATCCTCTGATCATATTTTTTAGAAAAGAATCCTGTAATTGTTTAATTTATTGTTGGTGTAGCCCATTTTTATCTTCTCTTTGTTAATTTAATTATTTGTACTTGCCATTTTGCCATAAGTTCTCCTCTAATGCAGCACTTCGATGTTCCCATAGTGAGGGTATGTCAGACTCATCTTATGGTTATTATTTTTAAATTGAGATATATTCTTGGATTGCAAGAATAATAATCTATAAATAAATAAATGTTAATTTTTCGATTGTTTAGGTTGGATTAATTGATGAACAATTTAGATCTATTTGAATTGGGGCATGATACGATATTATGGTGAATTTGCGCTTTAACCACATTTCCTCAATGCATCTTTGGTACAAAGAACATATCGATTCTTGAGAAGGCTGGTGCCTATTGGAGTAAAAAAGTATAATCTCTGCATCTGGATGTAAAGTTGGCCATATATAGACACTACCTTCGGCAAAGGAAAAAAAAATGATTCTTAGGTTTATAATCTCACAAATTTTGTCAATTGGGGATTTAAAGGAAATAATAATAATTGTTTATAGCAGTGTTCCCTCATAAGTTCACTCAAAGTTGTATTTTAAATGATTGATTCGTGCATGTTTGAGTAATCCTGTATTGCCCTGCATTTGAAACTTGAGCGCTTTCAACAACCCCATCTCCACCCACATTCCTGTACTTGTGTGATTATTTCAAAATGTAAGAATTACACATGCCCTGTCCAAGACGTAAATGCATGACGAGGAGCTGAAGTGCGCAGGATGTCCCAATCCTTTCGAATGTTTTGATCCGTACTTCCAAAAGTGTGGAGCGATTGGCAAGATATTCCTCCTCATTTCTCTGGAATGTTTTCAAACGGCACAACTACGAGTGCTAACAGGATACAATGGATGAATGCCTTAACATGAATGCATACTGACAGCTGTAACTGTTGAACTGATGATATTGTAATAAATATGCGGACTTTCCATGTAACAACACTGCAAAACTTAAAAACACTGTTCATATTTGTTCGTGTACAGTTCAGCAAATGGTTGAAACTGAAGCTCGGGTGTGGCTTTTTGATTCATTAACTGCAGTTTAGCCGTTTTAACACTGCTTGTAAATGCTTAATTCCTCAAAAATAAAAGCCCTCGCTGACCATGAAAAATGTCACTAAGAAGAAGAGGGGTTCTTGAGTCAGATGGACCCAATTTCTACTATTAAGACATTTTATATCGCATTTTACAATAAACAAAATGTAAAATGGTGATTTACTTATGTAGTAGTTTACTCACCTGTTCAAACTGGGCTTTTCTTAATATTGGTCATTAATGCCGTCGTTCGTCTCGTCTTTGCATGTAAAGCACCTTTGAGTGTCCAAAAAAAGCACTACATAAGTTTGATGAATACTTCTTAGCCTATTATCATCATAGGAATAAAAAATGCCTTTTGATTCCCACTCCCCATGGCGTGTGTCCCACAGTATTTGAAGTCACGTGATGTTTGTGAGTGGGCACTGCTGCTGCACAGAGCGTCAGGGAGCACATGGCGGAGGGTCTGCTTTGACACTGAAGCGCTGCTCTCAAACTGAAACTGGGATGACAGGGGACAAAAGCTGGCATTAAGTCATTACTGGAGGCACTTATGGCTTCCAGGTCAGCAGTAATCATGGAGAGTTGCATAACCCTGGGTCACACCTCACAATGGCCGTGTTGTGATAGGAGCGTTCTGTGCAGCACAAGTCAATTAAGCTCATTACACCAAAAGAAACGGAGGTTTCAGGCTGAATCTTATTTATAGACAAAAGGGCACATAGATAAAGAGAAGCACTTGCAGAGCTTTGAACTAGATATTCAGGACCAATAATGCAGAAAGAGAGGATGATCTTCTGGTTCAAAAATCTATACACACAGAGCATGAAAGTAAATTCACATTGTTGTTCCTTTTCTGATAAATTATACCAAATGAGACTTTGGTGGGGGGGTGTTCCCTTCTTCTTCGTCTTCTTCTTTCTTGACTCATAACTGAATTTTGAAATGAAAAATAAAACTGGCAGCCTATTTTATTCAAATAAACTTTACAATGTGATGTAGGTTAAGTCAAGTGCAAAATTCAGGAGCATTAGGTTTACAGTGTACTTAAATTTATACAAAATTGTGGAAAAAAAACTTTACAGTTGAAAACCTAATATATTACATAATAATTTATATAATGGAGCCTATACTGGTAGCACTTTATATTACCAACACCTTAATTAGTTTAATAAAGCATGAACAAAGACTTAATTCAATATGAACAAATAGTTTATTAAGAATTGATGAGTCTGCACAGTGCGATCTGCAGCCGAGTTACGATTCCAGATGATTATTGTGTGATCCATCAGGCTTGACAAAGCTGATAATCATCACGGGCACTGTTCCTCTAAATGATCCTGGTTTTACATCTTCGGCGATGAAACAGATTGTTTAGTTTTGCTTAGCCGTAGAAGTCTACTTAAAAAAGCTTTTGCCTGGGTCCACTGGTACACCTGATTGTCCTGTGAGGAAACACATATTCCCCTTCTGCACTTTGATTCTTCGGAATAATCTGTTATGCCACAGAGACTCGGTCCCATGTGCAGTCTTAGCCTGCAGTCAGTAACCCACAGCACTTGACCACCCCTCGGTGGGCTTCCCAGGGGAAAACCAAGGACTTGCTGCACATGGAGTTACCCACTGGAGCAATTAAACTGCAGTAAACTCAGGGGGCTGGATCCAAACCTCCATCGACGTGCTGATGCTAGCATTTCATCTAAAGAAGAGCTTGAAGTGACAACACGGTCGCCTATGGGTGCGCCAAGTAAGTTATTAATGATTCAGGCTTAGTAACTACTTAGTTCAGGGGTTAGGGTATTAAATAAACAAGTTTGAAGTCTGAATCATTCTCAATAAACTTAATAAACTGAAGTCTTTGTTCATGCTTTAGTAAAGGCTGATAAAAGAGTAGCTATTACAAAGTGTTTTGAGAACAAATTCCTCTTTTTTATGTTTTGTGTGTCTGAGAGTACTAAAACACTCATCCAACCTTGTCCAATCATTGAATCCATATTTGAATAGTTCGACTTAACACAGACAGTCTTTGAGAGATTTGCAATAGTCGAATAGTCCTGGTAGAAATATCCCATAAACCGGCGCAGTGAATATATAATCCGACTAAATGGTTGAGCGCATAGGTGGAGTAGTTTGTCTAATATATTCTCGTTCAGTTCTGCGAGTCATTATGTGGCCCACACTTGTGCGGGGTTGAGACAAAGACACTTCTTGGATGGATAGTGCTGGATTTAGTGCGGCAGCTCATCTCTTTTGTTCCAAGCGTAATGCCTTCATTCTTAAGCGAGACGGCCCATGCGTGACGACAAAGCACAAGGCAATATTCGAGCACAAAGACAAATTCAGACAGCTGCGTCAGTGTATCAGAGACGGTGGAAATGGTCCAGTTTGGCCGAGTCGAGACCGCACAGAGAAGATCCATGGGTTGTGTCATTGTAAAACCCTCAAATGAATTGCGATGATAGTTTTGTCAGGGATTTTCCAGAAGTCAGGGGGGTGGGATTGGGAGCAGCGAGGACGTGCAGAGGAGGTGAGAGAGAGTGAGTGTGTTGTTTCTGTTGGAAGGTGAAGGATTTGAGCGTCACGTTAACAAGAAGCAGTGGCAGTCACTTCAGACAGACCGTTGATGGGCCGCGCTGTCCTCCGCTGAAACATGTCCGTCAGTATGCCACTCACATGTTCTTAAGCCGCTTAAGTGACAAATGGACTGTGTCAATGTCGATGGAATGGTGCGACTGGTTCAGTTGCACATGCAGAGGGCCAGACACAAGCTGAATATTGATTTGTTACAGATTTGCTCGGATATGAAACCAAACAACAGCAACTAACAAAAAGGATAACTTGATGTGTATTATTTAATGAAACAGTATATACAATTGCATATTATCCGCATGTAATTAAAGCTGAGGTACAATTTTCACCCAGCACAACCAGAAATCTGTGTAACTCATCCCCAACTCTCACAAATGTATGATGTGACTTTTGTTGAATGATTTTTTTTACGTAAAAGCCCGACTAGGGATAGGCCTCGGCTAAAATGTTGTGCGTGACATGAGCTCATGATACACACTCGTCAAATAAACCTAAATAACTAAATTAATCTGCAAGTGTCGCATGAACCGCTCTATTGTAGTTTAGCAAATAGGGGCTCATAATAGTGAAGGGGGCGGATCAATACCAAAATATTGATATCGTGGTACTGAAGGGGCATTGTACTGATTCTCATACAAGAGCACTGATACTTGGAATTGGAGTCTTATAATAAAACGTCTTTTTTTTTTTTTTTTTAAATGAATAGTTTTTTAGTTTAGTTTATATACATGTATGTTTAATTTTGAGATCATTTCAAGCTGGAGTGATCACCATGAAAGCAAGAAAGAAAGTAAAATGTAAAATGTGTGTGGAAAGTTGTAGAAAGAGGCCGAGTGCCATTTGTGTGTCCTGCACTTTGACTTATTTATTACTTATTATGTGTATGTGACGTGGGAAGTAAAGCCTTATTACTGTGCACTTCCTGCGTAACTACTTTACTCCATGAATTTATTGTTTTTAATCATTTCAGACTTTTTCCCCCTCAGGAGAAGTCAGATTGAGGCCAAGGACGACGTATTTAATTTCTATGTGGATTCAGACTGCAAAAAAGGTTTGTGAGCGGAAGATCTCTCTTCAGGTCTGGGTACTATCATTTTACAATTTGACAGCCTCAAAGCACAAGTCATTATTTTGGCCCAAATGTGTTTTTTATCTAATTCTACTCTTCAGACTCTGCTCTGTGTCTTTGGTCCTGTCCTCAGCCAATCAGATAGATTTTTATAGCCAAAAACGTTTTGTTTCTGATATGTCTTTTGGCCTAAGCGGTTTTGTGAGGTAAAATATCAGTTTTACCCTCAATTCGTCTGGTAAAGTTAATTTTGAATACTTCAACATTCTATGCTCTAAACATAGTTTGAGTAATTTCTGTGAATTATATGTGTACAGTATATACACTGCTCAAAGAAATACAGGGAACATTTAAAAACAATGCAACTCCAAGGTAATCAAACTTCCCGGATATCAGCCTGTCCAGTCAGGAAGCCACACCGATTATGAATCAGTTTCACCTTAAGCTGTGCAAATGGAACAAACAACAGGTGGAAACGAGGGCAATTAGAAAAAGACCTCTAAAAAGGGATGGTTTCGCAAGGGCTGACCACAGACTATTTCCCTCTCCTCATCCTTGCTCATGGTTGGGCACTTTTGCAGTTTTCCAGTGCTTTCACTACTGGAGGTAACATGAGGCGGCTCTTCAACCTCCACAAGTTGCTCAGGTAGTGTAGCTCATCCAGGATGGTACTTTAATCCACACTGTGGCAAGAAGGTTTGCCGTGTCTCCCAGCACAGTGTCAAGAGCATGGACGAGATACCAGAAGACAGGCTAGTACACCGGGAGGGGGCCAAAGGAGGACAAACAATCCAGCAGCAGGACCGCTATCTGCTCCTTTGTGCAGGAGGAACAGGAGGAGCACTGCCCGAGCCCTACAAACTGACCTCCAGCTGGGCACTAATGCGCATGTGTCAGAAACAGACTCCATGAGGGTGGTCTGAGGCCCTGATGTCCACAAGTGGGGCCTGTGCATGTGTCAGAAACAGACTCCATGAGGGTGGTCTGAGGCCCTGATGTCCACAAGTGGGGCCTGTGCGTGTGTCAGAAACAGACTCCATGAGGGTGGTCTGAGGCCCTGATGTCCACAAGTGGGGGCTGTACTCTCAGCCCAACACTGTGCCGAGAACACAGAGATCGGCAGAGTCGCCATTGGTGCCCTGTGCTCTTGACAGAAGAGAGCAGGTTCACCCTGAGCTCATGTGACAGAGTGACAGAGTCTGGAGATGTCGTGGAGAACGTTCTGCTACCTGCAACATACGCCAGCGTGACCTGTTTGGTGATGGGGAGTGATGGTCTGGGGAGGCATTTCTCTGGAGGGCCGCACAGCCCTCCATGTGCTAGCCAGAGTCTTGGGATGAGATCCTCAGGCCCATTGTGAGACCATCTGCTGGTGCAGGTGACCCTGGGTTCCTTCTGATGCTTGATAATGCAAGGCCTCACGGGGCTGGAGTGTCTCAGCAGTTCCTGCACGATGAAGGCATTGATGTTATGAACTGGCCCGCTCGTTCCCCAGCCCTGAATCCAATTGAGCACATCTGGACATCATGTCTCGGTCCATTCCCCAAAGTCACGTCGCACCTCAGACTGTCCAGGAGTTGATTGATGCTCTGATTCAGGTCTGGAAGGAGATCCCTCAGGAGAGCATCCATTGTCTCATCAGGAGCATGTCCAGCGAGTGTTTACAGGCACGTGAAGGTCACACACACTACTGAGGCTCATCAAGACTAGTCTGGAGGAATTTTCACAGAAGTTGGATCAGCCTGTGAACAGATTTTCCACTTTGATTTTGAGAATGTTTTTTGAATTCAGACCTCCATGGGATTTTCCATTAAGCACTCTTTTGTTGTTCTCAATACATTCCTTTATTTAATCAATAAAGAATTTTGACCGAATAATGTCATTCATTGAGTTTTAGGAGGTGTTGTTTAAGTGTTCCTTTATTTTTGTGCAGTATATTAGGGAAGTAATGCAAATGTAAAGAGATGTCATGAATTATGACTTTAGTGGTAAACTCTGAGTGTACGTCCTTGTCTAAGTGTTTTATAATTGTAAATAACTTAAATCAATTTAATCTACACTCCAAAAATAATAAACACACATGTGAATCATCATCTCCTCCCAATATTTATTCAACTGTAATTTGACTAGTTTGTGTTCCCATTGATTTATAATGTAAACTTTGTTAGTCGGCAACAGCTCTTCTCGGAAAAAATATTGTTTACATTTAGAAAAATTAAAGTTTTATTCTGGCTGTGCAGACTTTTGGTCTTCAATGAGAAACTGCTATACATGACTCCGTTTTTAACTATACATACAGTACATGTTGCCATCCTTACAACACTAGAATTTTTTTCATTATCATCGTTTTGAACAGTAATGCACTGACATCCTATTTTGTTAAAAGTTCATAATTGACTGCCAAACACTAATGCAGGCACTTATTTTTTATTTTCTTTAAAATAATAACCTAAGTAGTAATAGTAATAATGTAGTGTAGATGGTAACAGCTGCCAGCGGACAATGAAACACCAGCTGGAGCCTTAAATGTGCCGCATGTTCTGCTCTTAAATCCCTCTGTAGAGTGTAAGAGCTGTTGGACCGTGCTCCTCTCCACAGGCCTGTTCTCCCTCACAGCCGAGGCCTTTTACTGTGAGCCACTCATCAGCCAGAACTGGAGCTCCATCTCAAAGCAGCAGCAGCAGCGCTAATGGACGACCAAGAGCCTGGCCAAGCCTCCTCAGACACAGTGGGGAGGATTTTCAAGAGCTTTATTGCAACATAATGTTAAAAAAATAAATGAAAAAAATAGAGCACAAAGTGCAAGCTTGACCTAAGGTTATATCAAGAGTAAGATTTGTGTAGTAAACTATTTCAATTGTTATATTATGAAAACATCCTTTACCTTAACATGTCATTTGATTTGGTCTCGGAGAGCGGCCTAGATCCAGAAATATTTGCTGGATTGATGCCGTTACAGGATTTTGGTTCAGCTGAATAAGTAATAAGTAATTTGAATTTTCTTGACTATTTTTCTGCTGTTAAAACATTTGCTTTATAAAACCCCTAAAAAATAATAAGAAATGGGTTAATTTACACAATTTTTACAGAAATAACGGCAGTCCATGAAAACACCTGGCCTGGTACTGGAGAGCATTGTTGTGGCTACTTTAAATTGGACTTGTTTGATCTTGTTATTCATCTTGCAAGAAGAAAAATGCTAAATTCTGTCTCTGCACTGGTATCGGTTGACTTCGGAATTGATCTTGGTATCGGACCTGAAAAAGATGGATTGGTGCTCTTCTAATGTCAAGATGCAATTCACTATGATCGTTTTTATAGTCTTTATTGCATACAGTTGTTGCAGTTTTTTCTCAATGTAACACTCATTGAGAACTGCTCCTATCACATTAAATAAACAAAAACAAATAGAGCTCAATGCCATCACAGCAGTGGTAATGAAGGCCAATGAACTTAAAAGCTTGCTTAGGAATTTCTTTGTCATCAATAACAATCTAAGAAAACGCTCAGAGTAAACATTAGTGACCCTCACCTGGTCCCAGTGTGTAAATTGCACCCCAAAATCGGACATCTGATTCACCTTCAACCTTCTAAATCTGGTCAAAAAGTGTCTCTGAAGAGGTTTTTGAGAAATGCCTTTTATTATAAAAAATCCTGTACATACCGTTTACTGATATTGACATTTGAAATGATGTGATCTTAACTATGAAAAACTCTTGTACTCTAAAGTGAAGCTGTACACGGCAGAGGCTAATTCACTCATGTCAATGTAATAAACAGCTGAAAATCATTGCTTCAACCTTACATTGTGATTTGATTAAACAGTCCATTATGCGAACAAAGTTAATGAAAAGCATTTGTGATCGTTTTTTTCTTCAAACTACCCTCTCTTACTCAATTAATAGATTTGTAATAAATAGAATCGCCAATGTACAATCTTAAAGATTTGTGAGAGTTGGTTATATCATTCCCCAAATGAACGCAGACATACATTTGTAGATACCGGTAAGTTAACGTGGGCTTGACTCACGGCAGTCCGGTCAGAATGCACTTCTCCTGTCGGTCCGGACCTTTGTAAAGTAAATGCTCTTTCTTCTGCCCTTTAGTAAATCCCAGTGAGCAAAAAAAATCCACAATCTCAGAAACTGCAATAAATGTGTTAATTGTAGCTGACGCCATTAGTTTCTATGTGAATTCCCAGTGGAGTTTGGTGGTGCATGCTGGGATATTGTGTTGACAACTGCAGGAGCTCTGTATTCATCAAAATGACAGGATCTCTTGAATCACTTTTAAACTGTTTGCACAAAAATGGACAATTAAGTCTTAATTTCCCACATTTTATTACAAAACACTTCCAACAGCGACCACATACAGCAGGAAACACATTGAAGAACAAATCACTAAGTGCTTAAATATATCAGAGTGATGGAAGTGGAATAATTAACACTGTTTTAAAGACTTTGAAATGAGTCGGGTGATATTTTAGCTCGTCGTAATTACATTCAAAACTAACCAATTCTTTATCTAATAATATATTTCCCTCAAAAGGTATGTACAAAGTTGCAGTTCACTCTTGATCTGGACTTGCCATGTAAGGTGCGACTAACAATTTAGCATGTTTCCAAAAAAAGAACAAAGAAACAGATTCAGATGTTAGAATTTGTAGCATTCGCGGTGATTAGAAACACGCCTAAAAGTAAGAGAAGCTGCTACATGTTAGAGTTGTTATGAAGTCAGTTATTGCTACGGCAGTATTGTGTATTGCTTTGTACACTTCACTACTGTAACTTCAAGTCACCATCAAAGACACTGCATTTCGGAAGTAGAATTGTGTATTTTGAACACGGCTATGATCATGTATTCCCCAGAAAGTACAGTTGTATAGATTACCTCAGCCAAAGTTTCCTTATGCAAAAACATTCACAAAAATCCCACAGTACATCAGTATTATTACGGTATAAAAATAAGTTACAAATCTGCATGAATGTGTTTTTACAAAAACAGTTATAAAATGCATGTTCCCAGAAAATGTAAAACGGTTTTACACCAAAAAATATTGTCAGTTAGGTGCTTGTTGAAAGTGTGATTTGTGTTGTTTTTAGTTGTTGAGTGTGAGTCCGTTCCACAGCGTGCTTGGCAACGTCAGAAAAGTGAGATAAACAAAAAAAAAAGTAATTTGCTGCCAAGATCCGTCATTTTTATCGCCACTTCTTTGTTTGGCAAAAGACAGACGGCCAGTGTCCCGTTCTCCAAGCGATAAGTGTACGAGGATTTTCCCCCTTTAAAGCAGAGTTCGTGTTGACTCCTCCTCACAGGCTGAGCACAAGAGACGAGAAAGGGAAAGGGACAACTTTTAAAAATGAACCGCACCAAATCCGCGCCACACACTTAACCCTAAACGCTCCAAAAAAATCACCAGGCAGGCACAACATTAGGCGCACTGAGCGGTGAAGTGAGGTGTACGGCACATCAAGAAACATTTTATCTTCAAAGTTCATGTGTTAAGCCACAGCCAAGTCGACAAGGGCCAGTTTAAATAGTCTAGAAACTGCAGTTCTGGTTTTTTTCTTTGGTAGTAAACCTTTTGTTTCCCACAATCTCTTTTACAGCATGTATTGGTTTCAGTATCATGAGTTAAAATGGACATGGAGGAGCAAATAAGCTAAAAAAAATATAGCCATACTAATAATTTGCAATACCAGACAAATTTAAATATTGATATTGGAAAGTTATCAGCCAAATATCAGTCCATCCTTATTTAGCGATGAGGGAAACTGGACCATCTGTGTGAAACATATCTGCAGGAATGTGGAGAACATGCAAACGCCACACAGAAAAGACTCAAACGCAGTCAGTATCAAAAGTAAGAAACGGTGATCCATCAGCGACAGGTGATGCAAGCGAATAAATGTAGATCTTTTATCAAATCAGTAAAAAAAAAACCAAGTAAAAAAAAAAAAAAAAAAGACTGTAGATGTTCAGAAAGTTCTTTTGTAATGGACCGGACCTGGAGAACTGAGGGATTCCACTATCTATGAGAAGAACTAGTAAATATCAAAACATATTCTGTGTTTTTGTGGTATCAAAATCTGAATTGAGCCTTTTCCTTAATAGTGAAATTAGAGTTTGAACTTTTCAGCACATCGTGACAAAAGCGATCCAAACATGACCTCAGATTTGACTAAACCCCAGGATCATCACACATTATTCCTGGATTAGCAGCTTTTACATCACTGAGAACAATCAACATCTAAGTGACTGTTTGGTGAGCAGCAGATGTTCTACTACGTGACGAAGCGAGGCTCATCTGAGTGTAATGGTTACCAGAGCTGCACTTACAGGTGCACATGCGTTCAACGCAACTTTTCAAACTCTTTTGTCTTTTCAAAATGTTCATTGACATAATAATACACATTTATCACAATCATGTCTATTGAATTGTGGAAATGTGATTGTACCAGTATAAAAGGACTTGTGTAGTAGAGACTGTAATAAATGAATGAATTAGCATATTTCCAGGAAGGCTAAAAAAATAAAAAAAAATTATATATATAATTTTTATATTATTATTATTATTATTATCATCTTTTTTTATAGATTTGTATGCAAGAGTCAGTTTGGGGTTCAGTTTTCCCAGTATTCTTGAAAGAAACTCTAAAACAACTTACCTATGCCTCAGTCGTTTTTGTGGAAGGGCTCTGCAAAAGAACAGAACAAGTTTAAGTAGAAGAATTTGGATTAAGATTAAAGTGTTTTACTTAAACGCTTTACTCTAGATAAATGGAATATCATGGCTCCTCCTGACTTTGTTACCTCCTGATATTGATTGCCTAAAAGGAATATTTACAGTCTTGGAGGTGAAGTGTGTTCCTCTTTGTTGTGGTTAGAGCGCCATAAAGCTGACCTGGTTCTCCCTCTGTTACGGTTAAAGATCGAATACTAATGTAATGTGCAGTAATAAAACTAAGACTACACTGTTCTTTACGTTAAGTACACAAACTGAATTTACCATCTTCCTGTATAATTTGTTTGAATAGTTTAGGGAAGTAAAAGCTACAGTATGTACATTCATGACATTTTGCACATTATAAAGAAATTATATTTTGTTTTGAATATTTATTTGTAATGACATTGGTGATAGATATTTATCACTCTGAAAAATGTACTTTAGAGGATGCAATGTTAAATAAAAGAATGAGACTGCAATTAAAACATTTACAGTTAAGGTTCAAGTCAAGACTTGGTTCCCTCTGGTGGGTAAAAGCACAAACTGCAGCTCTAGATCATCTTTTTTTGTGTGAAAGCCAGTTAAAGATGTAATAGCAGCAGGAAGTGTGGAGCATGTGTTTGGCCGGCTCGTAAAGGCCGTGCAGTCATTACCGACACTTGCCTGTAAATGTTGGGGTCTAGCTGCATGGCCGTGTCCTGCGGTAACTGGGATAAGTGCACCACTTTAGTCTTCAACTGCGATCGCTCGGTCTCGTTCACCCAAACGTCAGGTAATCTGCACAGAGAGAGAGGGAGAGCAAGCACAGGCGGTTATTGAGGCCAGAGCCACATGTTCACAACTTCGAAAACTAAGCAGACACTCAATTACCATGTATATCTTTTGCTGCCATTACTATAACGACAGACCATCAAATGTGGCGCCAGAGTAAAACCGACTATGTTTACATGCACACCAAAAATCTGATTATGATTAAGTTTTTGGAGTTATCACATTATTGATGAAACAGTTACATATGAAGTGAGTACGACTAACTGTGACTGGTCGACTTACATTTTGTATATTGTATACTTTTTGATCATGAAAATTGTTTATTGATAATCGTAATAGTTATCCGGACCATACACTCTAAAACATATACAAAAATACTTTAAAAAAACAAAGACAATGCAATTAATAAATCAAACAGTCAAAAAAAAGATTGTCATTTATACTGTACTTTATTTGACTTTAGACTTTCACTAGTCAACTGATCAAAAAATAAATAGTAATCACTGAATCAGCCTACTAAAGCCATTGTTAGGGAGTAATTTGATTTCTTTCTGTTCGATCCCTCCTGTGCAAATGTTGACAAGGAAAATTGTGCTGACGCGGCAAAGACAAAAATGTTAAAGATTGAAAGACTTTGTACTTTGTCTTCCAAATGCAACAGTTACTTAGTTTTGATTATCAGATCACTTTTGTGCATGTAAACACCTATACAGATCTATTAATACAGCAGCCCATAATCGTAACTGCTGTATCACACTCCAAAGAGCACTACTCCTAAATCCAAACTGCAAATCCTAAACTTTAAACTCAAAAAGCCCATTTGAAAAGGGATAACTTTATTTACGTTTAATCATATGGTGCCATTATTATTATTTGTCATTACTTGTATTATTGCTCCTTTTTATTTTTATTTTTCTTTGCTCTCAGTTTGTGTCCCCAGCTGTTGTGTTTTGTGTATGTAAAATAAAAAATAAAAAAGGATAATAAACGAGTGGCCTGGCACTACCTTTACAGTACAGCCCTTTGAAGTCTGCAAACACGAGCAGAAGACTGTAACAAAGAACTGTACGCACAGCTCTCTCCCTCTCTCGCTCCTCGGCCAACAGTTCCCACGTCATCATGTGCGTCAGTGTCGGAGCCCCCAGAGAAGTGCACGCACACACGCGCGCGCACACACACACACGCACGCACGCACGCACGCACGCACGCACGCACGCACGCACGTACGCACACTGCAGCCCATCACTCAGAAGGTGGCATCCAGGTAGAGCTTTAGTCAGCCGACCAAAGCAGCGCCGTGAAGTTAGTAGAAGTGAGTAAGGATGCAGGATTTTAGACCAAAAAAAGATGACATTGCAATACGTGTCGTGCTTTGTTTTACCTTGTACCTTAACCTTAAAAAAAGAATAATAGTGAAAGTACTTCATACCAGACAGAAAAGCCTTCAATCTGGATAATCCCAGTAAACCCTGTAGCAAAATGTACAATCTACAACAAATAAAAAGCCAAATAGGTGCTCGGCGGTGCAGTGGTTGAGAGCGAATTGCAGAATCTCTATTTTATGGATGTACCGTATTTTCCGCACTATAAGGCGCACTTAAAAACATTTATTTTTCTCAAAAAATGACAGTGCGCCTTATAACCCAGAGCGCCTTATATATGGATTAATTCTGGTTGTGCTTACAGACTTACCTGATCTCGAACCGATTTTATGTGGTACACTGTGTCAAAAATCCGTCAAAATGTTTTATCACAACTTTGGTAAACTACAAAGCCGCACCACTTCCAGCATTACGGTTACCGTAGCGAGGAGCGTCGCGGAGTAATACTGTGCTTCACCATAACATTACAGTGTGTGTATAAGGAATTTGAAGGATTTGTGGACGAGGAATAAACTGAAAAAGTGAGTGTATTATGTTTTATTTTACGTGATATAGTGTTAACTGAACAATTTTGAGTTATTGTGAATACGCCAACGTTTAATTTAGCGGTTCTGACTGTTTTTTTTTACGTGTTATACCTGAGCCATTTGAGTTACTGTACTGTGAATACGCTAACGTTTGATTTAGCGGTATCTGACTGTGTTTTTTTACGTGTTATACCTGAGCCATTTGAGTTGCCGTACTATGAATACGCTAACGTTTGATTCACCGGATCTCTGACTGTGTTTTTTTACGTGTTATACCTGAGCCATTTTGAGTTACTGTGAATACGCTAACGTTTGATTTAGCGGTATCTGACTGTGTTTTTTTACGTGTTATACCTGAGCCATTTTGAGTTACTGTGAATACGCTAACGTTGATTTAGCAGTATCTGACTGTGTTTTTTTACGTGTTATACCTGAGCCATTTTGAGTTGCCGTACTGTGAATACGCTAACGTTTGATTCACCGGTATCTGACGTGTTTTTTTACGTGTTATACCTGAGCCATTTTTGAGTTACTGTGAATATGCTAACGTTTGATTTAGCGTATCAGACTGTGTCAGAACGTGTTTCCATTGAACAAGGTTGGGACTGTTTTGTTTAGCTCTTAATGCGCCTTATCGTCCGGTGCGCCTTATATATGGACAAAGTTCAAAAATAGACCATTCATTGACAGTGCGCCTTACAATCCAGAGCGCCTTATAGTGCAGAAAATACGGTATATACCCTCTCTCTTCGCATTTCACCCTACAACTGTCCTGTCTAATAAAGCCAGCCAGATCTTTGCTGTGCTTAAATACGTAATTAGCCCTAGAAAAATTATTCTTATACTTCAACTCTCAACTCAAATATTATCGTACTATATATAAAAAAGAAAAAAAATATAATATCCATTAGTGTATGTACACATGATAAATATTGAGACCAAAACACTGTTGTTCAATCTTTCATAAATTGAAAGAGAAGTCGATATGATTGATCAAGTATACATTTTCTTTGCATTAGTGGGACAATAAGATCTGAAAAGTATTATATTTGGCTTTTTATTTGTTACAGCTCATATTTTCCAGATATTGTATAGTTTGGATTTACAGGTATTCTACATCTTTAGAGTTATTGTGTCATGAAATAGTTTCAATATTATCATTTCAATAAAATAAGTATTTGAACAGTATTTTGCACGTTCTCCAACTTAGAAATGATAGAGGGGTCTGAAATTTTGATCATAGGTGCATTTCCACTGTGAGAGACAGAATCTGAAAATAATCTGGAAATCATGATCAAAGAGCTGCCAAAAGGCACCAGGGATAAAATTGTAGACTTCTAGGCAAAGGGGCAATTGGCAAGCAGTTTTGTGAAAAAAAGATAAATTGTTGGAGCAATTGTTATAAAATGGAAGAGGCTAAAGATGACTGTCAATCTCCCTCGGACTGGGGCTCCATGCAAGATCTCACCTCGTGGGGTATCAGTCATGATAAGAAAAGGTGAGGAATCAGCCCAAAATCATGCATCGCACAGAAGGTTCCCCTGCGGGGAGTCAGCACATGTCCAGGCCCATCTGAAGTTAGCCAAAGACCATCTGGATGATCCAGAGGAGTCATGTGAGAAAGTCATGTGGTCAAATGAGCCAAAATAGAACTTTTTGGTATAAACTCCCTTCAGCGTACTGAATCCCTACTCTGAAGCATGGGGGTGGAAACATAATGCTTTGGGGGTGCTTTTCTGTACAGGGGACAGGACGACTGCACTGTGTTTAGGAGAGAAATAATGGGGTCATGTATTGCGAGATACCCTCAGTCAGATCATTGAAGATAGGCCCCATAAGAAGAATAGCAATCTCTAGACCTAAATCCAATAGAAAATCTTTGGAGGGAGCTGAAACTTTGTGTTGCTCAGTGCCAGCCCCAAAACCTGACAGATGTAGAGAAGATCTGCTGCAGTGTGTGCAAACCTGGTCAAGAACTACAGGAAACGTTTGAACTCTGTTATTGTAAACAAAGGCTTCTGTACGAAATATTAACATTGATTTTCTCAGGTGTTCAAATACTTCTTCGCTGCAATAACATTCATATAAATTATTTAAAAATCATACAATGTGATTTCCGGATTTTTTAGATCCTGTCCCCTCCATAATTTCAAAGTTGGAGAACTTGCAAAATCGCAGGGTGTTCAAATATTCTGGCGTAACAGCCATCTATGAATTCAAACAGCAACAATAACATACTTCGGTCCAAAAATGTGGATAAATAAAGTTTATACTGCATGCAAAGACAAACCCTGCTTTATTTTGAACCTTTAGACTCAAGGTAAGCAATAATAGTGTCTCTGTTCACGGAAACGGCTGAGAGAGGACGCTTAGAGGGGCCAGGATCGAGACGAGAAACAGACGCCTTTCGAAGACGCATTAGAGTTTGGGTTAGGCTGAGTTAGTGTCCTTGTGCGGAGCAAATCTGCGATGACAGGAGGCGGGGAGTGGAGGGACCTGCGCAGTGTTAACCCGCCCATGAACACTCCTGTCCCAGCATGTGCGTGCGGGTCACAAGCGCCGCCCCAAAAGTGGAAAGTGTGGAGGGAGCAGGTTAATGGACGGAACGAGGAGGAGGACGTAGGAAGACTGGACTCTCACCAATGGTCATGCGCACACTTGGCGGTATTTATATCCCGTTACAGGCCACGGAGGCAGTGTTTAGGCACGCAAAGCCAAATAAAGTAGGGCTGCAGCTATCGATTATTTTAGTAATCGAGTAATCTATCGATTCTTTTCTTCGATTAATCGAGTAATCGGATATTTTTTTTTGTACATTCAGTAAACCATTTAAACACAATCGTTTTTTAGATAAACGTTATAGCTCATAGTAATAAACAAATACAAAATAAGGAATTTCTGCTTAAAATAACACATTTTATTCTTAATTTCATATAAATTGGTCCCCAAAACAGCAACATTTCACTTCAGTCCAAACTGTTCTGTTTGTATAGAAAGAATATATAATAAAGGACTTAATTAACTTGTCAATAGATTGTTAAACAGTTACAGTGGCTCTGTCACATCACTTAAAATAAGACATTTGTTAAACGTTATGTTGGGTGGGACCAGTGGTCCTGCGTTTTGCGTATTTTGCGTTTTGGCTCGTTGCCGGTCACTTTTGCTCCGCGTCTCGGACTTTCTGTTTCATAACAGATTATTCTAACATAAACTGCGGTCCTCGTGCGTTTCCATGTACATGGCTGTTTAAAAGTACGACTGTGACTGGAAGCAGAGTTGTTGAGTGGGGGAGCGCGGGGGTCCGCGGTGGCGTAGCGTGTCGACGCGGCGGGGCTGGGTGGGCGAGCTAGATGCGGTGTTTAGAGTTGCAGCTCGGAATTATTATTAATAGATCCATGGCTCTTTCACTCATCAAAACTCTTCCCAGTCGCACTCGTTGATTTAAAGCGCCGCTCACTTCCTGTTGCGCCTTCGTCAGAGCGGAACAAGCTCCGTGTGAAACAAAAGCGCCACAATGTCGTTCCGTGCGCTCCGCGCGCCACAGATTCAACGTGTTTTTGATTAAATATGTAAATTAAACGAATCATCGAAGCAATATAATAATAATCGAAGCTTTTTTGTAATCGAATTATTCGATTTATTCGAGTAATCGTTGCAGCTCTAAAATAAAGACAAATGGATTCTGCAGAGTTTCCAGGAGGCATGCGTCTTCTGAGCCCGAAATGCGTTTTGTGATTGAGGTCTACTGTAGGTGTCTGCCGTACTCAAGCACCGTGTGATGGATCGCTGGCTCCGGGCCTAAACCTTCCACCGACGACGGAGTTCATCATTTAAGAAAAGTCTATATTAGATTTGCAAAAAATTATGCGGCTCTGTGTGGAATTCAAAATCCAATGTTCTCTTATTTCCACTGTATTTGGTTCAGGAGGAGTTTTAGAACCATCAATAAAGCTGCAAATATAATAAGAGAATCCCGGTTTAGAAACGCAGCAATAGAATGATGCTTTTTTTTCCCTTTCTGTAATGCCACGATACAAAAATGTAGTTGTAATTTGTTCCGGAGCAGAGCAAAACATTGTCTAAGTGCGGTAAAGAGCGCCATATTTCAAGCGAACAGCAGCAGATACAGTTTGCGTGATAGAAAACTAGCACTACTGGATATTAATGTCGGTTTACACAGGCAAATAACCTGGACAAGTTTGTTTGACATAAAAGAGGACTGCTTTATGGCCATTCTTGGATCAAGCTGCAGACGTTTCTCTGTCTCTCCTCAACATTTACAGAAAGGAAAGACATTCTGTCCAGTCTATAAGAGCAAATAGATGTAACCTTTTATGGTACAGATGGCATTCTTTGCATTTAACAAATATGGCAGCAGCAGGGCAATTACCACAAGCCAACTCAGAATTATAATGTACTTATTTGTAGTAGGGCGCAGGTATACGATCCGGCAGTTTTTTTATTTTATTATAATTTTATTTTATTTATATATTTTTTTTACACAATATAATGTCATTTTAAACACTAAATAATAGTACTTTCTTTATGGTACTGTGCGGTCTTATACTAGTTCTGATAAAGCTCGAGGTCATTCTAAAACATTTAAAAGTAAAATGTCTTGTTGACTTGATATTTTTTAGTATTGATCATTCAAATGAATTGGAATTAATATCTTTATTTTTATTGATTTTTTTCGGTAGTTTTGATACTTTTGACAACTCTATAGACTATGCACAAGTATGAAATTGACAAAGTATTTAAGGAGACAAACAAATGTAAAAGATTGCTATAATTTATGGAATTGAAAACATTATCACAACATTGAGATGTTAAAGCAACTGAAATTTGCAATACATTTTAGCACTATAAAAAATACTGATAATAAAAATAATACAAAATAAATCAAATAAATGAAACCTGGACCAGCTAGAAATGTGAGTTAACAGATTTAGACATAATTTAATTGACTATTTTATCATTTTGGAGTGTCCCGATCATTGTTTTACTTTCTTTTTTGGTACTAAACCATCTCTAAAGGCCAACTTTAAAGACGCACGGAAAATACTCACCACATTATATAATTTTTTTTTTTACTAAAAAGGTAAGTTTTGGTAACGTTTATTTATTTCTGATTATTTGGGGGCCTGCTGCAGAATCTCAACCCAAAACATGTGCTGCGACTAGGGATGTCAAGCTTATTTGATTATTCGGGTCACAATATAATTGTACACATATAAAATAAATAAAATATCTATTAAAAATAATTAAATAAAATTGTGACAATTTTAGAAGCAAACATTTTTTATTTTAGTTTAATCTATACAATAAAAAATGAAGGCTTTTATATTTAGCTTAGTTCATGACATTGACATTATCATTCAGAAAGTTTGATTTCCTAAAGCTGGTCCCAGAGCAGAAACATTGTGATCAATTAAGACAATTGGAATGAGACAAAAAACAATTTGTTTTTAAAAGTTGTTTGGTCTGGATGTCAATTATGGTTAAAATCAAAGTCTTAACATTTCTTCTCACAATAATTGTCACACTAAACTTTGGTATGTGGCATCCTTAGCCAAGACTCTTAAAAGGTTGAAAAACACTGGATATGGCCATCACATTTATATTGTTTTCTGTTATTTTAATAGAAATCTATCTCTTACAATTCCACAGAAAAGCACTTTTACCCTCTCCGTTTCCAACATGGTTAAATTGGTATATTTTGTAACTGGCAGGGATACATTTTTTCCGACGCGCCGTATTCAAATGTAGGCCAATTGTCTTAAAAGTTTTCTTCCTCCTCGTTCTTTCCGTATATCCGTTTAGCCTAGGCGCACCATTAGCCTGCGTCTCTGCGTCTCTTGTACGTCCGTGTTTGGACGTACAGATACGTGGAGGAGACTTTTCTTGATCACAAACGCTCTCATTATTTTCCCTGCGGTTCGACTCTCGCTCGTCCGGCAGTGCGCGGGGAGGAGGATCAGAGAGGGGGACCAGGAATCGGAGAAACCAGTATCTTCACTCTAAACTGTCAGCTCCAATCGGCCTCCGCGTTTGTCTACACCATTATTTTACCCGGCGCTGCTCCTCCTGATCCTCTATGATGCGTCGCTTTCAACTTGTCCACAAAAGTACTTTCTTCCTCTCTAACCTCGATGGCCTTTTCCAAAACATCCAGTCCGCCTAAAGTCTTATCGTGCCGCTTTGATTAGAAGTTTTCACCATCATTTTGTTGTTGAGAGCTGGTCACATTGGTATCGCATGGCATTAGTAGTTATTGAAAGATTTGTTTGTGTCATGTACTTCTACTTCGGTGCTAGTAGTACTGACAAATAGCAGTAGAAGCAGCTGCAGTAGAAGTAGTAGTTGTTTTATTCGAAAGGGCAGTACAGTGGCATTGGTTGTACTTTAAAGTGCAACAACGTTTTTGGTTCTGTCCCTATCAAATGAACAAAACAAAAAAAAATAAAAAATATAATAATACTCCAGCGCAAGTAGTAAAAGTAGTAGCTGCAGTAATAGTATTTGAAGTATAGCCACAGGGGTAGTAGCAGTAGTAAGAGTAGTTGTTGAAAAGACCTATGGATTTAGTTTACGTTTCTATTTGTGTGCTAATAGTACTGGACAGGCAGTTGGTACTAGTAGGGCAAGTGGTAGTACTTTTACATCTACCTTAGCAAAGTCAAGACTAACATAACTTTCACTTCAAAATAAATGTTGAACTCACATCAAATGTTGTACTCCTCAAAGCAGCAAATATTTCAGCCACGTTGGGTGCACGGAGTGGGCCGAGCGTCTCTCGGTCCCGACGGGATGAGCGCGCAGAGTTCATTCATGTGCCGAAAACTTGTTTATTGTTTCGACCAGAAATGCAGCCGGGAAAATCAGACGCTTTCAAAACATCCGAGTGAACGGGGACGTGGCCGCTTCAAACGCGCCATGTCAAATACGGATTAGAAAGCGCAGGTTTACGTCGGCGGGGTCCGATAGTTGTTTAGATTCTGCATAAACCACGTTGATTACTGATGAGGGTAATAGTTGTTGCTGGACTTTTGACAGCTCTGGAACCACACCATATTAGCCGTATATTACTACAGCTGTTTAGCCTCTGCTGCGGCTGGATCAGTGACGAACATGATTTAGGCGACGTGCACGGGCTTGCGGGAGTGTTGAGGGGGGAACCTGAAGTCGTCGCACGCACGGCTCCGATAAAACACTAATAATATAATAATCCAAGAGTGAAGGTCGGAAAGATTTCAAGTGGGGGGGGCCTCTCTGACGTCAAAGGCAGCCGCCGTGTCGCGTTTGCCCGGATGGAAGGGAATGGCTCAAAGCTCCACATACGTTGTTGATGTCGAGCTGCTGCGTGTGCTCCGCGGCGCTCTCAGGAAGTGCACGTTTGATTATGTGCATTATTTCTGAGACGTTTCCAAGGCTTTCGGGGGGATGACGTGCATTAATACTGTACATTCGAGTTTGCAAGGACAAACGGAGAACTTTAAAGCGCAGTTTTATTCTTCCCTGAATATAGGAATGACTTAACTTTATGACACAAAATAAACTAGATTTTATACACTCAATAGTGATAATTGATACAGGATTTAATGTGAAGCGCCTCGAAGTAGACTTTTCTTTTGAGGGACGACTAAATAGAGTGCAGAGTCGGGCGTTATTTTAGTGGTTGACTTTTTTTTTTTTGTTACACTGAGACTTAAAAAAAACAAAAGAAAGAAGTTAACTAAATAAAGATTTAATATGGTGAACAGTTTGTGACATTTTGAGTTAATGGCTGTTTAATAGCTAACACCAGCTGTTGTTGTTGTACAGGTTCTTTTCGTATGCATTTTAGAGTCTGTATAGTCCAGATAATGAAAAATACACAATTACACATTTTTTTTTAGGGTCGACTCGTCACTATTAATTTACTCATCGATGCAGCCCTAGTGCATAGTAATCCAAGGTATACGTTTACTGATACATTTAACCCAGACTAAACAAAAGAGTTTCTAATTATTGCCAGTTCGTGGAAGAGATGGACAAACATTTCCATATAAACAAAATCAAAATCTTAAGTAAAATCTAAACAAAAGAAAATACTTCTCAGGCTTGTAGTATAAATCACTCTTCTTACGTTAGGATGCCGTTTCCCACTCATATCAGCACAAATGACGTTCACCACAACAAGCGGAAATCCATATTGTTCTTAATAGTGTTTAGAATGATGCTTTTGATACTATTAAAGCTACAACTACTTAGGGAAATGAGAGTACTTACATGTCCTCTGGTGTCCAGTGTATAGCACCTTCACTTTCCCGGACCCTTCTTCCTCTTGGCCAGCACTGTTCACAAATCAAAGCAATGATTTAGACAAATACACAGCATGTAGCTTTAATATTACACGTTGCTTTAATTAAGAGGGTTTAAAGCAGCAGATTTTGCACTCATATTGAAGTCTCTGGCTGCTAATGCGACACTCACTTTCCAGTTCAAAGCTTTGCCCCGGCCCTGGCCCTCTCTGAAATGAATAATGAGTCTCCATGCTTCAAACATTTCACTAAGCAATCCTCGGCCTGATCATTACACTAATAAGCTATGTGAGCAGAACTTTTAATAATGCATGCAAGCACTCAGTCAGGCTATTTTCAGCCTCCTGCAACCTACTGTAACTCAGAGGCAGCCGAGTGTGGCGGGTGTCCTTAGATATGAGGGTAACGTACAGACGAGGGTTAGCATAAAACTCAATCAGTGTAGTTCATGCTAAATATTTAACTTCAAAGGATTTAAAGAAGCAGAAAAACACTGATTTCCTGATGTTACCTCGTTTAGGACACGACAATTGGAGATAATGTTGAAAGTGCGTAGTAACAGTAACTAAACTAGTTTAATAATAAAAAAAGAGAAGTTTGAATAGTGGATAAAGGCGATTATTTTGGGTTTGAGTGAGCGAATATCAAATCAAGTGATGTACAATCAGGCAACGCACAGTACAAAAAAATATCAATATGGCATAACAAATTTCAACATGTTTTTTTTCTTCAGACAGGAATGGACAGTCAGGCTTTTTTTTTTTTTTTAAAGTAGATCGTAACTAGGAAACAAATCATTAAAAAACAGATTTTTATTTTAATGCAGTCTTCTTTGATATTGGTTTAGTTCTCTATTATGGTTTATTATTACTTTTTTTTTTTTTTTTTTACACTCTGTGGCCAATATATTGCAAAATTGATTATATTGTGAATATTATTTTGAAGATATGCAAAATTTCAATGTTGTGCAAATCATTTCTAATGAAAAATGCAGTATTGTATATTTGTTTTTGTTTTTTTATTTGTAGTCATAACCTTTCTTATTTTATTTTTTTTAACTTTCCTTTTTCAAAAAACAACAAAAACACAAAAACAAAACAAGAACAGAGGGAAACAAATTAGATACAATTGAAAACGAGGCATCCAAAGAAAAAGAAAGTTAAGCCGACACAAGAAAAGTCCATTTAGTTCAGTTTCTGTACATTTGTTTGTTGTCCTTTTTTTTTTTTTACTAGATGCTAGTGCCAGAAGTACGGTCCAAAGGTATCCATTTATTGTGTCCATGGCAGGGTTTTTGAGGCCCAAATACATCGTTCTGAAACTGAGTGGGATGGTGGTGTCAAAAATAGTCTGAAGGGCCTTGTTCATTTCTGTCCAATATTTGTGATAATGGTCACTCTCAAAAAAGCAATATTTCTTCACTTTTGTTGAGACTAATATCATCTGAATATAATTATGAGGAAACTTTTTGTTAATATTGTACACCCTTTGACACATGTATGAGTAGTAATTAAAAGCATGTCATTTTTATTTTAGTTTAACTGAAAAAGTTATCTTAAATATTCAATACAAAACATAACTATCGACTACTCCATCTTTTTCTTGTAGTTCTAACACTCAACCCGCAGGCCTAGAGTCAGAATGAGGTGTAGAAATCTACGCAGAAATATTTGATCAGAGTGAGCACTTGACGTGAGATTTCAGAATTGTATAGTTTAAAAATGATGTATCCTTCAAACTTTGGACACATTTTGGTATATAGTACAGAAACGGCTGACCGCACTCAGCACCTACAAATTCCAAGTCCTTTCTTCTCTAGCAGTCTAGACAGCCGAAGATTTCCAGGATAGCCCGTCTGACTCCGTGCCTAACTTCCATCCATCACGCTGTGCCGTTATTGTAAAGCTGCTCAGGAATTCACACAAATATTGTCAGTCTGTAGATGGGAAGGCTGGAAAAATATGCAGGACTCTCGGAAATAGCCGCTGATAGGATCTCTTGCGTCAATTGGATTTTTTTTGGCCTATATTTAGGAGTCTGAATGAGCTCACAAATGAGGAACTACTTGGCACATGAATAACTGAAATGACTTGGATGACTCGGGGGAGGGCTGTGGCGTTGATGGAAACTGGTTTGAGGGCACCGGGGATTGGCTCCGCTGAGACGTGCGCACAGAAATGGCTCGTCCTCAGCTCTGCCTTTCTTACACGATTCCGGGGAAAGACTTTAAACTGGCGGATTATTTCAAATACTTTGGTCAAGAAACGTCAGCGTTCAGTACAAGCCTGTGTTATGTTTAATTAATTTTTTAAAGTGACTTGGTTACTACTTAGTGACTCGTTTTGACCACATTTTAAATAATTACCGGTAAAATATATTCAAAGCAAGGTAAACTGTACTTTTACAATTACTCTCGACATTAGGGCTGTCACTAACGATTATTTTAGTGGCCAGCTTAGTCGACGAGTGAAATCACTTTTTGCATTGTACATTGAGACTTTTTAAATACATTTTCAACCAAATAAAAGGTTGAAAAATGGGTGCTGAAGGCTTCGAGAGAGAATATTTGCGAATTGTGTTCATCTATTTTGACATTTTGCTTTAAAATAGCAGTCTTTGTTTAAAAAAGGTTTTTTGTAGTGTTTTAGAGTCTGTATAGTCAATAAAGATGGTGATCATCAAAATAACTATATTTTTAGAGTAAACTAGTCCAGACCAAACATTATTTTATTTATGAAAACCTATCTTGACAGATAATCTATAAATAAAGTTTTTTTAATATATAAAAGTACAGGTTTAATAATTTAACTTATTAACTATAATTATTAATTTTATCAATCAAAAGAAGTAGCGAATTCAGAGATATACTTTAGTTTATGACATTAACTGAAATGCAGAGATCAGGATTTTTTTTAAAAAAGGGAAAAGTAAAGAACAACTACTGCTAGTCACTACTGGTAAATACATTAATCTCACTGTAGTGTCAGAATACTTTTGAATATAGCGGGGTTTAGCATTCAGCATCTTAAAAGCTCCATTGGTTTAACATTAGGCTGAAAAATAACTGAAAATTCAATGATGTGACTCTTCCATCCTGAGCTCTATTAATATTCAAAAATAACACAGTATTAGCCTGGGATAAACCCCAATCCGCCTGTCTGTTTGTACATCCTGCGCTTTCCATTGGTGCGTGTGGAGACTGGGGTCACTGCTGAGGTCAGTAAGAGTCGTGTTGTTCAGTCCCCACATAATTAAATTACACACAACAGTAGTTAACCTGTGGCTTTAGGCTGCTGACACCATGAGGTCAGCAGCTCACACCCTGTTCCAGACTAACCCTGTGGAAATAAACTAGCAAAGGTTGTATTTCAAAAAGTTAGAGGAGATTTAGTTGTTGCTTTAAGGTCAGGTCTTGTGCCTGATTTATCCAGTGGGATTCAGCAGGGAGTGCCGAGAGGAAAAGGGAGTGAAGCAGAAGCACTCGCCGGGCTCCAGAACAACAGGTGAAAATTGCGAGACTAAACGATGAAGAGGGAAAGTGTGCTAAAAGTGGGTCTGTCTGGTGTCATGGGGTCGGGCGGGGGATGACGCAGAATGGTGGAATAACAAAAATATCCCCAGATAAACATGACTAAGTGGGTCTGGCTCGTCCGTGTGCTGCTGGCCAATCTCCACAGGACCCCCTGGTCTGTGGCCTCGTCTCCCCAGGCCCAGGAGGCTCCACATGGGACAGGACTCTGACGCAGAGCCCTTGCGCACACTACTCCAGGGGTTACACAAAGCGAAGCAGTGTATGCCCGCTGCTCAGCCCGCTGCTCAGCCCGCTGCTCAGCCCGCTGCTCAGCCCGCTGCTCAGCCCGCTGCTCAGCCCGCTGCTCAGCCCGCTGCTCAGCCGCTGCTCAGCCCGCCGCACAGACATGTGCTTAACCCTGCTTTATTCCTCCACTTCTCCCAGTCGCTCCCATTTGTTTGCGCCGCTCCTCCGCCTCAGACTAGATAACCTCTCTTAACCTCTTCCCAGGCTTTATCTGCACTTTTTTTTTTTTTTACTTTTGGCCAACATTTTAAAAGCTGAAATTAAAGAAGTGGAGTGCGCTGAGGTGGAGATATTAAGAAGTAAAAAAATCACAGACAAGTGATGTCTCAAAAGTAATTTTTAGGTCTACAATTGACAGATTATCAGACTGTTTATTTATTCTTAACTTTTATATTGTCTTTTGTAATATTTGTATCATTTTAATCTGTGCTAAAAGCCAGGTGTGAATGATGTGAAGCAGCTACTGAGTACTCCTGGCTTCTTCAGATTTGATAGTAGATCATGAGGGAGAGTGTTTCTCTGAATGTCTTTAAGCAAAGACGGGAGTGCTCCCTAGTGGAGCTGTGGTGAACAGACATCATGAACTTCAGCTAACTTCTTAACAGATCTTCACGTTTATTAAAACTGCAGTGCTCTCTCAGGCAGGGATCATATTCAACACAAAACCAATGTTATTGTCATTGTCATTCCCATCAAACACAATCTGAGAAAACAACATGGAGCCTTGGGGCAACTCAGGGTTCACGTTGAGTGCACTCAGAGAAAAACAGGGATTTTAACTGCTGGGCCTTTCATGGCCCCTCATGAGGACTAAAAAAGCTAATCAAAATTCATCCAATACATAACATGCCATTCTTGATGAACATCACTACAGTCTTTACAGAAGTTAAAAGGGCCTCACCACATCCCTGAGGAGAGCGCATGTACTCACCGTGCTGTGGAAGACCACACTGTGGCCGTTGCCCACACTCTCGATGTGTGTGGCCAGGTTTAGACAGATGGCTCTGTGGCGGATTGCATCCATGGTTTGAGCGTCAAAGAAGTCGTGGGGACGAGCTGGAACCACAGGAATCAGGTATACTTGAATAGTGTGGGGGAAAAAAACAAAAAAAACTCAACTAACTAAAACAATACAGTTTCATTGTATGTACATGATCTGCCATGCCAGGGACACAATCAAAGACACATATGTAAGACAATTTTGATCATTTCTCCTTCACTTGCATTGCTCAGTTTAACATTGCATCACAAGAGCCATATTTAAAGTATCATACCATTATCTAATTCTGCCATAATCCTGTATAACTGGAGCCTTTACTGGCCTCAATAGTCTCATTTCACCTGCTGTTTGAACCACCTCTGGAAGCACAGTCATGGGGCTTGAACATTCAAAGATCATACTATGTTGACTTTAAGTTCCCCAGGCTTGTAGTGATGATAAATAACACTGTTCTACAACCTTTTACTTCCACCCTTTCTTGGACAACCTGAAAACTTCCAAAGGCAACATACACTCTTGGCTCTTGACACTCTTAATACTGCTGTTCTTTTAGGGGAGACTGCAGTTTATCCTCCACATCCATCCCTTTCACTGCAGCCATAACTCCCCTCCCTGGTTTTCTTGAATGTAAAGCTCACACCCATCTGCCCTACATTCACAATCCCTCCTCTTTAACATGTGGTGAGTATTCAGACACTTACGTAGAGAGCACCTGCGCTTGTTCTTGAGTTTCTTCCTCTTGTTGAGACCTGCTTTTGAAGGCGACTCCTCCTTGAGTCGGGCCTGACTGGAGAGTTTGGACGAGCTCTGCTGACTGAAGTGGCTCGGGACGTGCCTTGCTAATCCTCCTTGGGAAGCAAAGCTGGCATTGCAGCCGCCGACCACACACTGAACGAGAGCACAAATGTAAGAAACCATTTCATCAAGGTTCAAACTGTTATCCAATTAAAAACAAAGCGCATTGACAAACAAAAAAATAAGAGTCCAATGTAGAGTGAACTTGAAAATGTAGCAGGTGGATCATTTTTGCCAAAACAATGTCTTGTCTTCATGAGTAAATATAAAATGTATTGCTTAAGACACAGTTTGGGCATAGCAGAATTGTTTCTATTTCAAAACATATACATCTTTATTATTACAAAAACACAGAATATATAGTTGACTAATTTGGTAATAAAAAAAATAGTACTAAGGCTAAACATGAGATAAGCATCAGAAATAAAACTTTACTTTACTAAAACAGTAAAAAGTTTGGACAAAAAAAAAAAGAGCATTATATAGTATACATTTGAATCTATAACATCTATAGTAATGTAGGCTGGCACAATACCAAATACAGGTTTGCTCCAACTCTCATGTATATTTAATGGACAGTGATAACGGTGTTGCATGTACCTTGAAGGGTTTATCACCGCTGTGGGTCAGCATGTGTCTCTGGAGCCAGCTCTGACTTGTGGAGGGCGTGTTGTAGACTTTACAGCCTTTCCACAGACAGACAAACACCTAGACAATGAGAATGAGAGTTTAAATATATTTCTAGCCACTACATTAGCAATATTAACTCCATGCATGCCTGAATTGGTTTCAAGTCATTCAAATGGTCATCTTAGAAATAACGTGAAAATAAAGTTTTGCTTCTAATTGTTGAAAAAAGTAGTATCAATTTTACTCCTCATTACACCAAAAGCCAGTTGTGCACAAGTGTCTATTAACAAAGTATGTGCCTGTATTCATTTTAGAGGTAGAAGAATAATAATTGTAATTGTTTTCAGATTCAACATTATAGTTGTTATTATTGTATGCATCCAGACATTTCATGAGTAATGTCAAAAGCATGTTGTGAAATTATTATATATAATTATTACATATTGCCAAATTATTTGGCTAAAACAGTAATCCCAGTGAGGACCTTTTTAAACTGTTCACTAGAAATAAAACACTATAATGAAGGGTACAATACTAGGCCCCTGCTAAATCTGTTTAATGCTGCAATCATGTCATCTCAGAAGATCAAACATCTGAAAAAAGGGCACGACCATATTCGGTCGGAATTTCAACTCAGAAATGTGTCCAACGCTCCTGAGTTTCCGTCACGGTGACAGGACGCTGCGTGGAGTCGGAGGACAGCACAGATACAAACAGAGAGGGATTTTACACACTAATGGTTCTACTTTGGAATCAAACTAATTCAAGCTATAATTCTGCTTTATACTATAATCAATGATGCAATAAAACGTTGTGAAAACCAATAATATATTTACTTAACAAGAAACAACATATCCGCTCAATGTATGAGTTGAAGCGACTGCAGTACACTTACTATTTTCTTCCTGACTGATTGTATTTTTGCTAGTAAGTGCCCTTAAATACATTAACTGCTTTGACTTGTATTTGTAGCTTGTTAACCGTTAAATATTAGACTGCGGGGTTGTTAAGACCCCTCCATATAAAAGGAGGCGCACACACCCGTTTGCCCGTTTGCACCCTGAGCAAGGCCATGCCGGGCTGAAACGCGTCAGTGCATATTTTGTGCCACTAGCCATGCTGTAATAAAGGCGTTTTCAGTTTCGAACCCATCAGAGTGCCTTGGGTTTTTGTCTTTGGGTATATTCAACAATATTTTGCTACAATTTTGACCCAAATAGACAAAGCTGTTTTCTCTTGTGAAATAGCACCCGTCTCTCTAATTGAGCACCTGTTTTTGATACCAGACACATGTACCCAACTAGCACTCCTTTGTATTCTTGATACTGATATCCTCTCACACGATTTTCCTACCACAACAATAATGGTTTGCACACATCTTTCCTATGAATCAGCAGAGATAATCAAGTTAGAGTTATGCAAACGTTTGTTATTGTCGCTGTTGCACACGTGTTTCACAATGGAAAGCTGCACTCACGAACACGTCTGATTTTGGGATAGTGGGAAGCTCACATGAATGCAGCACGAGACCCCTGCCCTGGTGTGAATCCTTCATACTGACCCCTCCTCTTTGTCCGTCTACGTGAATGCCCCGGATGTGCTCGGCCAGGTCCGGGCTAGAGTTGAAGTACTGCGGGCAGAGGTCCCAGCAGCAGGGGTACGCCACGTTCTTGGGCCCGGACAAACCGGCACTGCCCTGACCGTTCATCATGGCCGGAGTGGAGCGCCCGCTGGACACTGTGCTCTCCATCTCCATCAGAGTGCTGCTGATACTGAGAAGGAAACGCAACATCTGCAGTTAGACAGGAAGCCCAGCCAACAAGTGTTTTCATTATGGTGGATGTGGCTTTGCACCGTCATGATAGTGACAGGTGCAGGCGCATTAAGCGGTCGGTGTGTGTTGAAGACTGCATACTTTTGGACTTGTGCTGATTTTTCATGCATGCCACTCTCTGTCACTATATCCAGTGCTGTTTTCATGCAGAACTCAGACTTTCTAAAACCTAATCATTATAATAAGTGTCCTATAAGTTCTTGATAAGCAATTAATCAATGTGTTGTTCACTGAAACATATCAAATATGATCACACTTTTACAAGATTTTACAAAACAATATGCCTATTTTGGGGAAGTTTAGAATTGTAGTCTTGGTTGGACATGTGCCGCAGAGGTGACATAGGTAAATGTTACATAGCAACCGCTTATAAATAGTGTCAAAAAACCAAATAAATTACAAAGTTATGGTTTTACAGAAAATAAAAACTGACACCAACCCTTTAGTTAAAATGATTGCTTAAAATGTTAGAAAATTGTGTTCATTGCCTGTAAATTGTCTCTGCATTTTCAATGGAATGTCGCTGACTGATGACATAGATGGATGTGTTACGTTTAAGAACTCGGCACCACTTCCTGTAAATTATAACTTTTATTTTGTCAAATGTTCTTCATTGACCGCATCTTGACTGATGTGTAACTATGATAAATATTTCACACAGGTTCTATCCCACCAAACCAAATAATCATAAGAAAAACATGGGAATCTGTCACTACACTTGTAAGTCGCACGTTTGTACTTTTACTTTTCACTTCTGGTACAGACATAACACTAAGACATGAACGTGCCTAAAACCACAATGCAGCTGGATAATGTCCCTCAATAGTATTTCAAATGGGTTGCTACAGCGGAAATACAGTAAGTGGACCCTTATGAGTGTCTGTGGCAGAGCCTTCACCAGACCCACCTGTCTTCGGAGTCCATGCGGCTCAGCGGTTCTCCGTCCGAGGAGGAGATCTCTACACTCGGCCGCCTCTTGTCACCGAGCTCTCCACCTGCGCTGCTGGATTTCTCCACATCCTCGGGTTTGCTTTTCTCGCAGTCCATCTCCGCGGTGCACCGGCTCTCCTCCGCAGGCACTTCTTTCGCCGCTTCTTTATTTGCGCCGTTTTCATTTTTAATCTCAACACTACCCTCTGCGGGGCTTTCCTGCGGCTCTGGTTTAATGTCCACTTGCTCTTCCGCGCCGGTGATGGCTTCAGGTGCTTGGCCGTGTGTCGCTGGCTCGTTTGCGGCCTTCTCCTCCTCAGCAGCGGGCTCCTCTTCACCGGCCTCCGCCGGTTTTGGCTCAACACGCTTGGGCTCAGAAGCGGTGCATGCTGGGTCCTTCTCTTCTTCCGGTGCCGACGTTACTTTCGCCTCGCCGTCCTCCTCCTTTGCGGTTGTTTTCTCGGGCCGGGAGTCCTTTTCTGCACCGTCGGTGGAAGCTTCTTCAGTGGCGACAGCGGCCATTTCCACGGCGGCCATACCGGTGTATGGTTTCGGTGTTGAGTCCGTCAGATGCGGAGAGCGGAGTGGATAAGCTGCGCGTCCTCTGATTGGTCAGGAATCTGGGGGAGCCGTGACATCACTACGTGAACTTTCCACGCGTTTCCGAAGGAGGACTTTTGTTTACTACAGTTATTCACGACACAAGAAAGACCCATCATTATGAGAGCAAACTAATCATTACTATACAAAATGTAAATAAACACAACTTAGACATGTCATACTTTTACAACTCAAGTCTTATATGTGACATTTAAATTAAAAAAAATATATTATAAAGGTGGTACAACAAGAAAAAACTAAAAAACGTATTTACTCAAACTCCATACTATGTAGTAACAACCTGAGAGGGGAGGAATAAATACATAAAAACAATGACTGGTCATGTACTGGCACCAAACAACCACATGGTGGTGCTATAGCTTTACAATTAATCTAACATCAAGATTTTCACACTACATCAGATTCAATACTGATCAGAATTGTAATTAGTATTGTGCTTTTCAAACTACATTAAGTGCTTTGCGTCAAGGCACCATTAGACACACAATCATTAATAAGTTGACACAGACATTGGGTGCAAAGTGAGTTACACGTCTTGCCCAAGGACACAACAACACTGGTAAGAGCAGACCTTCATATCAGCGGACAAAATGCTTTCCTATCTTGAGCTACAGAAGCCCAAAACAATCCAGTAAAAGTAGAAAACTGAATAAAAATATTAAAGACTTCAAATCCAGACAAGTTTAAAGAACAAAAACATTTATTTAACATGTTATAAAACAGATGGGATATGAACATTGGCAAATCATAACTTTAGTGTAACCATACAGTGGATACATTGCCCCATCCTGTTGCAAAATTGTACATTATATACACTGTAAACCTCTGGTAATTACACTTTGTACACACAAAAGGAAGGCCTGGATTCACAACACTTCTTATTTTATTGCTTCTCACATGTGCTAACCTATTCTTTTTAAAGATCCAGGACATCAAACCAACATCTCATAAAATATAACCAATCTGACTTTTCTTCCTTGAAGTTCAAATATATTCCTTTGCATTTAAAAACAGTATAGACTATATTCAAAACATTCATATACTAAATGTCAGCGATAATGTGACAGGGCCTGCAGAAAAAAAAATCTTTTAAATACACTTACATACCAAATAACAGTCTGCAGTAATATATATGACACCTCCTTTTATTATAATAGAGGGAAATATAACTTTATACACTATTTGTTGTGAGTTTGTTTACAGTGACTAGGGAAAAGTATGACATATTTATTGAATAGGCAGATGTTTGACACAAAATTAAAAGCATAAATACTATAACGGCATGAAAAGCATGTGGTAAAACGTTTAAACAAATCAAACTCAACTAAAATCTTGCAAAACAGTCGCAATTCTGTCTCCACGGAGCTTAGTCCTTCATCTTCATATAGTGATGTATGTACACATATAAAGTTTGGTTCATTTGATTGAACAGGAACCGAGAATATAAATAAATGAGACTGCATGAAGAATGGTCAAAGCGGTGTTTCTAACTGTTAGGGAAGAAGTGTGGAGGATCAAACGAACAGTGTTAAAATAAGAGTCACAGTGGGCAAACAGGAGGTCCATTCTCCGTAAGCCACGGCCATGTTACTAAGGGGCGTCGTTCATGTGTACGTTTTTACCGAGGCCAACGCCTGGGCTGCAGAGAGAGAAGACAAGTCAAGTCAATATCTGTTTACAGTGGTCAATAGACATAACATGCATTTATGTACAAACAGGCATGCAAATATGGTATAAACAGGGATGGTTGAAGCGTCAAACTTATTAGATTGAAGTAAAATAAATCGCATACTTGATGAATTGTTGACATTTGAGTAAAATATAAACAAGTGCAAAGTCGCCACAACTATTAATGAACATGTGACTATCCTTACTACCTCTTTAACTCCTTGTAAAAATACTAAAACACAGATACAGAAATATATACCTACAGTAAATTGTAAGTGTTATGCGTCAATGTGGTGGCACTTTTACCCTGAAATATACCTTCACTTCAAAAAGGATAATGCACATATACATAGTGTACATTTACTCAAGAATGTGTGAAAAGAATGTGTCAAAATCTAAAACTAAAACTGACATGCTCAATGTATTTTGGCTAACATGCAATTGTCAGCTTTCCAGGCTCGCACAACCCAAAGTATTTACAACACAACACAGTGAGTAGTGGCAGATAATGATGTCCCTTACTGGTGTTATTACACACACATGAAGTGAGACCCGTCAATGAGCTGAGGGGGTGAGTTAGGAGACTGGGGTGAGGAGGAGGAAGACAGGCTCCTCACTGCAACAAAATAAAGCAACACACACCACACATAAATAAACAAATACATTCACAAAACAAACTCGGTTGACAGCTACTAGCTAAATGAGCAAACAACTTAAAATAGAAAATTACTACAGTGAGTTAAAGTTGTAAAAGAAATTCTGTGACAGCTTGAACAATGGGAGCAGCAGCAGCAGCACAGCATTCAGATTTAACACAATGCAGTGTGTGCGTGTGTGCGCGCGTGTGTCTCTCTCTGGGGGAATACCTGCTACTAGTTTGCTGCGTTTGGAGGCCTCGGCTGCTATCTCGTACGAGATATTAATCATCTTCTCCTTCTCTTGGATTGTAACCTCCTCCTCCGTCACATCCTCTGGGCTTAGAGCGAGACTCGGCAGAACATTTTGCATGCTGTAAGCACAAACACAAAACATTTTCCCTGTCATAACGCAGTGACCAAGATTCATTATTACAAAAAGAGTTTACCCCAGGAGAAATATTTGATCAAGCAGACGACATTTAAAATAAAATGTCAAATCTGGATTTTAAAAAACTGACTTTTTATTCATGGTAAAACAATCTGCTTTGAAAACACAGGCAGGCTCTTTTACTTCCTAATGTTGACGTCCTGCGGTCGCCCCAAACTTTCCTTTCACTTCTGAAGAGAATTTCATGCATGACAGCTACGGGAAATATCAGCACTCTGCTCCATAGATAGCCCCTTTTTTTATTCACAGAGGCTGCTTCTGGGATATCAAAGGCTGTCTCAAGCAGAGGGAGGCCTGTCTGCACCCGTAGCAGTGGACGGGCCAACAGTGTTTACCTGTTTTTGGCTATAAGGGCTTTGATGCGGTCCACTTTCCTCTGCTTATCGGCCTCCTGTTCAGGACTCAGGGCCTCCTCCGGCTCCAGCTCCACGTATCGCTCAGGAATCAGCACTTTCTCAGGCACAGAAAGCTGCAAGGGACACACAGATTAATACTAATAATAATAGTAGTAGGATTCAGATCAGATACTACTGCAACTGGTACAGCAATACCAATTCACCACAGTATCACCACTATCAGCTACCAATACTACTATTACACTTTGAACAATATTTTGCTGGGGTACCTGACTTTTTTATTGTAAATTAGTACATTTTGTGTTTTCCACCAAAGAGTATCTTGTAAAAGCAGCAAATTGACCATTGGCTACTAAATAATAAAGTCTTATTTTTCGTCAACCCAGAATTAAGCGCCGAACGCAGAGCTCTGATTGGCTGTGCTTGGGCAGACCGCCATAGTTTCAATTAACGGTGTGAAAAAAAGCTGTTTAAAAGCCATGCATGCGCCTTACAAGTTATGTATGTATTATTATTTTTAATACCTACTCCCGGTTTCGCTGTGAAAATCAGTTAATCTAGCTTTAAAAGGATGGTTAAACATGGAACATTCACTGCCGATATCAATATCTAACATTTGTTTTATTATTGGGGCCGATCGTGATAGCAACAAGTTTACAAATGAACTTGTTTCGTCTGATATAATCTATTTTGTTGCACTTTTTATATACAGCCACCTTTTCAGCTTCATCGCTTTTCTACTTCTATTAGAAAGAGAAAAAATCTGTATAAAAAAATGCCAGATAAATCAGGAAATTTTACTGATACCGATATATATATGAACATTCCCCAATACCACCGATAGCAATATTGGCATTGATACATCACACGACCCTTAAATGACTGTTCTGAATCACTTCATGTGGTCAATAAAGAGCTGCACAGACCACGAGACCACTGGAAAAAATCACACTGTCTGCAGTTATTTGAGACTCTTTCATGTCCCATTGTTTTTCCTTGTGGTATTTTGCTTTGTTTTTTTTTTTTCCGTCAAAATAACACAGGTTAGAAAACAGGTTATTGTAAGAGTGACTGTTGAGCTCCTTTACCTCTCTGTCCACATTGAAGTGGTCGGTGAGCGAGGCTTCTTTGAGGCGGGTTGGGCTATTTCCTCAGCGGGGGTCTCCTGCTCTCTCACCACCTCCTGCTGCCTCAGCGAAGCCTCCAGCTCCTGGATGTCGCAGCTCACGACATCATCCCTGCGCCGCGACTGGGGAAGAAGAATACATCCGCACAGAAAATGTGAGGACAATGGATGGGTTTCAGATGTCAGGAGATGGGGGCAGGTATAATAATGTTGTTGGTGTAGTACGGTGAGATCATAGAAATGTGTCTACTACATTTGACCCATCCCTCAGCGCAGGCTTAGTCAGGCCTGCTTAACTTCAGGATTAGCCTGGAGAGCCTGCAGGTCATGTTTCAGAACTTGGGGTTTTTCATTTTTGATGCACATTATGAAAATCAGGGCACAGCGATATGGCCACTTTGATCACTTTTGACCATATAGTCGATGCAAGACAGCATACATGCTTAATCTATTATATTAGTCACATGCTAAAGGACATTTTCTAGCCCAAAAATATACTAAACCTAAATTATGTTTTTTTGTTGATTTTTTTCTGACACAAAAAAAATAATATAAAAACAAGCTTCCTCGTATCTGGCCTGGTGGAACCTCCTCATAATTGTTTTCATGGAAATGCTGTTCCTTTGGCTATAATATTCCACAGTATGGCATGAAACTTATCCATCTCCATAAAGAATGTTCCGAAGTATGGTTTTAACTTACTATAAAATCATGCAGGTGACTTTCCACCTCCAGAAAGTCATCATTACAAGCTCTTCTTCCATTCCTCTTTCCAGACATTATTAGTGTTTTTAGGTTCAGCAGAGCTTCCACAATCGGTGCTAATGTGTCTCTAGGCAATATCTGTATGCCTCACTTCAAAACGGCGTGGAAATCATCTGCAGTGTACAGTGTAATATGATAAGGCCCAGCCCTAATGAAAATGCAGTTAAATCCAAACCAAACAAAAGCGGTTTCCTGCCCCTATCAGCAAGCATAAGCAGTACCCTTCGAGAGTATTATAATGACTAATACATTCTGCTTGTTCACAGCACTTCTACTCTGCCTCTCCAGCATCTATGTTTAAAACTAGGGCAGTGGTTCACTACCTGCGCGCTGCGGAAATGATTCTCTTTAGTGAAGGACTGGCTGCGTGTAGGTGTGCTCTCCTGGCTGCCGCCCCGAGCACTGTTGCTTTTCTTTTTGTCCCGGAGCGACGCCTGCTGGTGACGGCGGATCCTCTCCAGCTGCTCCTCCACACTCATCCTGGGCCGCCCGCTGTCCCCCGCACTCAGCTGCTGCTCCACTGCACTGCGAGGGCGCTCCTGTTGGGTAAAGAAGAGGATATAATGGTCCCTCATACTACAAAATCATAGCCCAATATGACCTTGTAAGATGGTACATTTATTCAATATGTTCAATTTATTGCAACACTTTGCTCCAAGGCAATAATGTCTGAGATAACCTAATCCTAAACCTCTTTCACTGCATCTCCTTATGTCTCAAATCTTGTATATATCCTTGATATATTTAGATATATAGTTATTTATTTTTTGTTCTATTCTACTTGTACACACTTTTTTATTAATTTTTTTATGGTTAATATATTGCAGTGTGTGAGCTACTGTGTACAAGTAATTTCCCTTGCAAATCAATTTGTCAAAGTCAAAAGTCAAAAGCCCCTTACTGACTATATTTTTAAACCGAGACTATTTTAGTAGACCGCAGCCATCAAGGAGTGTCCAGCTGATTTTTACAACTTATTTATACACTGTTTTGAAGTAATTTCACTAAATATAGACAGGCTTAAAACAGGCACGCCCTGTGGTTCACTAATAACATGGGCACTCTGAAAAGTTGATAGTAATTGGGGCTGGAAACTGGAAACCAACCATAGAAATGTTATTATAGCCTTGGTTTGAGAATGCGAGTCACTCCCTGAGCATGTGATGAGTGGATCTGTTGTATGCAAGTTTTTAAACAGTATTTTGATAAGTAAAACACGGGTGCCTTTAAATGCATCAGACATAACACAAAAGCGTAAATAATGAGGTATCTAGATTCATAATCTGACATTTTTATTACAGAAAAAGACAGAGCGAAAAGACAAAAAAGAAAACAGTAGAGAGTCAGTAGAAAGTCAGTCTGGCCTACAGTATGTCCCCATTTGTCCCAGTGTCCATTGGATACCTGTGTCCATTGCACAGGTATCCATCAATCCTTCCTTTGTTGGAGTTTTACATCCCACATTTACACTGTTTTAAAGTCTAATAGAATGTCGGTGTTGGAGACAGTCTGCAGTGCCTCATTAATCTTAGTTCAGTATTTATGAATAATAGGTCAGTCCCAAAACACATGATAGTATAATATTAAAAGTGAATGTAAAAACTCACTGTTCTTGGGTCGGGCCTCTTTCCTTTCCTTAATGTTACGTATGAGGCGATGGAGGAAGAGTCGGGCACTGGAGATTTGGTTCTGGGAGGGACTATGCCCACTGGGTAAGACATTCCTGAAGGAAGCATAATATTTAGTTTAGGATAATTACACAGTATTTTTTGTTTTTTAAACTACTCAGGCAATAAAAGCGGAGACTGAAACACTGGGGGGCATAAGTGGCATTGAGGCACCTTTGTTCCCGGCGTGGTCAGATGCGTGCTCAGATCGGTCCTCTCCGTTGCTCTCGTCCACTTCAGTCACTGTGGTGAGTTCAGGTTCACTTTTGTACAGTCTGTAATCCGTGCCCTGTCAATACATGTTATAATCAGACTTACTATACAGCGCAAAACTATGTCCAATTTAATAAGGCGTAAAAGGCTGATGATTTTAAAACCAAAACATGAATAACTTGTACAATATGGGAACAAGCGTAAGAAAAAAAAGAAAGAAGCAAAACCGGTGACACGGACACAAAAATATGGCAAAGAATTGCTTCGATCATAAAAATGTTTTTAAAAAGGGACAATCCAAAGGAAAATTTAAAAGGGAAAGCATTAACTAGGGGCTGGTGGGTTGTGATGACAGCTGAGGGAGCGGGGTCAACCATGAGGGGGCTTACAGTGTGCGTGCCATTCCTGTGCGTGGCCTTCCTGTCCTCAGGCCGCGGCAGTGAGGGGCGCGTGGAGGGGGTGGAGGGGTTGGGCTCGTAGGACTGAGGGAGGGGCGGCCGGGGGGGCACCGAGTCCTCCTCCTCCTGGGGATTACACAGGGGATGACAGGGAAGATGGTGACACATTGTGCCACACGCTAGGGGCCACCATCTGGTACAAAGTAGCTTTGTGCAGCAATCCCAGCAAATCATCTGATTAGCCCCACAACTCCACACGTCGCGACACAGACACTGACAAATCCAGGCAAGACACCACGCAACTTTAAGTAGGTCCGTTTTTAGTCATGGAAAATCACTTATGGTCAGAAAGTGTGTTTTTGACAGTTCTAACAAACTTAAATGCATTACTAGTACATATTCACATGCATGATTTGTTGTCCTCTAGCACAGTTTCAGGACGAGAGGACCACCTTTGCACAGCCAATCAGTGCTCATCCCAAAGCGTCATACTGTATAGTGGTGTACAAGGCTCTTTCTTACACGTTTGCAATCTATACATGTTCCCTAATTAGATTTTTGTCTCAAAGTTCTGCTTTCACAATGTACGGAAAGAAAAGTTGGGTGCTTCAGCTTTAATTAAGTTTGGGCATGAAAAAAACCACAACACAATTCTACAATAGGATTTGCTGTTCAGGACAAAAGGGTTAACATATTCTCTGCCTTTACAAAGCAGAGAATACCAGGTAGTGAATCATTAGTAACAGAATATGAACAGGTTTAATATTATTTGTTCTGTTCCTGTTCAGTAGTTATGGCTCCTGTCCTCCATATTCTTCGAAGTTAAGTTTATTCTGTGGTAAAAGTTTTTTCCTGTTTCAGACAATTCCAACTTGGTGGCTGCAACTTCTGTTTTCCGACAAAAAACCCACGTGTATCTCGTCCGTATTTACCGATAACCCACCTCATTTTTGTGCTTGCTAAAGTTGTTCTTGGCTCCGTGGACGCCCGTGCTGTCAGCAGCATTTCTCTGAGCCTTTTGTTTGCTGAGAGCCTCTATCACATCTTGAATCCTCCACAGCTCCTTCTGAATGTGCACATGCTGCTGACTGGGGGGCTCCATCTGAATAAATACACCAAATACTCGTATCCATAAATAAAGTTACCTCATACGTATTTTCAAAACCCACAGATGTGAACGTACACGATGAATAATGCGAGTATGTGGGTATGACAACAACAGGTGCAAAAGAAGAAAAAAACTTTCTTGAACATACATTATACTAGAATAGATATTAAGTAAAACAGATTAAAGCTGACTCAAACATGATTCACTCTGAATACAACTTTGAGTGCGTAAACGAGAAGAGAAATAGGCAAAAAAACAGGCTTTATTTTCTTTAATACCGGTATAATTCTACTTTCCGTGAATAGCACAGACTTGAACAAAGTCAACGCTCCACCTCCACACTTTTTTTTCCCCCATTATGAAGGACACAGATAACAAAAGTTAATTAAGAAGACCTGCGCCATAACTCCTGTGACGTTAATCTCAAAAGGTTCCTTTGAATTCTCGGATACGCCTCTGCACAGTGCATTTGAGGCCACTTTCCATGACACATTTCCCTCTTGAGTGTTGATGACTGTCTTCATTTTGCATATTTTCAGCTGTTTTTCAGTTTTCCAAGAATAAATGGAAATAATAAAGATAGTTAGGTACAAAGAGAGTTATGGTACCTGAGGGCTCCCCAGCGCCTCGAGTTGCTCCAGCAGACTGCTCTTCGCCTGAGCCACCTCTCCTTCCAGTCTGTCGTATTCTTTACATGAACTCTCCAACTCCTGGTGTCAGAAAGGCAGGCTTGTGAATCACAATAATAGGGAATATTTCTGAGAGGCAAAATGTATGGGTGTCAAAAAAGCCTTGCAGACTTGTCATAGTTTCTTTTTCAGACAGTTTTAGTTCTCGTTAATGCTGATTCGATTGGGGTTGTAGATCATTTACTGAATTAAAAAAACAGAAAAAACAGAATTAGTTCCTTTCAAACGGTTTGCGGTTTCCCGAGTGACTTCTCGACAATGAGTTTCACAACTATCAGAGGCCAGAGCGGAGTTTTGCTAGCAACAACTAGCATGCTAACAGTGCACCAGCATTCATTCCTGGCTCCCGTTTCATTTGTATTCATCACTCTTGATTTGTGCCAGGTCAGTCTTGGTTTAGTCTGGTTTTGAAATAAATTCCTTGGGATGATCCTTGTGTATTTTTGGCCTTTTGTATTTTGGTTTTATTTAACCTCATGTTTTGACCCGATTTGGTCCTGATTTAGTTCTTCATGTCAAAACATCTTCAGAAAGTAGTGATCTATTACACAGTGTGAATGAAGGATGTCACTGTGGTTTGATTTTCAATGATTGTGAATCATTAAACAATTGGTATGTGTGTAGACCAGGGGTGTCCAAACTTATTTCACAGAGGGCCGCATTTTGAAACTTATACGGAGCAGAGGGCCACATACAACCCGACAATGAAGTGAATCATTCAAAATTTTGCATTTGACATTGTTTTGATTGGCCTCCACACCTTTAATAAGACTTGGAACATTAATATTGGGTTGGTATGACGTCAAAATGCTGAAATTGTTCCAGTTTTCCAGTAAAAAGTACTACTTTTTATTGTTTGGACCAACTTAGCAGGAAGCTGGAGGGCCAACAAAAATTAGTCTGAGGGCCACATTTGGCCCCTGGGCCGTAGTTTGAACATGCCTGGTGTAGATGCTCAGTTGTCCAGGTAGATTCCATAGCAATAGATAAACTGAAGAAGCTTAAAACGTTTGTCCAGTTGACAGAATGACCTTTCCTTTTGCTAAACAATCGGTATGATACTTTTCATGATAAACACGACACTAAAATTTGACATAGTGACATCTCTAGTTGCCTGGTGCAGTCCTGGTCCACTCCTGTAGTCTCCTGCTTTAAGCTTTAGAGATATAGTACGGCATAGAACTTAGTGGAGTTCCTGTAGAAGATGAATGGTGAAAGAGATGATCTAGTGTTACTGACTGCGCCGACTCGGGACAGCTCTCGGCAGGTGCTGAGGAGGCCGCTCTGCAGTAAGTCTCTCTGCTGGATGACACTCTGCAGAGCTGCGGGGTTATCCGAGCCCATCTCGATCTCCTGACTGGCCGACAGCAGCGCCGTCTCCAGGGTGTGCTATAGGAACATATAACATATCAAATACACATGCAGCCCTACAGAGCCATGTGTCATTGCAACCTTCAACTTCTGCTAACTTTAGCAAAAGGACTACGCTAATGCAGGGAAGAGAGCTTCAAGGCTGCTTCTCTGTTTAAATTACACACAATTAAGCACAAAAAAAAGAAAAGGAAATTCAACTTTTTGTATAGCACTTAAAAGTTCCCTTGAAATGCATTTTCTATTGCACGTTGACCATTCATATGATATAATTTATTTTTAATTGTTAATTGCTATGGAAACAGTGCTGAATTTCCATCACTATGAAGCCCACGCTTGATTTTTGTACACAAAATTCGCAAAAACATTGAAATGCAAGATCTTTTAGCAGAATTACCACATTGATATATTCGTGCATGTACATATAAAAGTAAAAACACAATGAACAAATAAATCTACAACAATCAACATTACAATCGCACTAGTGGAGGTGAATCAAATGCGTCATCCTATTAACGCCTAACTAAAATGCAACCGCTTACACAAAAGCCCAAAGTAGAGCAAAGCCTGTGCGGCGCTTGACTAAACACCCGTGCTATTTTAGCTTATTTATCATGGAGTCCGAGCCTTTGATGTTGGAGGCGGTTGTGACAGATGTGCTCTGTTTGGTCACCTTCTCTCTGAACAGCTGCTGCATTTTGCCCTCCTGCGTCTTCACCACTTTGTCCTGCTCGCACAATCTGCTCAGCCTGGCCTGCGGAGGGAACGGAACCAATTGTCATCATCCACTTTGCAAGAAACATGCCGGGGTTCAAATCTGACTCTGTGCGCCGCGAGCTTACGTCAATGTCCAGCTCTTGTGGCGCCGCAGTGTAAACCTGTTCCCTGTAGTCATCCGGACTTAACTGTGGAGCAGGACACACAACGTTCAATCAGGACAAAACACAAGATACCAACATCCACATTTAAAGGTGTACTCTTTTCTGGAGGGGGGTCTGCTCTCTGCTTGTCTCATAGAAATGTCATCGCTTTGCCCGGAATGTTCCCCGGTATGGCTTTAAATGTATTTATTTAGCTCGTTTTGCACTGTTGTTCTATCCATACTGTATATTTCAGACATTCTATTCTACACTTATGCCTTATTTTATCATAGTTTATAGTTTTTATATTTTATTTACTGTTTTATGTTACACAGTATCGCTGAAGCAACTTTCTAGTTTGTAAATTTTTTTAAACTGACAGCGGCAATACACCCCTTTATTACAAGTATCGTTAATGCTCATTCATTTTTTCAGTGAACTTGGCACGCCACTCCACAGATCTGCTTGTTCATAGATACATTTAATGCCAAACTGTGTACGATTAAAAGGCGAAGCAATATAACATCTCCATGGAGACAAACAGGTAGCGACCCCTGCACCAAAAAGTTACACAGTGCACCTTTACGTCACACTTTGGACAACAAGCAGGGCTTTCACACGTCGCTTTCCGCCTTTAGTCAAATTCGCAAAGCGTCTGAAAAGGAAAGTATCTGGTCTAAATAGGCGTCTTCTGTGCAGCGTCTGGCACATGGAGTTTTATAACCCACAGTCATTCTTCACTGTCAGTCTGTCACAACACGTTAATGTACAGCAAGAGAAAGGCGTGTAAAAATAATGTCAGCTGGATCCCAGTCAGCGCACGCTTTTATTTGTTTTTGACAGTAGTTTGTATGTGATGTGAATATTACAGGATGTTCTTGCACATTCAATTACAAATATAGAATCATGGGTAAACAATAAGCCATTTCCGGTTTAGAACGGATGGAATTCGCAAAACAAGTTTACAATTGGACAAAAAGTAATATCACAGTACCCAATCCAACTATGATTTAAATTGTATCGTGATACTATGGGGGGGCTAAAGGTACTGTAAAATAAATTGTTTCTCACAGGTCCATCACTAGGACTGCAACACTTTTACTGTGGTAATCATTTATCTGGCATTTATTTATATTTTTTATATTAATTGGCAAGTCATTAGAATGAAAAATGCCAGTGAATATTAGATTTGATTAACATTTTACCCAGAGTAAGCTTACATGACCTCATGAGGACTTCTTAAGAGACAAAATATGTTTTTCAACTGGTAATTATTATATCATTTATCGATTTAAAAAAGAAAAAAGACAAATGAACCATATTTTTTTTTATGTTAAATATCTATAATTTAAAACTTTTCTTATAAATACAATATAAATGTTCTTATGTATGTATTCTTTATGCAGAATTATTCCTATATCATAACGTCTGAGTTGCAAATGGTCAAATAATTCAAATCTAACATACTTAAGCGCTTCTACGATGTGGTTCACTTGGAAATATATTTACTGGCATTCTCCTTTTGGTTTATTGGTTCGGTTGCAATAAGTAGCTTCAATATTATCGTGACATTTTTCTGTTGCAATATATCGCACTTCAAAATGCGTTATCGTGTATTGGCCTGTGTATTGTCCAGATAACGACATATTTCCAGCCTTAACAGTGACTTCATAATGTTAACTGCTCTGAAACAAGACAAAAAGCATCATGGTGAACAATCCACAATGTTATTTAGCCACGGTTTGTACTGTACGGCCCACTCACACCTTCATCCATTCAGTCAAATCTCCAGATGAGATCCACGCAGCCGCGCAGTGAGAGCAGGAGCACCCAGAGGACCGTGTGGCATTCAACAGTAATGAACATGCAGAACATTGGCACGGTTCAGGGGTCCCGGAGCGACGTGTACAGCGTGGGGAGCAGGACTACAGGGAGCACACACCACGGCAGCCCAAACACGACTCAGGAGGCGGTGCAGCTGGTGCTTTGCTGAATGCCAATGGAGAGGTGAAGGGGAAGCGACACTTTTACACCTCTAAAGATGGTCACAAAAGTGGCAGAGTGATGTGAGGGACCACCCCGGGGAAGATTCACGGCAATAAAGGAGTTAAGAAATAAAAGTATACTCAGTCAGTTTAATTACTCTAAATATTTACAGACCAAAATTACACTGGAATGAACTTTTTTTAAATTACTTTTTTAAAATCAGACATGTATTTTAGTGTCGTACCTTGACATGTTTCGGCTGCACTCTTTCCACAGAAGTGTTTGGTCAGCACTAAAATACAGGTCTAAACTTATAAAAATGTGAAGACATAATGAACCTAATCAGGCTAACTTTTGTTTTTCTCTTAATATTTATTGTATTGCTTTCTACACTTGTAATGATGTGCATAATAATTAGGTATATTATTTTCACAAGCTCGTTACTAGTCAGTGAAGGATTATGACCCTTTTAAGTGTCAAATCTAGCTTTAGTTTATCTCCAGCAGAAAGTTACTTTAACAATGTTTTTTTTAGTTGTTGATTAGTTTATAGTAGATACGAATATCATGGTAATTCAAGGTAATAGGAATTTCTATATCATCTGAATACTTTGTTGAATGGAACAATCATTGTCCACAAAAGTCTCCACCTGCCAAGTCCAGGTGGCTTGGAGCGGAAAACTGAGTTGTGCAGATGATAAAAACTCACTGACCTCAACAAAGAAGCCCATAGACTAAACATGAGAAATGTGCAAAGATTCAGTCCCAAAGCTGGGCCACGTTTTAAAAACTTTTAATACTTTTGGAAAGAAAAAGCTTATCAAGTCCCTGCACACAAACCCAGGGGACGTGGGGTTTGGAAGTGAGGCAAACACATTAACAACATCTTCAAAGGTTAACAAGTCATGCTCAACACTGGCATGACTTTCAACGATTAAAGGGGACATTAAAAAGCAATGGATGGAGAGGGGGGGGGGACCCCGAGATGCCATGACGACTTGGACACTGAAGGAGAAGCGGTACAAAAAGACGACCAAAAAGAAGTGACACTGGTGAGGATGAGGAGCACAGGCGTCAGTTGGGCCTGCTTACTTGTTTGTACAGTTGAGGCCTTGAGGCAGAGTTCTCAATCAAAGAGTGTGTCATGGCGATTAAAGGGCCATTTTCCTTCATCTACGGTCCAGTGTGGAGAGGAGCAAGCAGCAAGTTTAGAGCAATGTCTTCAAGCACAATACCCAGCTCCAGCCTGGTTACTGACATACAAACTGCTCAAGAAATCCTTTATAAAGTGATATGGTTATAAAGTTATACAGTAGCATTAGAGCCAACTGGTACAGGTAGCACTGGAAATGTACTGAGCCCAGAGCATACTGTGGAAAAGTTCATTAAATGAGGTTTAATTGAGTTTATTTCAATGTAAAACACATATATTAGGGCTGTAATCGACTAAAGAAACTGTTGGTCGAGTAAAGGCATCACTGTGCATCAATGTGTCCACTGAAAAGAGGCGTGGAAGAAGTCAAATGTATGTAATGTATGTATTATCTTTATGATCCGACCATATATTTGACCCAAAGTGCACTGATAACAAGTAGTACATTGCACATTTGTATGTAAAAAGGCTTTTTTCTACTGTGGCCCATAAAAAAACCTCTACGACCCGATAAACTGATGACTTGGCAAATACATTTTGGTCGACTAAGATGCTGTCGACCGATTAATCGACCAACGATACAGCCCTAACATATAGTTTTTATTTTATAGGACTTAGTAGATCTAACATACCTGGTACACCCTGGTACATATTCAAATATAACTATTATTGGATAATGTTTCCATAAACAAATACTTTACTGTATGTGTGTACCTTTATTTTTTTTTATTTTACATATAAGCCCCACCCTCCACAAATACAACATTTAAATAAACTTTCCCACAATATTCATTTTCAAAAGTACTGTCACTATAGAGACATATTAGTTTAGCAATTAGCATAGCCATAAGCTCATGAATGAAAGGGCCCATAGCAGCTGTTGTAAAGTCGCTCAGCATCTATAACATGCTTACTATCATCAATGCAGTATGATTGTCTTTCTATTGCCTTTTGAAGACACCTTAAGCTATTCAACAAGCCTCTATTTCTATCAAGAGTAAATGAGTCACGTAACCATGCGTTGCCCCACCTGATTGTCCAAATACATGAGGTTCCTATGAAGGTGATGGGAAAGAATGTCGTTCTACCATCGGCAGCAGAAAAGAGAAGAGAAAGAGGCAACAGAGGAATGAGACAATGTACGCGAACACATCTCTGCCTCCCACACACACACTCACACAAACACACACACAGACATTTTGAGGACACCGACTTACATTCATATCCTTGAGACTGATCCTAACATTTAACCATAGTCAATAACCTTAAACTTAACCCTAATCTTAACCAACCAAATAAACCCATATCGTAACTTTTAATAATGCTGTTGATCTAATAATAAGGTTTGGTGAATTGCGTGTCCCCACACTGTGACAAACACCTGCCCACACACACGCACACGTACGTCACACACACGTACAACCCATTTAGGAGCATGGCATATTTTACGCCAGGAAGAAAAAGAAAGGCAGGATCTCTCAAGGTGAAGAAAATGGGTCAACTTTGAGATGGGCTGCTTGGATTTATAGGACACACACACACATACACACACACCTGCAGCCTCTGAACTTACAACAAATGTGACTGGAACACAAATGTGACGTCAAATGACAAAATCAGCGATGTGAAATGGTACTGCAGTAAAATAAACGCCAAAAACCCTGAAACTCTCAAGATGGCTATTACTGATTCCAATATATTCATTTCTTTTTCCCTTTTGGGGTTTCCTTCTGCAGTTGCCATGGTAAATACATGCCTGCTTGCATATCAACAGATATATATATATATATATATATTTTTTTTACAATGAATGTTTCACATCTCGAACATCAATTTAAAAAAGGGCCCAATCTACGTTTTTTGGCGCGGGAAAGGGTCCGAAAAACCTTCTATTCTCCATGGAAATATCGTTGCTTTGTCTGAATGTTCCACAAAATGGCATTAAATTTGGCAATCTCCATGGAAACAAGACGACAACTCCACCAAACCAGCGGCAAGTTTTTTGGGAAAAACGTTTGGAATTGAATAAATGAAAGATAGACAAGTTTGTGTTTTACTTTTTTTAATTTTTTTTTTTTACTTATTTACTGTTATTTTAGATGGTTTTATTATTTGTTTTATCATGTATTTATTATGTATTTATCTATTGTTTTGGGACTAAGAAGATCGAATTTTTACACCTTTTATTGTTTTTTGGGGTTGTTTTGAGCAGCACTTTGGAAACCGCTTTTTGTTTCATAAAATGTACTATATACAGTAAATAAAGTGGATTTGGGTTAATGTTTAAACCATACTGTGGAACATTCCGGGCAAAGCGACAGCATTTTCAAGAGACAAGCGGGTGACGGACCCTCCACCAGAAAACGTGCACATTTAACATCGATTTATAGTTTTCTTTTTAAAAAGATAACGAAATTAAGAAACAGAAATTAACCAAAAAAAAGGAACAAATAACAGAAAATATAAAGCATGTTCTTCTTGGTAATGACTCAAAAGACCTAAATCAAAATGGCGATGGTTGAATACTCCACCACACACACACGGCATGCTAACTCACAGCCCTGCAGCCCTCTCTCGGGGCCTGACCTTTGGGTTTTCTCCGTCCGCGTTTAGCTGCATTAGTTGTGCTAGAGTGTGCTCCCGGATACTGTTAAGCTCTGCCTGCTGCCGACGCAACTTTATCAGCAGCAAAGTCAGTTCCTCGGGCTGTGGGGTTCGGAGGTAGGGAGTGTGGTGGCAAGGAAGCAGAGGACACACAAGGTTAAGAGGTTAGAAGAGGTTAGAAGAGGTTAGAAGAGGTTAGAGGTCGGCTCATTAGAGGAACAGTTCCAGTCGTGAACGTGCGGCACAACGTTAAGCAGATTATTCAGGTTTTAGAACAATACACAGAAAAAACACATTTACTACGGCTGAAAAAATGTAGATAATTATCCAAGAAAAAGCATAATAATTGAGCACAATAATGATTGATGATTGGTGAAATCCGTGGCAGCGTTCCAAACATTTCAAGCTTGATTTTAATGTATGGTAATTGTAAACACAAATAATAATACGTTTCTTTTTTATAGCTCTTTTCACTGTTAAATTCAGGATCAAAACTGTTTTGTTTTGCTTATGACAGAATTCATTCCATCTGGACTTTTCTCTTTCAAATGAAGGATTATTCCTGTTTTTTTTTTGTTTAAATTGTGATTTTAATTCCTTTTTTTCCTTTTTTAATTGTTTTGAAAGGCACTTTGAAACACTTTTAGCATGAATTGTTCTCCATTAGTATGTTGGTGTGGATTATTTTGACAACCCTAATCCCATGTCATTTGAATTTGATATCAATTCTATAAAAAAAAGTAAAAGAGATACAAATCCAAGAATGAATTTCCTTGTTGTTGTTTTTGACAATTTAGCAATTTGTTGCAGGCCCTTTTTAACCAGATCTGAACCCACTATAATATAAAATGTCTGGACCTTTTCCCAACCACTCCAGTTGAAAATACTTCTAGTGAGTAATAGTCTTTATCGATACATCTGCAGCTGTAATAATACAATATGTTTAAGATTTCCACGTGTTCCATTTGGACAATGCTTAGCCCTGCAACACATAAATTCCTGATCTGGCTTAGCGAGCGGTGAGTGACAGGGTTTTAACGTCTCTGCTGATGCGAGGCCGGGCCAAGAGCTCCTGAAGTGCACATTCCCTAAATCCTACTTGGAACATACATCCTCGTTTTGCCTAAATCTGTCTTCCATTTAGGCTGGGTCATGGTTTCTTGGGAAAAAAAGCAAAAAAACATTGAAGGAGAGTAAGAAGTGGGTGAGTGGGAGGATATATGGACGATGTGGAAACGAACTTGTATCCATTTAAGCCTGAATTATACGCCCGCTGAATGAGATAAATTACATTGTGGTTTTGAAGAACACACACACACACATACACTAAGCGCTTAAGAATTTGTGAGGGGAGTTTGACTCACTGTTTTGCCTTGCAGAGATTGAGATGTGACGGTTTGGACAGGGATTCCCGCTGGCATTGACCTCCGATCAGGCGGGTAGGCGTACTGAAAGACACAAAAGCAGATATTTGATACTAATTAGCTTTACGGCATGAGTGTAATTGTTATTAATAAGACATTCTGTTATAAGCCCCCTAATGTCTCTGTCACATCTCCTGGAGTGACAGAGACAAATATATGTCTCTGTCACTCCAGGAGATGATGGCAGCCTTGAATCATTGATGCATTGCATGAAACATGTACGCCTGTGGATGTGTAATCCTTTTCTTATGCTAAATGAGGACAAAACCGAGGTTACTGTTTTTGGTTCAGTCAGTGAAAGACAAACTGTGTTTGAAAATCTCAATGGTCTGTCCTTCACATGCGAGGACAAAGTGAAGAGTCCTGGGGTCGCTCTGGACTGTAACTGGAGTTTCAATAACCATATTCAATTTATTAGTAGGTCGGCCTTCTATCACTTTATATCCAGACAAGATCTGGAGAAGTTGGTCCATGCATTTATTTCAAGTAGACTGGACAATTGTAATGGCCAGTTCACAGCTCTCACAAAGTCCTCAATCCGGCAGCTACAACTAATACAAAATGCCGCAGCTAGGGTTGTCACCAAAACAAACAAAAGACAGCACATTACCCCAGTATTACAAATGTTGCTCTGGCGTCCAGTCCCTCACAGAATTAACTTCAACATTCTCTTATTGGTCCACAAAGCACTAAATGCTAGAGGTCCAAAGTATCTGGCGGACCTGCTCACTCCTTATGAGCCCTGTCGACCCCTGAGATCAGCTGGTACTGCTCTTCTAGTGGTGCCTAAAGTTCAAACCAAACATGGTGAAGCCTCTTTTTCTTTTTATGCCTAATATTTTTAAGTCTAAATTTAAGCCTCATCTTTTCAGCATTGCCTAATTTATTAATAAATGTATGTAGTATGTATTAATTGATTTTAAAGTACTCTTTATATTTACTGCAAATGTGTAAATTATATGATTATTTTAAATTCTGTGTGAAGCACTTAGAGTTGTCTGTGTGCATGAAAAGTGCTCTACAAATAAAATTGACTTGACTTGACTTGAATGTGCAAAGTAGTAAAAAAAAGACCTTTGTCAGATGGTTTCAGCATTTATCAGGGTTTGGGACCAGCACACAAAGTCCACTGAACTAGATTAATGATGCCTTATGTAACTTTTCTGGTGTGGGTCTGCCATCTGATTCTCTCGATGAGGTTGTCATTGCGTTGCCTAGAATGTTCCACTTTATGGCATTAAAGCTATTTGCTGTGGAGAAAGACAAAAATACCTATACGAATACATGCATTATTTCTAACAATGAAATAACTAATTGAATAAATGCGCAAGAAAGACACGTTTAATGCAACCTTGTGGAGCATTCTGGGCATGTGGTGAAGGCCCCAACGGGAAAGTGACATTGCACAGACGATATTTTAACAATGCATGAGGAATGTGCTACAATGTGCCTGGAAATGTCTTGTTTGAGGTACAGAAATGCCACTTTATTATAATTTTTTTTACAGATTAGACAAAGAAATGTCAGTTAATTTTATTTGTATATGACGATATACTTTGCATATCTCCAGAACAAGTGCGATATTATAAATGTTTTCGATATATCTCCCACTTCTAACACTGGTCAGAAGAGAAGTTAAAATATGTGGTTTATTCATCTGACCTTGTTGACTTGCGGCCGGAGCCTTCTGTCCATGCTCATGTCCCTCCTGTAGACGGGAGAAGACAGCTCGGAGCGCGCACTGCTCATGTTGTAGGACCTCATGGGCGAGTATCCTCCGTACATGGAGATGGAGCCGTGCGAGGGCGAGGGGGGGATGGAGTGGCTCGGCGGGGCGTGTTCCGACAGGTTAATCATGGTTTTGGGACTGGCCATGTTACTGTACAGTCCTGAGTGTCTGGTGTAGGCCTGTCTCTGCTGCCATTCGTACAACTGCCACAGCGTGTCGTCTCTCATGGAGCGGCGCTTATCGCCCGAAGGGGGACCCAGGGCCTGCTCGTACAGAGAGGGCGACATACTGCAAATACTGTCCCGCTGGGCCATGCTGTTCCGGGGCATGCTGCGGTATCCGTCTCCGTACTGAGGCATGTATGGGACACGGTGGCTTGGCATGTTTCTTGGCATTGTCTGGTATGACGTAACACTGCGGAGAGAAAAACAGAAATTTAGGATAGTATTTAGTTGAATTCAATACAACAGTAGAGGATAGTAACGGGAGATTTTGAGCAAAAGGAACAGACATTTGAAATTAAAAAGGTGAATTCTATAGTTCCATTAAATGCCCTCCCTGTGTTGTTGAATTGGTAACTTAAAAGGTATATTAATTCTCACGGAGTTAATAGTAAATAAACAATACCCAAAAATGACTTTTTTAGCAAATCAAAGCTGAATTATATGTGCGGAGCAACAGGAGCATTAGGAACAAGAAGTTCTCGAGCAATTGCCCCAAGATAAAATAGTGTTAGAAAACATTTATATTAATTTCATCTATTTTGACTCTTTTTGCCACGGATCAGCACTTCTGTTGAAATGGCACTTCCACTCGAGTGGGAACTCGTTCACTTAAGTGGAGAACGAGGGAAAAGTCGCGCCGCTGAAATATGCTATAAAATAGATTTGTGTAAAATGTCTAATGTTCATTTGATCAACAGGTCAACAATGCCCCTATTCCCTTTTCTTCTTAGTCTGTGTAGCACTTCTCTCGAGGTCGGCAGCCCTATGTGAACTAATACAACCGGAAGAAGGATATATCGTATGGTGACGGCCAGACGGGCTTCTGGGATAAGGTGAATACTTTAAATATATATATTATTTAAGACACTGCTTAACGTGCATACAATAAATGTACAATAGTAAAATATGTACTAACAAGTATTCCCCAGTGGGAAAGACCAGAGAAAAGCAAATCAGCACAAAAACATGCTGCGCAGAGGAAGAATACAGAAGATCAGATACTGTACATACTTTCAGCCAAGTGAAACGAGAACCAGAGCAATGTCCCTAACAAACAAACTCTACTAATTAAGGTCTGCATCTACTTTGTTCTTGTTATTTTAAATGTCATGTATATATGCTGACATGCGCCGCAAACAGTCTTTGTCAACAAAGAAAAGGTTGTAAACAACTTTGGAGAAAAAGCCAGAGACTCCAAGCCAAGGACTAACTGTAGAAGTTGTGTATCTTCTGTAAAAGATGGTGTATGTATGGATTGTATATAGTGCAAACTGTCGAGAGCCAGAATCAAACTCATGACGCTGCGGGTTTCTCACATGGAGCGCACGTATGCTATCCACTCAACCACCGAGTGGCACAATATTGTGATTTTCACATTGTAAAACATGGAACTAGGCATGTCAAGATTAAGTTGTGATTCCAGTTCAGTTTTTAAATCAACAGGAGCAGATGCTACACGCTGCTACCTTTAAACCTTCTTGTTTTTTTCTTAACATTGCCGACTGCCAATTCGAAGGTGAAAAACTGCTATTTCCAACGTCACTGCTCCTGACAGATAAGTTTACGTTGCCTCGTTTAAAAACACATGCAACAGGATTCTAAAACCCGAACTGACCTCCGGGTGTCATCGTCCTGCCCGCGTCCTCTCTGCGTGCGCACCCACTGCTCCAGCTGCTGCATGGAGCTGGTCCGGCTCAGGTTGCGGTCGGGCTCGGGGTGGGCTGGGCTTCGCTGAGAGGAGACGCCGGGTGCTTCGTCCGGACACGCCTCCCCTCCTCCGTTTACCTGGGACCCGTTGTGCTGCCCGTCGGTCTCTGTGGGAGTCCTCTTTGGCACTACGTTAGCCGTGTCCGCCGCTGCCTGGTTCGGCTGTAGTTTGATACTGTTGATTTTGGTCAGGGGTCGTTCGCGCTCCTCTCCGTCCTTCTGAAAGCCGTATCGTTCCGCGTCCCGTTGCTTCCTCACTTCCTCGGCTGAGACGGGGCTGACAGGTGTGGCGTGCTCCCGGTCCACTTCTCTATTGCGCTCGTTGTTTTGGATTTCCGGTTGTGTCAGTGCCGGCCTGTGATTGGCTACATGGTTGATTTCCTGAGGTCCACATTGCTCAACTTTTAGCCTGTCCAACCTGTAAATCAGGAAAAAAAAAAGAACAGTTTCAGTTTCCGTTAGTCAGTAAAGTGCAGTTTTATGTAGGGACCTTGGGCATATTGTAATAATTGCGTTTCCATTCTAGAAAGTACAACCATCAAGACCACGTAGCATGGGGGCTCTTTGGGAAATTTGGATGCTTTTGGCACAAAGTTTGTGGCTGTATCAATGTGAATGGATTAAAAGTGAGAGACTATGACTGTTTCATTAGAGATATTTGTTGGTCATTCCAAACGGCAATCGCAACACAAGGTATGGAACCACGTTCGAAGCTCCAGCACAGGTACTTAACTCTAAAAACAAACCTAAAATATTTCTTGAATAAAGTCTGTAAAAACTAGTAGATTACTGACATTGCCTATCCTGTGCGAATGTACACAAACAAACACCCTTTTTCCTCATAACCAGAGGCTACAGATATCAGCACCATAATGAACTAAATAAATTACCAAAGGTTTTAGTACAATAGCAGTCAGGGTGAGCTCTGCGAGCTGCAATTACATTTCCCTTTTGGAATGTGTGTTTTATAATATTGTGATTACAATGTCATACATTTTTCAGTCGTAGGAAATGTTAGTTGTAACAATAGACTCATTAAAGCGCAATGGGAAAAAAGCAAACAAGTACAAGTACATAAACTCAGATCCTTCACTAAAACTACTTCTGTACTGGACAGTCTAATGGGCTGAGCTGGGGCACTGTATTTGCTGTTCCTTTTGGCCTCCCCCTAAAGACCTGTCCACAGGGAGGGTCTCAGAGGTAATACACACCGCTGCACCTTGAGCTCAGAAACGCAGAAGGTCAAAGCTTCAAAGTTCAGCACATTCTGCTCAACAGTGGAGTTAGCAGTGAGAGGGCAATAGCAACGGCACGCCATCAAACTTTCCACTAGTGTTCTTTTGAGTAGTCACACGAGAGCACTAATGTCTTTACCAGCTTTAGTGACTTCAGATTCCACAAAAGAGCACGATTTTAGTCATGATTGTAAGATTTATCCCCGGTATTCTATATCTATATATAACACAGGGGAGGATGTTTTTGGCAGCACAATTCTGGAAAAAATATCCCATACTTTTCAGAACGGGTTTGTAGAGGTCAAAACTACACTGGATTAGCAAGACTTTTACCTAAAAACGACCTGAGATTTAGTTTTTTTTACAGATGACGTTCCATGATCAGAATAATTGTTGCCTCGACAATTTGAGAATTGCAACACTTCAAACTGCAAGTGTAATGCCATATTGGAACATTCCGGAACATTCCAATCAAGGCAATGACAAGGAGGTGGCAGACCATCCACTAGAAAAGTCACTTTTTAAGCTTCATTTGGTTAGAAACTTGAATCACTTTGTTTCCCTACACAATCTGATATGAACAATTGATCACAATGTTGTTAAATGTATTTGACACTTTTTTTTTGCTTGTGAATGGAGTGCTACAAAGTTGAACCTTTAGTGGATTTGGGGCTCTGCAGTGCTGTGTAATTACTTCGCACTTGAGCAGTCCGCTTCTGGTCGCTCATGTAAGAAGAGGGCATTAGTCCGGCCCAATGCCAAATGACAGACATCGATTTAACACAGTTTGTAAATGAAAGCCTGACTAACAGCTGTGACCAGTACCTACTTCCAACCCTTCAACTCTTATATTGCGTACCACTTTACTCATTATTCATCATTTAGCATTTTTGATGGTGTTTTGTGATGGTGTTCGCCTTATTTTTTACGCTAAACGTGAAACCTTTCCATTTCCAACCACTTATTTTGAGTTAAGTTACTTCGAAAATAAATGACCGACAATAAAATCCCATGACATAGCTTTTCTTCACAAACCTTTTGACCGGTTCCGAATGCACAAGTGCTGCATCCGTCATAACTTTCATCCACGACTCCATCTCTTTGGCAGTGTCCGTGCAAAAGTAGTACGTCCGCATGTTCGGGTGCAACGCCTGCGTTCACACGGGACAGGGTCAGCCACAAGCAAAACGTAACCTGCAAAAGAACAGGGGAAAACATTGTATTGTTTTTGTGTTCTAGAAGTTCGAACCACGCACAATTGACAGTACGTCTAAAAATACTTGTCGTACATACCATGAAGTACACTGTTGTATGAAAGAGATATTGTTCTATGGCAGCTCTGTTCTCTCGCAGCGAACAACCCGTCACGTTGTTGCAAAGAGGAGAGAAAAACAGATCATTTAGAGTTTTGAAATCTTGTTTACAACTTATGCTTGACCCAGCATAAAACGCGTCGACAAAACAGACAAGATTTTGACCGTGTCTAGCTAAAAAACAACACCGTAATTGTCACTCCAGTTCAACTTTCCTTTCGCGCTCAGCATGGCCTCTTTCTAAGTTTTAAAAGAGGTCACTTTGGTTGCAGGGACCTTGCTCAGACTCCAAGACGTCAGTTTTAAATGGGAAAACATTTGGAGTACTTTTCAACAGTAGTAAAATATCAAGATTAGCTTCCACATGAGACTACTGAGCATTTGAGAGCGCCAACATTTGCTGTCTACGTCAGTATGGAAACCCTCCTTTTAGTTTCATTTACTTTTGAAGTCTTTACTGAGGGATGTGAGGTTCAAAAAGACGTCTGTAATCTTGTCGTGGCTGTAGTTTGACAGATGGAAACGTGCACGGACCTTGAAAGCGTACTTCCTGTTGATGTGATCGTCCACGGACAGCATTGATACATGAAAGCTCGGGAGGAGGATGCTGCCCAGGATGCCCTCTTCCTTTTCATCTGTGGAGGCATATAAAAGAGGCCGTAAAGTCAAGAGAGATGTGTATTTAAACTGTCAAAGACTAACTTATTAGAAACATGTGTAAGAAAATCTACCCAAATATGTAGTTTTCCTCTCAAAATACATTCTACCCAAATGTATGTCTCTCATGTATTTATGACTCGACATGAAAACAATAAATCAAAACAAATCATATTGTAAACAAGGGCCAAAATCCATATAAATTACACAATAGTTAGGATTTGACAAACGATAAAACCCTATAACACCTTTATTTTGTTAAATGAGTATTTAAACTGTCAAAATGGTGTTTGTAAGTGAGTGAGTGAGGTTGAATGAATGAGTGTCGAATGTGTACAACTGAACAGTGTATTTATAGAGTTGAATGTTTGAATGTGTCAACCGGGGGACGGGAGTTGAAAATTAGCACTCGCTATGAACTGTATCAGTTGCAAACTTTGCTTTTTAACTATAACTGACTGCATTGTCCCTTTTAACTCAACAGAACAAATGATCAATGTTTTATGTTGCACCTTAATGCCGAGACAAGTTCCTATGTTTGTGAATTTTGTTCATTGACAATGGCAATAAACCCTTTCTGATTCTGAAAAATAAGTAATAATTAGAAAAACACCTGTAGTATGAACTTTAAAAATGTATTGCTAACCTAAAACGTCACTTAAATTTGCTTGTGATACAGGTAATGAGGTCTGCGAAGTAATACAAACTTAAATACTCAAAAGAATAAGAGAAAGCAGAGATAAACATGAGGTGTAATAGTTTTGTGTGGTCATGTGAGCAGGGTGTACCAGGACTGATCACTGAAAAAGAAAAGCATTGATTCAGTGTCCAATACAGATAGGCTTCTCTAATCCTCATTAAGCCTGCAGACTGGCCTCCACGCTGACAATAGACTGGTCTCCACAGGGGGGGATTCAAATCAGTCCAGAGTTTTAAGCAGAGAATTGCTGAACCTCCCAATTTGATCTGCGTGCTCAGAACGAGTGCGTGGAAACAAAATCAGATTCAGCTGACTGCGGATGGCCCATTTGTGGGTTGACTTTTCCAAAGCACTTTTCACTTCTGCAATATAAGACGTAATATGGGCAACAAAATACAAAGACAACAGTGAGATAAGCGTAAGCCTTTGTAAACAATTAACCTGCATTTCGTTGATGGTCATATATTAATACAGTAACTTTCTACAAGAGGTGTTCTTTTGAAAATATGGCCTCGTAAAAAATAGAGCAAAAATTGTAGAATTTTTTTCTACATTTGGGAGCTTTATATTTCAGACATAATTAAAGTTCTGAAAGATTACACGTCACTGTGATTGGTTACTCACTAAGAGCACTGTCACTCACTAAGAGCAATACAAATGTGGAACAAAAAGAGGATCGGGTAGTGAAAATAAGAAATATGAAACAGAAAGACATCGATTCATAATGATCATTCCAAATTAGCAGATCATCACAGGGTTAGATGGATCACTGTTTGACCATTTATTGTTGCTATTTTGATTTAAACTGCAAAAACCTTTCATGTACTACACAGTTCTGCCTGCCATCCTAATGCACTATATTATGCATGTTTTTGAAGGGCAGTTCATGAACCGGGCCGATCTCAGCTGATAAAGACGATTTCTCCACATGTCCGTCCACATAAAAGCCTTTGAGTCTGCTGCTGTCGGAGGCGTTCAGAGGCAGTGGGCGGAAAGATGGCCAGGACTGGCACTGACACCAGAAATAACTCAATATGTCATCTGAATCGACAGGAAGCATCGCTGTATGTGCCCATGGGAGATGCTGAGGAATACAGCCTGGATCTTCATCTATATCTGTCTGTCTGTTGTATGGTGACAGAGAAAAAGTCAAAATCCTCAAATAAAATGCTAATGTTACCATCATGTACTACAACTACTACTATTCAGATTACCGGTAATATGGTACGGTGGGACCCACAGGTTCACAACTGAAATAACAGATAACACGTCGAAACATCCATAACACATTATTAGACCACAATTTGGTTTGGTTTCAATTCATTGTTGTGAACCCTGTAGGCCACCGTAATATGGCACCCAAGTTTAATACTTGGTAACACTATTCCAACTGCTTCTGCAACATCTCTTTAACACAATTTGTTTGTTGTTTTGAAGCAAGTCAAAACTAGATTATTTAGTATATTGTCTATAATCAAAACACTTTTGTCCTGCGGGCTGTAACTCACCCCAAACTGCCAGGATCAGCTGACTGAGCTGCACTGAGACCTTTGTTTGAGCTGTTCCAATAGTGTGTTTCTGCGTTTCAGTTTTATGCAGCTAAAATATGGAACAGTCTTCCTGAAGATGTGAGACAGGCCACGACTACAATGTTGAAATCTAAACTAAAAACAGTTTTGTTTAGATGTGCATATGACTGAAATGATGATTTTCTTTTCTCTCTTCTCTTTTATGTCTTAAACTGTTTTTTGATATGTGATTTCTGTCATATCTTTGTGATTTTACTTAAACTATTTGACGGATAGCCTGAAAATAGCACCTTTACATTTCTTTCAATTAAAAGGTCTGTCTTTAGAGAAATTATTTACAATTCTAAAACAACTATTTAGACTATTTAGACACAACTACAATTGCGCATGTAAATACTTTCGCTCGACACAATAGCCCATTGTGCCAGAGTCCAAGCGCAGCCGCATAGCAGGAGTCTGGGGAGAGGGTTATAACACATGCTGGTTAGATTGTCAGTCGGCACTAAGGCCACTACAAAGTCCAGGAAGAGCCTGGCGCACCTACCCACTGATCAAGAGAGAGTTTTAAAACTAAAAGCTAAATCTAGGGAGGGGGCAGACGAGACCGGGTCCGTCGTTAAAGATACAAAAGCGCCACACATAAGGTGGAGGCGTCGACAAGATAGATTCGGTTTTCCATCCGGCGGATCACTAAGCACGGACAAAATATATGATTCATGTCAGCAAAATTGTTCAACTGAATGAATATAAATGAAGGTTTTGTGATTTCTGTCATGTCTTTGTGATTTTAATGCGATGTGATTTTTTTCATGTGCACTTTAAACTTTGAATTGCCTCGTGTACGAATTGTGCTACAAATAAACTTGCCTATTTAACGGCTCAATGTGCTTGACTTATAAAGTGACAAATAAAGTGATATTGATTGATTTGAAAATGATCTTAAAAAGAGTGTCGTCTAGTGTGGAAGTTCAGCAAAGACATTTTCACAGGCACATTTTAGTACATTCCTGATTCATGGAGATAGAGTCAATATTAATAGTATTTTTATAATTTTTTCTGTGGTCAATATTGCTCACCCCTACTATCAATTAAATTAAGTGCAACAAATGTTACTAGCACTAATATTGCTACTGCTATTATGATCAATTTTCTGTCAGGACACAATCACAATAAATGTTGGTATTTATCCAAATAACACAAAATATGTCACATAATATGCCTCTACATCTAAACCCAAATGATTTAACACTATTGCCAGTCATTAAAAAAAAAAAATCTCAAAGCATGTAAGTACAAATTGTTGCAATTGTACTTGAGTAAAGGTACACAGTAAATTTCCAGTCACCTTTGCTGTACTGTATCAAACAGTGCTTAAACTCTCTCCGATGTCCTCTAGACACAGCTGTACCAATATTTGATCCACACCACATAACTGCTGCGTGAGAGATGCTGAAACGCTCAGTCAATAGCCCAGTCAACAAGAGCTTATAAAAGTGCACATTAAACAATACGCTGCTGTGGGGAAGGACGAGGCCAGGGCTAATTATAAACTTTAAATGGACTGTTGTGTGTGCACTGCAGCGTTACGATGTCAGTCACTCGCATTAAACGTGTTGAAAACATAGCAGAAGGATGCTCAATTTAAGACTTACCTCTGTAGTAGAAGAGGCAGAGATCGGAAAGAACGAACCACCTCTTCTTCCACAGCTTCATCCCTGTGCTGTCCTGAAATACAACCAAGGCTTAGTTAGACTCTACTATTAGGAAAAAGGTTAGACACAAGTCCTTAAAATACAAAACATACATAATATATCTTTAAGGGAAGTTGAACAGGCTTTGAAGAGGACAAAAGCCAAAGAGGGTCTGGGCCCAGATAATATCTGTGGCCACTTGATTAAAACTTGTGCAGAGCAAGTTGCAACTGAGTCCAATTGTTCAACGCCTCTTCAACAGATCTTTAGAGGAACAGCATGACCCACACATCTGGAAAGAGGCAGTGGTTGTCCCCATTCCCAAATCCAGTGCTCCTAAAACTTTAAATGACTTTAGGCCAGTTGCCCTCACCTCAGTGGCAATTACATTTTGAGAAAATAATGAGGACAGAAACCTTGAGAAAAACTGAACATGACCCAATGCAGTTTGCATATAGACCTCATAGAGGTGTGGAAGATGCCACAGTCACTTTGTTGTACATGCTTTTCAAACTGTCTTTCAGACAGTTAACCTTGATTCAGGGTTAGTTGGTAAGCAAAAAGTAAGGGTTAATGGACTTTTATCTGGAAGTCTATGTACTTCCATAGGTGTACCACAAGGATGCGTCCTCTCTGCCCTTCTTTTTATTTTGTGTAATAATGAGTGTCGAAGTAACTATAATAACAGGTCAACCATCAAGAATGCTATGTTATTGTCTTCTCAAAAAGCAATGAAAATGATCTTGGTCCTGTTGTAAATTACTGTAAATTACAGTGGTGTGAGGAGTCTCACCGTCACTTGAATCTTCTCAAAACCAAGGACCTGATCATCAACTTCAGAAAGAACCCTCACACCCCTGATGTGACAAATATCCAAAGAGATACGGTGTAGTGGGTGGAGTCATATAAATACCTTGGGGCAATTATTGACTTAAAACTGAACTTTGATGAGAACACTGCCGCTGTGGTAAAGAAGGGCCACCAGAGATTATATTGTTTGAGAAAACTGTTATTTTTTTTAAAACATTGACAAGACCATGATGACTCTTTTTTTCCTCTAGCTTTTATGGAAAAATTGGCTTTCCCAACTTGTAAAATGGTGCAGTAAAGTGATCGGAAACACCCAGCTGCATCCTGACTCTCTGTACTCCAGGCAGACCCACGCTCAGTCACAGCCATTGTAAATGATGGGATGAGCAATGATTTTCAGCTTCTTTCATCTGGGCAAAGGTTCTGCCGCGATGTAAAACAAAGCGCTTCAAAAACAGCTTCATCCCAGCAGCGGTTTGTTTGCTAAATAAGCTCTAACTTGCACCTTAATGGTTCATCTGTGTGATAATTTTTATGCTGCCTGTAAACGTTTAATTGTGGGCTCTTTTTATGGTTTCTTTTTGATCAGCACTGGGGTACTTTCCAATTGTTTTTAATCTATGAGCTTATGTCTGTTTTTGCTTTATTGAGTGTGTGGTGTATGGAAGCCAACTCCAACTGCCAACCAATTCTACCCATGGGTATAAATAAAGTTACCTGAACCATGAACCTGAAGGATCACTTTGCAACAGCTTTTAATATGCAATAGTTCCATCATTTCTCTTAGATATGCTACGATAACAGTTTTTCTCTGGGTACTTTTCTAAATGCTGCTTTAGAAAGAAAAGGGGCACCTAAGATGTTCAGTGTAAAAGCTTGGATCAAAGGCTTTTTACATGGGGGCTTAAAGAGGATGCCGAGCGGTGAGCAGGGTATTAACTCCCCCAGTCTGCTTTATTGGAAAACTTGAGCAGCAGTTTTAATGGAGGATTTGAGCGCGCACAAAAAGCAGGGGAGGAACCGGAGGAGGTGTGTCAGCGTGAGGGCCCCACTTTGAACGTGTATGTGCAAGTCAAAACAGCTTAGGCAAATATGTTGGGCGATATTTTGGTTCCAATATCTGCGACCTGATATCAGGGAGTTTTTTTTCCCAGAGATCGTATCAGTCCAATATTGAAACATTCGCTGATATTTGGCACCAACGGCTGCTTCAGTCTGTGTGTGCCCATGTGTCATTCAAGGTTTGTCCTCACAGCGCATCAGGCAAATAGGCCTGTAATAGGAAATGTTTATTCCTCATGTGTTCAGGACTGCAGCGAGTGTTGAAGCCCGAACACATCTCTTACTCTATATTTCTGCTGCCCGAGAGAGGCAAGGGCGCGTAAAAATGGAAAATCATCGAAATAAATAAATCAAAATTGATCAAATAATAAACTCGAGACAACGAAGCACCAGACCCTCGTTTGTGTTCATCAGCTTGATCTGCAGCGGACAGTGCTGAGGGAACTGGACAGTGTATGAATTGCACTGATTGAAGTGTCTCAGCTAGATTTAATGAGAGGAAGATGGTGAGCGTTCCGAAGTTTCGAACCAAACTGAACAGAGTTGGCCTTTCTGTAAGATGGTTCTGCTCTGAACCATGGACGATGGGAGTGTGGTAGGACACTACCGAACCACATCAAGGGATTTTGACTACAAACTAAAAAACTAATAATAATAACACACAATCTGAACTCAAATAGGGTATATTTTTGTGTTTTGTCTTGTAATAAAAGTTACATTGTCATTTAAACATTCTGTCCAAAACAAATCCATATTGGAAAATCCCCACCAAAAAAAGGATTTTTTGTATTGTTTTTAACCATTTACTTATTTACTTTATCTAATTCAGTAGCTAGTGCTGTTGTAAATATGCTAAAATAATATAATTTATATTGACCGTGTAAAATGATAAAACCTCACAATGTGTGAAGTTACAATTTCCATGAGTACGGTACTCTCAGAAACTATACAACAACAGGTCATATTTTCATCCGTCCATGTATTACATTTCCTCTAACTTCAAAGTGCATTAATTGTAAATGATCTCTAACCATTTTCTTCTATAAATAATTGTACAGTGTGCTACGGGTCTATTTGGGCGGGAAAAATAATGAGCCTTCCTTTCACCATGACATCAATCACTCTTGTCCTCCCGGTGGCTCTCTGCTGAAGCCTCGCAGCTCTCCTCAGCCAAAAAGACTTCAATAGTTTCCAGGTTTTTCAATGAGGCCCGCAAAAATAAAAGTGCAAATCCAGCTTTTCTTCGGCGTAGCAGATTTGTGAGTCCTTCGCTTGATCTACGTCACCCCTGATTGAGTTCCCTACAGGAAAAAGCAGCTGGCAGCTCCACCAAAGGAAGCCATCGTTCGTGTGTCCACAAAGCCGTGCCGGAGGGGCTAAAATCAGGACTAAATGAGCCTGCGTCGCTCTTAGGAAGCAAGAGAGAGGGACTTGTCGGGCCAAGAGCACCCTCAAGCACCCCCTTTTCACTCTCCTTAGAGCAAGCTGGGGAATAAAGCGACGCGAGAGGTGATTTAAAATGTTATTCGGCTGCATGAACAAGCGAACAGAGACAAAGGCGGAAACAGCAACTTGCAAGAAAGGGGTTTTTGTATTCAGGGAAAACTATGTAAAGTGACCGGTACAGCTAACTGAATACACTTTTAAAAAGGTACTGTATTTTTAATTTTATTTTTACGAAGAAGCAGAGAAACAAAAAAACAAAACAAAAAACATATATCACACTTTTCTGTTTATAAAAGCATTTCATCCATTTTCATCCATTTATCTTTACAGTCTTTTGGGGCCCAAGCTTTACCCCTGGTGTGTCATTACTGGACCTAAAGAACCTTATAATGGCTGACTTGTTTATTTATGTTTGAGCTCAGTCTTCACCTTAACTACAACTACTATTACTATATAAAATGTATTTAAATTACCTTTTATTTTATACAAGGGTTGTGAAAAACTAAAACTGGAGCTGAAACTAGACTAGATTGCCGGTTTTCTAGATTAGAAACCAGCATTTATACTGAAAGGGGGAAAAAAGCATATGACGGACAATATTGCACTTTTTCCATTCTATTGTGATGCTTGTGACATTTTAGCTTATTTATTATTACATTATTATTTTTTTTATTTTTTCTGCTGGTCAAAGTCTTTCTGATTCTGATTCCCGAATTGTTTTTAGAATGGTCTTGATCTACATCAGAACGAGCACAAGAGACCAGATGGTAACTTGACAGAAACTTCAATTATTTTTTGTTAACAATTACATCACGTATTGAGGTATCAAATTCAGTATTAAGACTTAATTAAACAGCAAATGATCACTATTCCCCTGCCGTCACTAGCGATTCCAAGGCTCTTCCCTCACCTGTTTATAAAGCCAGTTTTTCTTGATGACTGGAGCGCCTGGATTCCTCCGGATAGAGTTGGACCTCTTCCCGAAGTTGTGTATTTTCTTGGACGGTCTTGAGGCCTGGAAAACAGAACGCTTTGTCAGTTATTATCATGTTCATATCAAAAACCATTTACTGAATCTTCTTTTACGTACCCTGTCTTTTTGTCCCTCCGCCACCTTGCCGGCCGGGCTGTTGGCGTGGTCTGAGCCGCCGCCCGTGTAGTTGGAGGCCTCGCTCATGTTGCTTACTGGCCGCGGCTTTCTTTCATTCGCCGGTGCTTTGGCTGCAGTCCTAAAAAAGATAAGAAGACACAAAATAGCTGAACAAAAAGCAGCTGAGATCACTCACTATTACGGCCTCGCAATTTAACATCTGACAATCTCAATAAAGCAGGAAAAAAAGGGGTGCGATCTATCGGAATTGTCAGTTCCCTCATTTCGTCTCAGAAGTTCAAACTCACTGTTATAATGAGAGCTCAACACGGGGAAATGAATCAAGCCAATTACTTTGAACTTGTCGCACTGGATCTGTTTTTCAATACCCCAGCAGCCTTAAATGGTCCGTAAAGTCTTCCTGACATACTGCAATGAGACGGGAGATCAGCGAATGGGGTCGGGGTACTTTCGAAGATGAGAACCGGTTTGAAAAAGTTTGGACAAAACGACAAATGCAGCTCCGGCCAATGCGTTTTTGGACTTGGCGGAAGTTCCAAGTCTATGAGGATGCCCTATATATATATATATTCTTTGGGACAGGAACAATGGAGTCTGTGGGGAAAAGGAGAACTGCAGCAAGGTGTAATCTCAGAGATATCCAGGGATGCAAGTCAGTGAACAAGGACGGACCCCAAATCCCACATCGCAAACCCTGCCTCGACCACCTCATTTGTCAAAGAAGTGGTTCATTTTCAAACTAAAAAATGTAGCAAAAAAAGGATATCAGGCTAAAACTTTTGCGCTGCATTGAATATTTTATGACGATATTACTAAAAATAGAGATGTCAAGATTACTCCGTTCATCATGTCGTGTAGAGGTCACAGTTTAAACGGAAGAAGAAGAAGAAAAAATGTGAGACTTTGAGAAGCAAACAAAATTATTATTAAATGCTTTTCTGTTTGGTTATTTATGTCACATAAGCATTATTTTACATACTAGGGGAAATCTGTAGCAGACAATATGAATTAAAGTGAATTAAGGGTTTCACTGTTTGGTTATAGTAAAATTGTATAAACTATAAAAGTACTATAGTGTGAAATCTTTAACTAAAAATAATGACTAATGACTCACATTTGAGGACACTAAATACATTTTAAAAACACAACTCCAGGTATGTATTAATAAAGATACAACCTCATGACGTGGTTAGAACTCTCAAAATGCTAATGCAGCAGAATTTAGGCCCTTTAAAAAGAACACATTTATTATTCAGTGAGCAACTTTCCTCACTTCAGGTTTATCAGCCCTTCTAGTTTAATATAACATCCCATCTGTTAGGTACAGCCAGGACAGAAGCGTTCTGAGAAGAAAAACTCATAACAAAGTTGGTAGAATGCAGATCAGACGTCATGCTGCTGCACTCGCGCGGGAGAATAACAAAACCAACAGAAAATGCCATCTTGGCCCAGAATCGCCCTGGACAAACATTCCCGTGCGGCGACGCGAGAGACAAAACACTTCCTATAAAAGATGACACAGAAATGACAATGACACACTCGGTTTAGTTAGTTCGGATGCACGGCACACAAGGCTAATGCTCGAACGACACGGAACATTCACATGAAGGCTTTTGAATGTCGCTGAAACACAGTGGCAGAGTGGTCAGCGCTGGTGTAAGGCTGCACAATAAATCTTTACATTATTGTTGTTGTGGTAATAATAGCTGATACAATGTTTATAGCGCATATATTTTGAAGGTTCGTTGAGATTTTTGTTCCCTTATTGGCATAAAAAGGGACATGTGTGTATTTAGTCACAATTTTATTTTTTTATTTTTTTTTAACAGCATTTGACAAGTAACAGATTTATTTTTTTTAAACATTTGAACTACTAGTATATTAGTAATTTATTGCAATATTATAGTTACTGAACATTCTTTCTTTTCTTTTCATCTTATTGTGCAGCCAAAACCAATTGCATCTCACCAACCAAGTGAGGTGACAAAAGAAAAACTCCCCAAGGAAATACTATCATTTTTACTTTCACGAGGGGCAAAAGTGGCAGTGTGGTTAGCGCTCCTGCGGCAGCTTGTCACTCACAACGCACACAATGTAATTTGATGACTAAAAAAAAAAATCCCTTGGTAAATGTGTCAGACCACCTGACAGTGGCTTTGGAGTGAAATGGTACGGTGTGAAAGTGGATCCACAGTGAGAAGCGGCCAAACCCAAAGCATAACATAAAGACGAAAAAAAATGCAGAAAAAACAGAGTATTTTCTTCTTTTAGCCACATCTCAAAATATCTATTTGTCAAATATATTCGTTAAACTTACTAAAAGTCTTTTTCTGAATTGCTGGGATTGGGTTTATGATTAAAAAGTGTAATGTATAATTTTATGACGTCAGTTGGTCACAAAGCAAAGCGCTGCGTTTGGATCCGGAGCCGTGTTTCAGAGCATGGAAACGCATTCTGTCATTAAAAGAACCGTGCCAAAGCGCTCCAAGGCAAACCAGTGAAAGGGACTAGGACCAGTCCAAGCGTGGCGTATGCCTCTAACCATCATCCCTGCAGCAAATTCTGCTTTGTCGAGAAATGTGTTGTAAATGTTGTACTTTCTTCATGCCTATTGTTTACTGCTGCAATGTCTGTAAGTGTATTTTCATGCACAAGAAGCTTGAGGAGATAGATAAACGGTTATTGAGATTCTGTTCAGATAATGGGGTCCACAGCAGAGCCAGCGACAGGCCGAATCCTATGTGAGCTGGGATCGATGTGGGTTTGTCATCACTGGACTGGACCTGGGCAGGGCGAAGGGGGTAGTGCAGGGGGGTTTAATGCTCTATTTGGCAAAAAGACAATTTCCCATAGTGCCTGTGAGCTACAGTGCTCTCAGTGGGGATCTGTGATAATTAGTGTGAACCTGATAATCGATAGAGGTGCAGTCAGAATGAAAAGTACTGGGAGTAAGCATTGTTTAGCCCTGACATAGAAAGTGCACATGGGTCAATAAAGTATCTTACACACATTTCTGACCAAATGCATTATGCTTAGGTTTCTTTAACACCATCTGTTTATACATAGGGGTAGTATTATTGACAAAAATGTGTATTTTGATTTATTTATTTTAAATGTTCACACAAAAAGTGAAACGTTTTAGAGAATGCTAGGCAAAAAGCTTGGATTTTTACTATGGCCAATATAATCGATATTCCTATTATTCCTACTATTTTAATATTATAGATTTTTTTAATATATATTCTCAGCCTTTAGTAAAAAAAAAAAAAATTAAATGCCAGAGAACTAACCCAGACAAGTTTTGAATTCAAGTTTGTTTTGTACAGTATGTGTTTTGGGAGTGTCATGTTGCTCAGGAATATTGAACGTTTTTGTTATCGCCCTCCCATACAAGTTCGGAACTATGTATTTGGGTCTCAAACCTCCTGCCATGGACACAATGGAAATAATAATATGTTTAATATAAACATGACATAGCTTCTACGACCCTGACAAGTCCAACATAACTACAATAACATGCCACTTTCACTTAAGGTTGTAATGCAAGCTGGTATTTACAACCCGCAAACTTTTACGTCCAGTGCAACTGAAGAAACTCAAAACTCCCAAAATAGCATCAGCTGTTCAATAGGAGCCACGGGTCTATTTTGTGTTCATATGCGTTCAAATATATTGAAGGCTTGTAACACATGTGCCATCAACATGTGAAATATCCATGTGCTAACAATAGGGTGTCTATTTCAAGAAGTGTCTCTGCTTTAGGGCCAGCACCTGCCAACAAACAATTCCATCACTACTTAGAACAGAGCAGACCTTATGTAACCTATAGTGGTCCTTAAACAGTGGTTTGTGTGGGGTTGCCAAATTTCAGGCGTTTTCAAAGTTGGAACATTTTCATGGGAATAATCGGGAATTGATGGGAATGAACACATCTGTAGGTGGTCTCAGAACAATGAGTGATGTACAGGCTTATAACAACCTGAATGTACGCAAATACACGTGGATACTTGTGCTTTCACAATCCCAGCCAAGAGAGTTAACCAGATGTGGCCGATAGGGAGAGAACCAAGAGAAACAGTGACCCTAAAGAGGAGGATGATTAGGACTGAAGTCACTGAGCGCTGACAAAGGTCAAACATTGCAACATTTTCAAGAGAATCTAGCTTCAAAAAAGATTTCATCATATTTTGGAATTTTTGGTTGCAATATAGGAGTGACAATATTCTAAAACAACTGAATTTCTGTGCGTAAAAATAAGGAACCGCAATTTACTTATGTTTATGGAGAATCTAGATATGATTCATATTTTACATTATTATTTTAGAGTTTGCCTCGATGTGGCGTGGATTGAGGAAAAGCAGCTGAGCATCGATCGATGTATTGGATTGTAAAGGGAAAATATCAACTCAAATATCAAATAAATATGTGAACGTCATGATAGCTGAAAAGGCCACAGATTGGTGTACAGTGTACCAGGGCAGCTGTGGCTGCATGTGACAGGATCCTCAACTTTTAGGAGACCTAAAAGTGTGGTACCTTGTTGTTACCATGACAATCCAGTAAATTAAATCTAAAAAAAAAATTTATAATGTTAAATGTATGTATTTTAAGTAAATCACATTGGAGGACATTACTCAAACATTAATTAAAATGGTTTTGATTGCATTATAGCCTTAAAAATATGAATTAATTAGGGGTTCTTGGGGGGGGGGACATGCAGTACTTTGTCAGTCAGGATTCAAACTCGCGGCACTGCGGCCAGCTGCACCAGGAGCCTGGCATACGTGTGCTGTGCATTAACCACTCGACCACTGGGCAGCACTAATTATTCTTCTTACTATACTATACTACTATACTAGTTATGTATTCAATGAAAATAATGATTATTCTAATATTAAATGTAACATTTAAATGCTTACATTTTTTTGCATTCTGTGAAGGCTGAGGAGCCCCTGACGGTAAATATAATCCAACACTGTCAAACCAAGCCAATGTATATGTACTGAAGCATGTTTGTTTGGTTCAGCACAGATTTTGTGTGAAATAGACAGCAGCAGGCAGTGACAGGCTTAGGGTCATGAAAAACTGGCTTTACAGCACTTTGTCCACAAAATATGAGCCTAAAGAAGACTTTCGTGGGCTGCTTTTTTTAGACCAAGCGTGTTATCTTCTTTCAACCGCAGATGTATATTGATAGTTCGAATCATATTGACATGCCTCTGGGTGGAAGTGAATGAATATTACAAAAAACCAAAATGACCCAGAAGATACAAGTTCACCAATCTCTCTTTGTTAGATTTCAAAAAATAAATCAATCCAAACTCAAACACGCAAAACTGAAATGCAATCAGAACAGGCCACAGGGCAAACCACATGTCAAAACAGAGACTTTCCAACAATGACAACGATAACAGACTGACGACACAGCATTGCACATTCACATTACCTGTTCTGGGCAGAAGGTAACGCTTTCCCACAATTTACTCTATGAAACAGACGAAAAACAAAATTGTTGAGGAATGTATAAATATTTCATTTGCAACATTTTGCAAGAAGCTTAGAAAAGGAAAAATGCAAAAACTAAAAAGAACTCAAAACTACTCTGTAAAAACACTGATATTAACCTTTGTGCAATACTTGAACCTCAACCAAGACAGGCATGTTTTAGCACATTTCTTATTGATCACAAAAATATCATCTGATTATCGTTAACAGAAACATCGACAAAACTATCAAGAACACAATTCATGAATCCCGGTGAAAACATTGAGCTTGGTATCTACCGATTTTGTCACATGTCCATTAATGACCTTTTCTAAAAGTCCACCAACAAAACCAATCTATATTTATTAAAGCACTGTTTGAGAGCCGCATTTCTGACACCTCTTAAAACGGTGTCGCTTCATACACATGCTCACTCGTCCTTGTCATAAACACGTTGCCATGTGCGCTGGCTGTTCAACTCTTCCCGTTAGCTTCCACATGATCGTGTCACTGCTGAAAATAGGTCCAGACAGACGCATGGAAACACGCATGGAGAGGAGCTGAGCCTGGCAGTGACCGCAGCCACATGTCAGAGCTGAGGCCTGGGCGCGATCCCGAACGGTTCTTTACGTGCCGCCGTGAAGCAGCAGGGAGGGACAGGCCTGTGAGCAATCTAACCTGCAACTATGGGAAAGAAGATTAGAAGTCTGGTTCGCAAATCTGATCGTGAAGACTAGTTTCATCAGGGGAACTTTGTTGAAATCTGGGTTAGACCTGGTTGAGTCAAAGTCTATAAGCCTTTGGTCATTTACTGTATATGGTGATGGTCTTCTTGGCAAAATACTTGTATCCATACAGAGATGTGCATTGTGATACTTTCAAACAACATACATTCATGGTAAATTGCTGAGTTTAACACGTATTAACCTGCTGACTGATGCATTAAGTCTGAATCTTCTGAGTACCGTATTTTCCGGACATTTGGGAGCGCACTTAAAAGTCTTTCATTTTCTCAAAAAACGACAGTGCCATATAATCCAGTGCGCCATATATATGGATTAATTCTGGTTGTGTTTATTGATCTCGAAGCAATTTTGTGTGGTACACGGCGCTCACGGCGCTCTGTAAAAATGTAAACAACATTACGGCTACCATAGCCAGGTGCACCGCGGAGTGATACGGACCCCAAAATGGCACCTATCAAGAGACCCGCTTATGACGTGGATTTCAAACTTAAAGCTATCAGTCACGCAGTAGACTGCTGTTAATATAATACATCCATGAGTAGAACATGGGACTAGAGCAGCTGCGAGGGAATTCAACATTCATGAATCAATGGTACGGAAGTGGAGGAAGCAAGAAGATGACTTGCGCCAAGTAAAGGAGACCACACAGAGTTAGAGGTGGCCACAGTTAGAGGTCAACATTGAGTTGAACGCATTTAATAAAGTTCAACTGACTGACTTATCCGACTGTCTTGTTTCGCTTACTGCGCCTTATAGTCCTGAGCGCCTCGTATATGAAAATAGACCATTTATTGATAGTGCGCCTTATAATGCAGTGTGCCCTATTGTGCGGAAAATACGGTAAACTTTTAACCCCATCTTGTCCTCTTACTACAAATAGTTTCTTTTACATCCGACAAATGGTCTCCGTCACGTTGAACACGCCTAGGAACAACAGCTTTTAAGACATCAACCATCAACCAAGTTTTTGCCGAAACATGTCAGGGTCATTACATCATCTCTTAACATTTGTCTGATATAAAAGAAACCAAACTGATATTGTATTGTGACTCCACCATTGACTCATCCGTAAATAAACTAAGAAAAAACTCTTCCACTTATGAGTCTTGACATTAGTCCAATTTCAGGTGAAATAAAAGACCCGGGACAAGGCATTTGTCAACTTCTTGTACCAAATGCCAAATCTTTCAAAGCCTGTGCATTTGCCTAAAGATACATCAAAATCCATTGTGATCAGGACATTAGTATCCAGTGAAATGATCATGCATAAATGTAAAACCTTGACATATTAAAATTAAATCCGTTACAAAAAAATTGCAAGTTGATTTTGACATTGACAAAATTCTAAATCTCTGTTTAGTTTGCTATTAAAACCAGTGTGAGTCTACTAGTTTTTTACCAGGGAAGTCATTATGACCCAAAATGAAGCAAAAATGCATAATTTAACAAACCTAATCTTTTCAGCTCGTACTTTTCCTCAAAAATGTTCTCTTATTTAGATGCTTGACAAATACCTCCAAAAAGATAGACTCCATTTGCAGTGGCCTTATGAGAGATATTTTTGCGAGTCATTTTAGTGCCTGCGTCTGTGTGAATCCGGCAGAGATGTGAGAGTAACACAGAGAGGGGAGGAATGTGTCAGGAGGGTGCAGTGTGTACCACCCGAGCCAAACCGTTCTGCTGTTCTGTGCAAAAGCACGCGCTGACTGCAGCAAACAGCCTCTCGGTGACACATTAAACACTGGATTACCATCTAAAGTGTTTATTGGGAAACTTTATAGTGCTGTTTATTGGACTGCTGCCACTGAATTAGCATCAGAGGCTGAAATTCACACAAGATTTCAATTAGCACTCGTTGGTAAAGAGGATTGACAGCAGCGTAACTGGCGTGAACTGTGTTGACACTAAAGGATTGCAGAATATCTTGCATTGTTATTGTTGTTATAAAATTGGTGTGTGATGAAATAAAATGTATTTCATGACTGACGGAAAGAGAGCATTTTCTTATGCTGCTCCTGCAGCTTGGATCTCCCTTCAAGTGGAATTTTTTTTTTTTTTTTTAATGGTTTGTGCTTTTAAATGTAAACTCTGTTTTGATTTGTTCTTAAAAGTCTCCATGTTTTATGACTTGTGTGCTGTCAAGTCTTTCCCTTTGCCCGAGGTCACCCTTGTAAAAGTGTTCACCTGGTTAAATAAAGATTAAATGGATGTCAATAATGTTATGCTTTGTCACTGTTAACCAAGATTTTTACTGTCATACTTATTGTGCTAATACAGTTTATTTAACAAGAACAATTGGCCCAAAGTATAAGAGTATTTTGTAAGTAACTGTAACTAAGGAAGTGAATTCAAACATTAACTGTAATCAGACTTACAGCTATAAATGACGGATGATGTACATGCTAATATACAGACAGTATTAAGTACACAATTGTCTTTATATTGCGTTTAAGATGTAAAGCCATCTGCAATCCACCTTTCACAGTCTGATGGAGGCTGACAGGAGTGAGTGGAAAGGTGTCTGTTTTTAAACATTTTAAGCGCTGAAGCTGCAACAACAAAAACATTGAATTACAATGACGACATCACCAAGCAACATAATCTTATAACAGCCCAGATCACAATATCGACTAGCCCTAAAAAGGTATCAAATCATTGATTATAGAAAATTAGAGTGCTTGTTCCTACTTAGCGCTGGTCTAGTCCATGTTTAGTTATTTTATTTAAGTTTAAAGGGTAAATATGATGCAAAATCAACTTTAATGAGCTTTACACCTTGTTACAACTGTGTTTTATTTGCCGGTTGTCATCATTTGCTTACTCAAAGTAGTATTTTAGTTGATTTACTGATGTTTGAGTAAATCTGTATTGTCCTGCAACTGAGAGTCGAGTGATCAGAACTGTTTTTATTAATAAGCCATTTTAGAACAATATTGCAGTTTACAATGAACAAAATGTGAAATTATGATCTACTCATGTTACAGTTTGTTCATAAGTACCTGAAAAAAGCATAATAGGTCTCCTTAAAGTTAGATATTGATAACGCAGTCTACACACAGCAGCCCTGGCTGACAGATTTGTAGTGACACCCTGTTTACTGCACATAAGTCCATCTGACGTGAGTTCTGGTTGAAATGAAGCTGTGCTCCTTTGGGTCATGTGGGAGAACATGTGATGGCCACACCACACAGGGTCACACGGGCCAGGAGGAGTTGTGGGGGGGGAGGGACAGACTTGACATATACTCTCTACGTGTTTATGACAAACGAACAGGCTCTGAACTTCACAGAAGGTCACAAAACAGAGAAACATCCATGAATCATCGCATTCCCACGAGCTGAAGTGCACAGGAGACAATGACGGGCTCAGTGCAGGGCTTAGCGCATTGTCAAACTCTGCTATGTGCACAACTTGTCAATCCTTTTCCGAAATACTGACAGTTTGAATGGTCAGCGAGTAATATGTTGATTTACTGTACATACATTCAGAGAAGCGATAAAAAAGGTTATACAGTAACTTGTGGAAGTGGACAAGGGCTTATGCAATAGTCACTACACAACAACACACCAGACGGCAAGAAATGTCATTCTAAAAGTGTAACAGAGACTTACTGTTCGTTGACGACAAAGATGCAGTTGTCTTGTGAGGGGACGCCGGAGACAGGATGCTTGCAGGTCACCTTCCGCTCATTGTGACTAAAGACAAGACAGATGGGAGGACAGAAGTTAGAATTGACTGGTATGAAGTGTGTTAGAACAGTTAATTGATCTTAAACGTGCACTGTTGGTTGTCGTCATGGAAAATTTCATTAAACGCAGCTCCATGGAGACGCAAACAGTGATTTTTTTAGCAATAAAAACACCCACAATTCAATAAATGCAAGATATATATATATATATATATATATATATATATATGTTTAATGCTGTATTGTGAAACAGCTAATAGAAGGATCATCATTTATTGTTTGTTTGTTTGTTGTACTGTTGATGCCAAGAAATGCAAAAAGTGCAATTAACTGTCCATCCATCCAAAACGTGTTTATCATTGTCCTGTAAGTAAAGCTAAGCACATTTGTTTTTCCATACCAGTACTGTAACGATACCTGCTTTTCGATACCGGTCCCTGAATGATTCTTTTTTTGGGCACTCATTTTTTTAGAGTGTAAATTAATGGCCAAAACGTTCATTTTAAAATATGCAAATGCACAAACCAAAGCACAAACAAATGAACGAGACCCACAGCTGACCCCCTGGTCGTATACGGCATGGTGTATCACAGTCAGCACTGCAGAGCACATGCTTTTGGCACATTTGCTCTTTTACTGCATGTTTACCAGGCGGAGGAGGAGGATTATGGTGAAGATGGAATAATATTTTCGTTTTGCCTGCAACTTCACGCAGACTCACATCATCGCAGAGGCGCTCCATGCTGTATATTGACTACCCCACACATGCCTACTGTGAGATTACACCTGCAGACTGTAACTGGATGTGGATTTAATATGAAGCACAACACACAGACTTTTGACCCAAGGCTCCACTGGAAACAGTATTTTCTAATAGAGATAGGCGCAATTCTTCAGCTCTTCCGTTTACAGGTGAGATGATACACTGTGATTTGTCTGAACATGGAGAACTATGACAAAACGTACTGTTTGTGCCATTCGTCTGTGCAGGCGCAGCCATGCGTAAGGTCTATGAGGGTTGATTGTGCTGTGTTGGCTCACTGATGCGGATATTTAAGGCCAAAGAACTGAAAGTTGTCACCAAAAGAATGTAATTTTTTCAGTTACAGTATTTTCCCGGACATTTTTAGTTGCTTCCTATTTGGAACAGAGTAACGGGGCCGAGCCCTACCAATAAGTATTGTTAATAAAACATAACACTTCCGCTTGGGAATGGGCAATTAATTGAATTTTAATCAAGACTGAGATTCTGTCATGTCTAATTATCAATGACAGTCAATTCAAAGCATGAGGTTTGGTGCAGAAATCAGATTTTGGAATAAGAAATTTAGATATTTTTACTAAATCCATGAAATAAATCTAAATAATTTACTTTATTTCTCAAGTCTAGTGGATTACCATTCCTCTCTGGCTTTATGAAATGACTCATTGTGGCTGCCAAAGATTGTCACAGTGGTAATTTTTTTAGTTCTTATGATTATATTGTGTCCTGAATAATTTATATTGTGTCCTGAATAAAATATCTGGAAATAAACTGAAATGGCTGAGTCTGTATTGTTTATGTTCATGAAATAAATACTGAAAGCATTTTTTATTTTGGAAAATAATATCAATTCAAAATTTGAGACTGATTAATATGAGAAAAACAATTTGCCATATCGTTGCACTCTTTTTTTATTTTGTTCGCCCCACTTTTCCCCTTGCTTGGAAATCTAAATACCAACTCACAAAACTCAAACAATATTATATGCAATCCTACATACACAATCAGCAGTTACAAAATATGCCACCCAAGCTGGACAGTCCAATTTGAGCGGCCCACAGCTACTTCCAGCCTTCATAATTAGCACAATCTCAGAAACACGAGCGAGCTACTGGAGCCTTTTTATAATAACGGCAGAGAGCACACACTGGCCACAATGTTTATAATCTGAACAGCCCAGGGGTTCAATAACCTCCGAGGCAGAAATGATTAACAGTAATGACCGTGGTTAATTGCCAATTATAATTTTGTTTGTTCAGTATCATGTGATAATGGCGAGGCAGCCAGTTCAACCCCATCCATCACGTTCATACATCCCTACACAAATCAATAGGTTTCTCTCACAGATTAAGTGCTGTCAGGGCCGGTCTGTGGGAGAAGCGTGGACGTCGACAAAGTATTGTAACAGCAGTTGTGGTGCCCAGGGGTCGAGTGGTCAAAGCAGGCTACGAAAATGTGCTGAATGCCCTACAGACTCTTCTGCTCTATACTATCCTATCCAACAAAACCTTAATAATAATAATAATAATAATAATAATAATAATAATAATAATAATAATAATAATAATAATAATAATAATAATAATAATAATATCACAGTTTATTAAAAAAAATTTAATCCACAAATGCTCTGTGTTCTAACAGGTATTGCTCCCTTATAGAGCCCCTGTATGTCACTTTTTAGCTAAATTAAAATATATAAGAAATTCTAAACCCTAAAATGAAAGCATGTCTTTGTTGTTTTCTTTATTTCTCAATTTATTGTGAATACTATAGAAATACTAAATGTACAAGTATTATTTCTTGCCATATTCTTGTAAATTGTCAGATTTCTTCTTTCTTTTTCCAAATATTTAAGTGATGGTTACTGCCAACCGCCAAATCACCCTCATTAAAATAACTAAACAACTAATAACTACTACTTAACAATGAGATAATGAATAATGATTGGCTTTGGTTCATTGGAAGAGAATTTACTCCTGAACTAAAGGGCATTTCAATTTGAGTCAAGGCCTGAGCTCTAACCTTACACTCATCAAACTGTTTATTGTTCAAACCTTTCTTTCACAAATACTTCTTGACTTCTGCATAGCCTTAAACAAAACAAAAACAAAAACATGCAAAATAAATATTTGCCCATGTTCTCTCCATTGCGGAGATTGAAGGAAGACACAGTAAGTAAACATTGTCGCTGCAGTGTTAAAAACACCCTCAGGCTACTACAACTGCTTTTATTCACTGGACGTCCATTCAAATGAAAACTTCCCCTCCCTCCAGCTGCACTACAAACGCATACGAGTGGACCAAAAATAACAGCGTTTTACTGAAAAGAGCAAATACCAGGAATGAAATGGTGGGTTTGGTTTCAGCTCACCACAATACTGGTCTATAATTACTGGAGCCACGGTTGGCAGGGGAGTGCTTGGTGCGGTCTTCATGCAGCAGACCAGCGGCACCGGTTTTTCTTTAGCATATAGTCCACGCATGTCCACACACTGCAGGCTGCACATGGGGATAAAGAGTTTTTATACAAGATTTAAGTCCTGAGTTATAAAAGTCTTAGCGGATTAGGTCTGTGCATCAAAGGCGTGAACAGATGTGGAAAACTAATACAAAAAAACTTATTGCGACTTCAACAAACTCTGTACTTCAAGAAATGTTGAATGAGTGTCAAAGTAGAACGTATTACAAACTAGTACACTGTGTATTACTTTATTTTCTCCAACTACTACAATCCTCATTATTACCACAACTAAAATGAACACATCAAGATGTTTATTTCAACACAAAGAAATAAAACATACTTCGCAAGCGTTTCAAAGCTAAAACCTTAGATACACAGAGTACAGTCAAGTTGATCTTCTTAATCCGATGGGAACTCAATGTCTAACTCCATTATATCATCAGTCAAATTAATGAGTAGCATCAGGGAGGAAACCATAGAATTCTACAGGCAATAAAACATGGCAAAGAGCCAGAATAAACATGTCCAAGATCAGGGAAACCACAAGCTATTCATCCAAGAAGATATGCAGATAGAAGCTAGCCTTAAGTCAACTCGGTAGGCCAGCACTTGAGAAAGGATCAAAAGAGAAACCGTTTTGTGCATTCACTGTTATAAAGCTAATGTTACCGTTACTTATTTTTCATAATTATTAATGATGGAACCCTGATGTAATAGGATTTGTTCACATAATGTCAATATAGATATAGAAAAGGTATAGAAAATGTATAGCTTGCATCTCTTATGAATTTGCTAGGGGTTTAGAATACGCACTTCTCCAATTCATGGTTATCAGTCACGTGACTTATTTGTTGTAGCCTCCATTTTGAAAAGGTCGCCGCATGTGCTTCTCTGTTGTTAGAATGTCATGGAAAACTGAAAATGAAACGGGTTGATACTTCAAGAAGACAGAAATGATGGGATCTAATCTACTGCGGCGACACCATTTAAAAGCAGCAAGAACTTGCCACAACAAGCTTTTGCAGACATTTACATCCAAGCTTCCACAAGCCCTCTGCACCGGACAAGCCCACAAAGCTTTCAAGAGCACGGACATTGTGTGCGGGAGGGTGACTGACTGTCTGATCCTAAAATATAACACCCGGACAGCTGGAAATTATGCTTATTAAAACTGTCTACAAGTAGGCTAACGTTAATTAGCATAACCACGCAATAATGTGTAAACTAGCATTAGCCAGCTGCTAACTACCTGAAACAAACAGCTCAGCCTCAGTCTGGAGTGATTTCTTTAGGTCCACTGGTCTCTTCTGACCACAGTAATGGTCTGGACAAACAGGGTCTTTGGGGACGTTACAGAAGAGCAATCCTTTGTTGTTAACTTTTTGTTGGCACAGCCAACAGCTCAACAAGTGGCTTACGTCCTCATGGCAGTAACAAAAAGTGTGTCACATCAGTTTGGGCCCATGAATATTTTACGAAGAGTGACTCTGGTTACCACTCCCACCGTCACACCTCGAGCCAGACTCTTAACAGAGTTTTGTTTTTCGCTCACTGATCCTGCATAAATCCGCAGTATTCGTCAATCCCTTATTCTGATATTTTTGTTCTTTCTTTTTATCCTTCTAAGCAGCCATGTTTGTTTTGATACCGACGGACCATGCATGTCCCTGACTGGTTAATCCACCCGTAAATCACTCATATGAAATGTTCTCTTTTTTCTTTTTTTTTCTTCTAAGTTATCTATTTTTATTATTATACTGTGCCTAATCTGCTTCTGTACCCTTCGTTGCAACCCCGGAATTTCCCCATTGTGGGACAAATAAAGGTGATCTTATCTTATCTTAACTTGTGGATGAAAAAGTTACTTGACTAATATCAGTATATATAAAGAAATACAGAGATTTCCAGGTAAGTAATTCATGTCCAACAACATGAAACTCATTGGCAGAAAGTTAGCTGTCTTCAAAACTGTTCAGATCAGGGCTATTCAACTTCATTTTCCTGAAGGCCAGATTTCTCGGGGGGCCGGATAGGCTACAAACCAGGTCAGAACCAAGACTAACCCAGAATCAACCAGGTCTATCCCAGGTCCAAAACAGGTCTAAAGCAGAATTAAATAAGGACTAAGCCAGAAAAACCAGCAAACAAGGTTTAAACTTGTACAAACCAGGAATTAAACCAGAAAACAAGAAAAAAATCTATAATAATAACATTTGGAAGATGGGAGGCGGGCCGGATCAGATCGTTTGGTGGGCCTGATCTGGCCCCCGGGCCTTAAATTGAATAGCCCTGGGTTAGACTCCATCTTGTTGTTGACATCTCCAGATTCTAGAACATGAACTTATTAGACCAAACTTCCAAGCCATAACCTTCTTCCAAATTTAACAAGGGGGCACTTGTAAGTTTTATCAGATGTGCAGAGAGACACATGTGCCCTGTCACTGTTGGAAAATAGAAAGATGAACGGCCGCTGCGACTGACAGGGAGGACATCAAAGCGTCGTCGAGGAAACTAAATCTGGACAGAAGCCATAATAGGAGCTCCGAAACATTCCAATAGTGATCATGTGACTTGCCAGGACAGTCCGTTCTTAGCATCGTCTGGGGTAAACGTGGCAGTTATGTATAAGTAAAGTAACATAGGCGTGGTCCACGGTCAGAAACAGCCCATGACCACAGGGGAAAGAGAACTGTCACCGTCAGCAGTGTCTTTTTAAAACTTCATCTGGAAATTGGAATGGGCAGAGTATGGGCAAAGTGTAAAACGATGGCTAACTGCTCAGATATCACTGGCTGGAAGTCCACATAGGGAAAATATTGATCTAGAATATTGACAAAACAATACACACTTCTGGCTGGCCTCTATACTCCATAAATTCTAATGGGCACAATCAATCAGTTGTTTTGTTGGCTTCTCTGGAAAACACATCAAATCATATTTTCACAACACACACAACATAAACATTTTCAGTTATACTACTGACACTTGGATATGGTAGACAGCACCACATAACAATATCAAAGATTTTAGAAAAAGTTGAGCAAAATTTAAATGTTAGAAATTGAAAAAGCACTGAGCCAGAATCCTACTAAATGAGTTTAGTTCAACTTTGTGCAATGTAATCTGGTTAATCGTTTCAGGTTGTTTTGTTAATCATTTGATATTTCCAAATGACTGCATTATAATTTTACTGAAATGATATACTACCGTAACATTTTTAAATACTGTGTGTTTTTTGGGTGTTTTTTTCACTTTTTTCCCCAATGGCTGAATAAGGCTGCATAAGATTCTTGCAGTTTTAAAAATGTATGCCACACACCATTTTCTTAATTGAAATCATCCTTATTGGAAAACTATTTTCCAAATGTAGCATGGCTCAAGCCTTGCATGCACCAAGGTCTGTGGTCCGTGGTCAGTCCCAGCAGCCGTCTCTGGTCTGTAAAGCATATGGTAACATTTTGACTTGCGCAGGGGAAGAACACTTTGCACAATCCTGCTCGAGCCTCTTTTTAGCCTCTTTTTGTTTGTCTTAAGGAGTAGTTGTTTTTGGCGCCTCATCACCTCTCAAAGGAAAAGATAAGGGGAACTAGTAGTGACCACCCTGCTGCGCTAAAGGGGCCAGTCCTGGTTATGTTCCCCGGTCTCTGGACTCTCTTAGCTGAAATAATTAGCAGAGCGCCACCACAGTAATAAAGAGCTTAGAGTGTGTGGGGTCAACGCTCTCAGGGCTTAGCGTTTTATTGTCTTGGGTGGGACTTTGATCCCGCCCCCTGCCCCAACTACAGTTGAACCGCAAACAACTGAGGGTTTCCACAAGAGTTCTTCACGTTAGTCAGGAATGAAGCGCGGCGAAGGAGAGCGTGTGTCCTGACAGGTCCCGCTACTGAAATATTTCTGTAGGATGCCAGCCAAAAAAAGCATATTCAGCATTATTAGAAGAGGAAACGAAAAGGATTTGAGTATGGCTGTAAGAATTTGAATTTAGATCCTTTACTTTGTGGAATTCAAAAGATAAAATGTAAAAAAGTAAATAATAAAATAAGGCTTTCCCTCTAAGGTTCATCATAGCAATGTATCTACTTGCATTTCAGCAGAGACCACCATGTTTATTAGTTATTTGTTTGTCTTTGTGCCAGATGCCCTTTTTGAAACAGACATTTTACATGATCCAGGCTTGGTACCGGCACAATTCTACACAGACCTGAAACCAAAAACATTTCTGTATTTACTGTGAAATCCCAAACAAATATAAAAAGGTTATAGGTCAGTATTTATCACTACCAACATTAGCATTATCTTGGTTTTGGTCATATTTGTAATCCTGCTTGGCTAGTCGCTGTGGATATGTATGTGAGCACAGGTGAACTGTCTCAACGATATGATCTATCACTGTCCCATATGTGGCTGCACAAAATGATAGCATGTCTCTGATTGCTGTATAATTTGTGGGCGCACAGGTGAAAGGGTAAGACTTATCTGCTTCGAGGCAGACGTCACGAAACACATTCCACCTCGAGCCCCTTTAAGCCCGTCTTTATGTTACCTATCTGTCTGAGACCCTTGACTCTTAAGGTCAAATGGTCTTTAGCAAGTCTCTGTAGTAGTATGACAACTACATACACAAGATTGTATTTCTTTTCCCTCTTCCTCCCCGCCAAGATATGTCAACAGGGACAGATTTTTATTTTTTTCGGAGGCTATACCCAATTGTTTCAATTGTTGTTCAGTAAAATATGTTCTGCCCCAGTACAACTTTATCGTAAATGCTTCTATTTGGGTCAAAATGAGGCCACAGGTTGCCGTTTGCATTTCATGATTGGGAGGAAGTGCACTGTTAGCATGCTAATGTTTGTTAGCTCTACCATGACTCACTCTGGGCTCCACGCGGTGAACTATTATGATGTTAAAAATGCAGTTTTAACTATATGGTTATGTTTTTAATCTTTTTAAATAGTGGAAATCAGGTAAGTAAAAAAAAAAAATAATAATAATAATAATAAAATGATGAGGAACGTTCACTATTGTAAGGACAACAAACTACAACTGTCATTCACCAAATTTCAATCTTTTGCATCAACAGTAAGAGAACAATTTACCAGTCATGTGTGATGATTTTTAAGTGATTTTATTGTGCATTTTGGTTATGTAAACTCAGTGACAACAATCAATAGCTGCCATTTTCTTAGTTTGTCTAAATCTTACCTCACCAAGGCTACCTGCGTAACACTGCAAGGCCCTTTAACAAAACATAGCTGCGCTTCAATTATGCTATTTTCTTGATGATTCATTCTCTTGTCATTGCTCATAAATCTAATCTTATTACACAGGAAGGGACCTGGACTGGTGGAAGAAAAGACCATTGAGTGCGGCATTATCAGGTGAGGCCCAGAGACCAGAGCAATGCTGGTGGATGTCCTGAACAGTGGCGTGAGGTTGGACAGTGGTCGGGGGTAGTGTGAATGGCCCTGTGCACAAAGGCTGAGCTGAATAAGCAGAACTGGCTGTGGTGTGTGTACAGGGGGGTGTGAGAGGAGACAAAAAAAGACAAAAAACTGGGGGGTGCGGTCCAAAGCAGTGCAGCAGTTTGGAGTTAAGCCATGTGCTGTCAGAAAGACCCACATGCATACAGTTTGCAGAGGTGGGGAGTAATCAGCTCCATTCACTTTGTTAGTTTGTAATTTGTAGGTTTAGGAGTAGTTTATTTTATTGTATTTACTTTAATTTTCTACTTGTTTCACAATTTTAATCTACAAGCGCAATTTTCAGGTTTAATCTTCTCATGTCTATGCTAATTTATAGTATGTATTAGGGATGTCAAAACTAAAGTATAGAAAAACATACTAATACTAAAATTAGCATTGGAACGATGCTCTTTTGACCTTTCTTTTTTAGTTAAGTTTTAGAATGATCTCGAGCTATATCAGAACTAGTAAGAGTGCATGGTAACATAAAGAAGAATTTGAAATAAGTATAAAGCCTATTCATTAGTATCAACATTGAGTTTACCATTTCAGTTTGTATTTGTAGCAAAAGCTGAAACTTTTTGTGAAAAGAGTGAAAAGATTTTACATAAATAAACACCTAAATTAAAACTAAACAGTTTCGCTTGTTTGTTAGTTTTATATTAAATCATTCTGAGACGCTACCTTCTTTGAGTAATACTTTAGGGCAACTTTTTGGCTGTGACCACTACTGAAATAAAAAATGTTAAAATGATAAGGAAAAAAGTTGAAAGTCTAGTTTGGTCATGGGTCTGCATGGCTCTGACTTTCACTTTTACTTAAGCGTGAAAAAGCAGCTGCTCTTTCAAGCATCAAATCAGATTTTTCACAAACAATTCAATTAGCAGCCTCCTCCGCAGCTGCGACATGGTGCAAGAAACTGTGTCAAGGTGACACGCTGACTGATTTAGGAATCATCTCGGAGCCTTGGGGAAGAACAAACTCGAAAACAAAAATATATTCAGATTGTCAGGGTAAATACTCGTGTTAATAAAACATGAACTTTTGACCATAATGGTGTCACACGGTTATCTTGTTTTAGTTCCTTTATTGTCTATTTGTGGATTCTTGACATCTGGGAGAGTCACATTTTTGTCACTTTCGGTGTTACTCATGCTTCCCATTTTAATGGTTTTCAGTTTAATTTTATTCAAGCATATGATGAAGGGATGACAGGAAATTCAACACAGATATGAAGGTTTGTGGACAAGTGCGACCAGCGCTGAAAATAGCACACGTCTAATCAAGGCCAGCTCCTTAAAGGCACTCTGGCTACAGGAAATACATATGAGTCGTCTTTCTCCTTGACTCATATATTACAAGAATCAAACAATGATATGTGACTTTCATAAGGTTTTGCAAATTTGGTATTAGTATGCTAAAACACCAGCCTGTCTTCTCAATGGAGATGCTATTGCTTGAATGTTCCACAGTATGGCATTACCTTTTGTGTCTATGGAAACACCAAACACCTGTAGTTGAATAAACACTAACTATGACAAAAATTGAATACTGTACTGTGGAACATTCTCTGACAAAGCTATAACATCTCCACAGAGACAAGTTACATAGTGTACCTTTAAAATAGATTCAAATACAAGTACTAAAACGCAGTCCTTAATAAATAAAGATTATTTGTTTTTATGTGTTTGTCTTGTCATTTTAATGCTTCTTTTCTTGTTCTGAAAGCACTTTGAATTACTTTGTGTACAAATTTGCTCTACAAATAAACTTGACTTGCCTTCTATAACTGCTGATATCACAAGAAATACTGCTATTACTATCACTTCAACTTAACTTCTTGCTACAACAAACAATAAAATTACTTACATTGGCAATAGACAAGTAGTTTGCTTTGGCCCAACCAATCAACTGCTTACCATATGCTGGGAGCCAAATAGCTGCCTGCAACGAACGAACAAATGAACACTGTAGAACTGTTATATTTCTACTGCATATTCTTCCAGTAAATTATCAGACCTATAGTTGAAGTGCAGTACAGATAAGTTGCAGCGACAAACTCTTTTGTGTTCAAATGTACAGACACTCTGCACAAGTCTAAAGATCACATTAACTGCAGTCATTGCCACACTGTACAAACAATTTGCAAAATCAGCTGCCAATAGTTTTAAATAAATATGCTACATAAAAAACACTCCATTTTGGTTCCTAGCATATAACTTTGCCCACCCACGCAGAATTTGGACCACAAGCCTTATTGCAAACATCAAAATCTATTCCCGGCACACACACACTGCTGCAGGTACAGTCTTATGGCATGTTTAAATAATTCACGCCTAAAGAACAATCCTTCGAGGTCATAAAAAACAGGTTGGGTCACTATCCTTCAAGGAATCCAAATAGAGCCAGCAAAAGACTAAACAAATCGCACATGTTACAAAGCTCAACTATCTCTGTCGTTCTGAAATAACCTGCCATTGGACAAGACAGGAGCCCAGTAATTATGGCTTAAATGAATGTGATTAAGCCCTGACTCTCTTCCAGCATCACAGTCCAGTTAGATTTGAGAAAAGCGTCATTTGGTAAAACTTGGGGACCATTTAAGGACTGTCTAAAGCCTTCTTAGGTGCAGTGATAAAGCCATGATGTAAGGAAATGTTCTGATAAGAGCATAACATTGTAGTTAAACCATCTTTTCAAAGAGAAGTATGGAGGGGGAAAAGAATCTCCTGATCTTAAACCTCTAACTAATTAAAATGTCAGTAGATTATTGATTACAAGAGCTGAAATACAAACCCATCAAGCACACATGTATTAAGTAATTCATAGATTAGTCATGGAGAATAGAAAAGTCAAAGGAAGAGAGCAGGCAGTGGCACAGGAGAGAGATTACATCTTGGGTCTACCTGGTGGCATATGTTTACAGCATTTACTGTACGTGATGGACACCACGCTGTCTGAGCCTCGGTTAATGAAAAGCAGCAAACAGTGTCTGCTCCTCATAAACATAAGTAGCTTGTTCTGGCATAAAACACCACCGTTAAAGCCCTTTACACACCCACAGCCCTAATGCAGCCCAGTTATCGGTATGTGAAGCCACTTGAGCACTGCATAAGATCACTGCGTAAAAGCGCTACTTACATTCAGCCCCACGATGAAAAGATCCTGCTTCCAAGGCCAGAACAATGATCGAAACCAATGAAGCGTTTTATCCAAAAGAGTAACGTCAAAGCGGAGACGAGCAAAGAGTTTTTGGCCACTTTTTGCCGCGGCGTGGAGATGCGCTGCCGCTGCCGCTGCTGCTGTGTTCAGGACAGGAGCTCGTCGCGGTGACTGCTGCGCGGCGTGCGCCACAGCGGCTACGAGGCTGAAACCCGAGCGTGCTGACGTCACGGCCCGAGTGCAGACAGCACGCGGGGCCGGAGGCGATGTAACAGTGACTCGGAGCGAAATCATAAAGCAAACAGACAGCATGAGCACCATGGATCTGAGCACGGGCCGCTTCTGAGGAAACAGACCGTAGCCCGGAGGCATTCTTTCTGCGACGCATTGGTCCAACTCTAGGAGTTCTGGGAAGCCATAAGTACGAGTCTGTCAAGGGTTAAAGCGCCTACAGCCCACAACTTGTCTGTCCGATCTAATTCAGTGTCCTGTCACGCATTTGAGGACAGAAAACAGCACAAAATCCAAATATAGCCAATCTCTACAGAACTTTGTCAACTCCTTTTGCAAACTCATCACTTACAGGCACAATTAAAAACCTGCATAGACACGCTGTTCAGAAGGCATTTTCGCTATAGCACTTGAAACACTGCATCTGGTTCATCCAATGTAATCACTATGTCCATATCAAATAAAGAAAGAAAAATAAATACAATAGGCCTAGTAAGTTCGGCAGTGGTGGATAACAACAAAGTATACAAGTAAAAGTAGCCAAATGAATCTGTAATTTACTTAAGTACATTTTACCAGGAGTCAGGGTAGTCATAAATACAAGTCATACAAGGTTTATATATGCCTACATCACACAGCTAGTCTGTCTAGTCTGCAGAAGGATAAAAAAAGATCATAAAATCTAAATATATGCCAAGAGAACATCGGGGGGAAAAAACATCACAAAATCTGCACTGGGGACATTTAAAGCACGGCACTTAAAGGATTTATTTTTGTCAATACAATCAATAGAGCTTAGAAAAAGATTAGAAACCAGTGGTTGAATGTTAAGCGTCACATTGCTGCTCCCATCACTGCCTGAACCCATTCTTGAGCGTGTCTGGACAGAGAAGCTGTAAGTGCAGACCAGGCACTTTGAAGAAGACTCACCATAGAGGTATTTGTTATTACAGGTTAACGCCAAGGTGAGTGTTGACTTGCACAACTTTCTTTGTCTTCACCTCCAGGAAGAGTAACGGACGGCATACGATATGATAGCTCAGTTCCGTTTGTGTTTGTGTGTGTGTGTGTGTGTGTGGTGTGTATCCATCTCTGTTACAATAGAGCGAGCAAAAGATATCTGATTTGGGCTTTTGAAAGGAGAGAAGTGGGGCAGAGTACTGAATAGCAAGTAGCAGCAGCAGCAGGGAGCTAACGGCTATTGTCGACATGAAAGCAAGTACAATGACCTGAGCCTGAAAAAAGCCTAGGAGCCAAACTAGCCTCTACAGTCATCAATGCTGGAGGAAGACACAGGGAGACCGTCAATATAGCTCTTACTGGAGGCTTCCCTGATTTTAACCCTTTAGTTTCTCCGCTGTACTCTCCAGACTTACAACACAAATGCATTTTTTATAAAGCACACGCCAGGATACTACTCCAAATAACAGTAAAAGTAATATGTGAGCACACGGCTACATAAATAATGCAATGAGTATCCATTACACAGAAGAAGGGGGTGCATCAAAAAGTCCTTCCCAGGCTAGTCCCAATCCTCCAGAGAGCCAGGCCCAGGTTAAGATGCACGGTGCTGCAGGAAAAACATCTGCCACCTGAGGTACACAATGGACATTAAGACAGTATCGTACAGTTAAAGCTAGGGATTTTTGGATTTAATGGTTTCTGTTCCACTTCTTCATATTTAAACGCGTCCAGGAAGAATTAACAAAAAGACTAAATAAATTCATGACTAGACAATATAATACAAGTATAACATGTTCAGTATGTATATTTGCATGGATCTGAACTGGATTAGCAGTTCTTTATGCAGAACTATGTTGTTTGTAGAGGAAATTATGGTATTATTATGTTGTTATGGTATTGCAGATGTTGCGTTTTGTAGTGCTTGATACTGTAGTCCTAGTTAAGGCACTCTTAGAATTACATTTACATTTTGTTTCAATTTTTGCCAAAAGTACAGAACATTACACAGAAAATTATTTACTTTGGATACCAGTAAAAGAAATCTGTGCATTTTCAGAAATACAATAAATGGGTTTTCATAACAATGTAGGATTTATTTACATAGCGTAAGCACTGACCGAGAAGATCTGAGTTTGAAATTAAAGGGTGGCAGATTATCCAAATATTTAATAATATTGTGAATGTATTTTTGAAGACATGCAACATTCTAAAATCATATATATATATATATATATATATATATATATATATATATATATATATATATATATATATATATATATATATATATATATGGGTTGACTTGACAAAATGTTGTCTATGTTATATAATAATATAGATTTTTGTCAAAATCGTGCACCCTTAGTTTGAATCCAAGTCTGGGCACTACATCTTTGCATTGCTGACAGCTAACAGTGCCTTGTCTGAGGTGTAAACTCTCAGAATCCTTCTCGTCAAATGTTGTTACATTTCATTCACTTCTATAGATTTCCACATAACCCATCTTGCACTGTTGCTCTGTATGGTATTACATGATATGAAGTGAGTGAGCCGCCTCTCCACAGGCACCACAGGAGAAAACTTTTGGCTTGAGTGCTCAGTGAGGAGGTGTCAGAAGGTCGGCTGAAAACAGGCTGCTTCACCATCTTTTATCAAGGGATCAATGTTTCCTGTCACTCCTTAATCAAACAACAGCACACTCTGCATTTACCACAAAGTACTTCATTCATATTCAAGGCATGAGTAAAGCGGATTACAAACACGCTTGCCAAATGTTATCATGTTGTGGCTATAATAGTATTTTTAATCAGTATCAAACTTTTGCAAGCTTATTCAGTCTATGAGAATCCACTAGATAATTAAAAAGCCTAAGTCACCTTCACAGCAAACCAGTTTGTGTGAATTACCTATACCTCATCTTTGGGCTGAACACGCTCCAGTCAATTGCATGCCTGTTTGCATTTTGATTATACCCCACATTTTAAAATGTTACTTTTTGTTTTTAAAGCTTTAAAAGCTTCTGTCTGCCCAAAACCCAAGCAGGGCTTTAAGGTCGACAAATCAGTTTCTGCTGGAAGTCCCCAGAGCCAGACTCAAACACTGGGGGTATCGAGCCTTCTCTGTCGCTGGTCCCAGACTCTGGAACAAACTGCCCCCCAACATGCGTACCATCACAAACTTTAGCCTTTTTAAAACTAGGCTTAAAACTTATCTATTCAGACTGGCTTTCAACATTCAGTGGTGTAGTGACACTTTATTTTGTTGTTTGTTTTTATTTGTGTTATTATGTTTTGCATTGCCTTGAATTTTTATTGTGAAGCACTTTGGTCACTTTGAGTGCAGTAAAGGACTCTATAAATAAAGGTTGATTGATTGACATCTGCACAGTTTTTTTTATTATAAATGAAAATGTTTTGTCAATCAGATTTCATTGTTTGTCAAAAGGTAGACTGTATAAAGTCAATCTGGAATTAGTCCCCTGTTGAATCCGTCCCATTTGTTCCAATTTCCGCCAAATTTGTATATTTTTTAATTCCATGTAAAAGTTAAGTATTTCCACTTTATAAATGTCCTATGATTTTTCAGTAATAAGATACCAGATACATTTTTCCAACATAATTCTTTCCAAACATGTGATTTTGTGCTTCTCCATTGGGATGTTCATACATGTTCCCATTCTTCATCAGTTATAAGACATTTTCCTTCTTTTTCCCATTTATTTTTTATATACCTAGTAGAATAGAAATACCACAATGGCAAAGGCCAAACTTTGTATAATGTATCGGTAATTCCAAACTTGAGTTCACCAGTTTATAGGAGCACACAAATTGTCTTCTTCATGACAGACTAAGAATCACGCAGTGGTTGAGCTCAGATTGGCTGATGTTATCACCGCAAAGTGGTTTGGCTCCACAACTCCTATCTGGCGCAAAGATGGTCAAATAACAATGTCAAAAGTTAGGATGTGTTTTAAGAGATTATATTGTGTTTTTTAGGGGGTTAGAATACTTTGAATATACTTTGAGAATACTACACCATATGGTATTCTTGGTATTTCTTTTAGAACAATTTATATTACCACATGATGATAAGCTTGGATCTGTTGGCATACTGAAATCTAAAAGTATTCTGTGTGAGCTAAACACAAAACCTGCTAAAGCTGCACTTCCTATGCTGATTTACAGAGACAATTTCAGCACGGAGATGAACAGAAAATGTTTGGTGAACTTCATGGAGAAGTCAGAAGGAGGCATTCATTACGGAAACATGCTCAAATTAAGCATAATTTTTGATGAGGGATTGATTAAAGGTGGGAAATATAGCAAAAAAAAGAATAATATCGTAGTTGTCGTTCTGGAGAAATACAAAATTCGAATATGGAGTATATCGTCTATGAATAAACATGACAGCAAAAGGAGCTGATAAAAAATAAAATTAGATAAATGTATGTTGTAATCTTTGAAACAAGTTCTATTTCTGCACTTATTGCCGTAATTTGCTTTCTAGCTCCATTAAATCAAACGTAATGATATTGTCATATAAAACAGCCAGATATAAAAGTACTTTTTTGAAGAATATATTGAACTGAAATGACTCATTGTGTATTATTTAAGTGAGATTACGTGTAAATTGGTTTGTAGCGATTAAGAGGCATCAAACATACACGATATAAAATTAGACAAAATGGATCAATAGATTACACGAGTAAGCTTGTTTAAAAGGACAATAGCTGCTGGGACAAAACTTTTGCTATATCTTTTGGTTCTGCATTTTGGCACAACCAGTCTTACTGAAACGGACCACTCAGGTGGTGGCTCCAGTCCTGCATTATGTTGGAGCTTAGATCTGCAGCTGGCTGGTGTATGACAACTTGTTGGTGCTTGCCAGCCCATTTCACAATCTGTGAAAGTTAATTTTTTGTTCCACACGGACACATTTCCAAACCAAGATGACATGCAGAGGGCTCAATAAAAGAATAGAATAAAGAATAAAAGACATGAGGCTTGTCCACATCAAAAGTTGCCAGTTTCCTGACAAAGTTGGCATCAAAGTTGGGCCCAGAGTCAAATGATTGCGCCCAGATACTTACACTGGGTCACCTGCTCCAGAGTCTGTTTTTGCTCTTCTGATTAAATGAATTGTGACCTGAATAATCATGAACATCAATTGACCGAATAATCCTGACATCCCTATTGACAAAGACACACACAAATGTCTCTCTCACATTCAGTCACTGTTTAGAGTCTCCATTTAACCCATGACATAGTGTTTATGTATAACTGGGAAGTAGAGGAAAGCACGGGAGAATATACCGAAACAGCGAGTACGTGCCAATTATTGTAGTCTGTAGTCAGCTGGTCTGGTCCAAGAGCTTCCACAACCACCTGGCAGAACGGCAAACCACTCTGGCCTCTTGCAATATTAAAACATATGCACTGTACAGTTCACTTTATTCAACATAGTGAAAATGTACCTGGAACAGTGTTGGGGGCGCTGCTTTTAAGTGATTTGTTTGTAACCTTCCTCACCTGTGTTCACACTCACACTGGAAGAAAAAAGAAAAAAAGAAGAGCACTCTCGCAATTATCAATGAGCAACCAAGTGTTTCAGCTGCAGCCGCTCTCTAGGCTCCCTCCAGTTCTCAGCTGACAGATGCCAAGGCAAGGCTTTCAGACTCATTAGCTGCCCACACGGAGACCGGAGAGGGAGGCAGAGGGAAAAGCGACTAAGTGTTCGCATGTTTATCCACTCTCAAGAGGAACCAGGCTCTCCTACCTGCCCACCCGCTTTTGGCAAATGTTTTTTTTTCCTATTCCACCTACACACCTCTGTTGGTTCCTTTGTCACAAACCACAGGCTATAATGCTCTGGACAGATGTAAGAACAAGGAGGCAGCCACATTCTTCAAGCTTTACAGAGATGCAAAATTGTGTACAAATTATAGCTGGGGGAGTGGGACATTTGAAACATCGCTATATAATTCCAGCTGATTTTTCTCCTGGTTGTGAAGATTACAGCTAATTGTGAACAGTAACACAGACACTGACACTGAATGTGGAGGCTTTGAAGAGGCTAAAAACACAAATAATGGATGAGAAAGTGCATGAGCAGTGGCAGCAGAACTTATAACTATCACTTAAATATCCTTAAACAAGTTAGTAAAAATATTATAGATGCCACCGTTTAGTATTTTGTCTTGTGTCAATTACATCAGCCATTATCATTATCTCTGATTAAATCATGATAAAATGTGAAGCTATAATGCCCTGCCCTTTTTGCTCCTGAATAATTTTGATACAGAACACAAGGATGTGTTTCTTCTTTTTCCTAGGAATATACTTTGTTAGAAGAGTCATTGTTGAAGCAACAACTCCGGACTGTATGAACTGTAAGGCGTTGGTTCAGGTTTGTTGCTGTCACTGCTCTTGAGTGCTGGCGAGAACACTACTTGAGGCCTGGACAGATAACTGGACCGATGGAAACGAGACGCAAGGATGGGTTCAGGAACTTTATTGAACCAAACAGGTACACACAGATTGCTAACAGATTCACTGATCTCGGACAACAAAAATACAAAGAATACGAAGCATAGCAAGAAGACCAGGTAAGCGGGTTCTTACCGCTGCTGATATACCTCCATTTTCAAAGCACATGCAATGTCATATAGCATAGGGATGTCGTAAGGGGCAAGGCACGTCATGCAAAACATAAAGGAAAGGAATGCAGGTGACATCATAAAGCACGCTGGCCATGCAAGCGTAAAGGAAAGGAATGCAGTTTACATCATAAAGCACGGCTATCATGGTAAGGCGGGAGCGCCCCCTCCTGGATGCTCCGCTAACTACAAAATCATGGGAACACAGGAATTACGGGGCCTTTTGTACAGCTGCCCCCAAATGTATGAAGTACATTTGTTCCAAACAAAAGGTTGCTACGCAACAAATGATCCAGATGGCTGTTGGACGTCTTCGTCCGCGAGGGCCATCAGAACCAGCCTACCAACAGGCCAGGTGAAGGTTTACCTCGACGTCAGCAGACCAGATGCACTCGTCAGGGCTGGGGTGGACCGTGGAGATGCAACCCACGAGCCAGGAGGCACGAGGAAGCTGGGTATCCACGATCATAGGCAGAGAATGACTGCCACTTCTGCCAAGGCTGCAGGCCGGGGAGGAATGGCCGTATGAAACGAGCCCAGAAGTGGTCGGCAAGCACCTAAGAATGCCTCCACCCCCGGTTACTCAGTAACTCTTCTTTAGGATAGATCACATAGGGAAGTGATCTGTCTGGCCGCCCCATCAAGAGGTAGCGACACTGGATCAGGATCGCTGACGTCAGAGGGGACGCAGTTTAAGATATCCTCCATACCGACTAGGGCAGTGCGGGGGGCAGGTCCTTTGGAAACGTCAACCTGCTTCTTGGCCTCTCTCTACAAAGACCCTCTCGTGCCCTGGATGGCGCAGGCGATGGTCCAAGTCTCGGATAAGCAGGAGGGTGACAGGGTGTGTTGGATCCAAGACCAGCGGATGGAGATTAGAAGAGGAAAGATCTTCAGAACGACGAAGACGGCCACCTACCCGAATGACATCCCTCGCCTAGTCAAACTCGAGAGAGAGTGCTATAAGGCGACTGCTTCGGCAGATTGGCCCGCCAGACCTAAGAAGGCGGTACTCTTCCGGGAAGCTCTCCAGCTGAGCCCTTCTTAGAACGAGCATCTCTGCCTGGATGTAGTCATCAGCAGATATGGTTCTGCCTCCGTTAGCCTCCAACAACTGCAGCCAGGTGTCATACTCACTGAAGCTCGGGATAGCCGGGTCTGCTCTGGTAGAAACTCCGCAGAAGGCGTCCTTATGAAGCCCCGAAGGGCCTGGGAGTGTCCACGGTACCGTCCGGATCCAGGGGCCACTGGTTTGGGTCAAGGACTAGGAAAGGGGGCCCTTGGATCCATCTGTTGGGCCTTATCAGCTCCAGTAGTGTCTTTCCCCGGGTTATGTCTTCAGCAGGGTTTCGAGCTGAGTCAACATAGCCCCAGGTGTGAAGGTGGGTCAGCTCCTGGATCTCGGCTATGCGGGTGCCGACGAAGACTTTGAAGCGGCATGACTCGGATGTCAGCCGGGTGAGTATGGTAGTCTGGAGTCAGACCACATCACCGTTCTCCTGGTGTCCAGGGTGAGCTCAGTTTCAAGGAGGCTGGAGAGATGAGCTTCAGAGAGGGATGCCCCCAGGGTTGGTCCTGGCCGGAGGTGTTCGTACTGCCACTGAAGAGAGTCGACTGGGTAACTATGCTCCGCCAGGGCAATACTGGTGGCTGTGAAGGCATTGTTGACCCAGTACTTAGGTCTACCTGCAGGGGGGATGTCGAACAAGACACAAGAGCCGTGTGGAGTCTGCACATCTGGTCGGATGGTGCACAAGGGAAGTCTTTGGGCTGCCTTAGAGGTTGAGCTCCTTGGCCTTATTGGGCAGCAGCATGGTCTTTTCAAACCCATCATCTAATGCTGCATGAATTCTCAAGGTCCTACCATCATGGTGAACGACTGGAACGACCTTTAGCAAGAAGGTCTGCTAGCTCTGTCGGTCAAGGTCAAGGTATGTGACTCCGACAGTTTGCTCCCTTTCCTGTGCCGGGACAGTACCTGGGACAGGTGCCGCAGGGGTCTTGGCGTTAACCTGGTGCAGAACCTGCAGGTGGCGACCCTGACACAGGTTGCAGAGTTTCCTGGTGTGAGCGGGCACAGCGCCAGAACCGCTTGTGGGTCTTTATCCAGTCCGTCAGCTGCTCTTGGGTAAGCTTGGCGATGTCTGTACACTGACTCAGGTGGTGGCTACGGTTGTCGCAGTAGGCAGTAGAGTTGTCCCCTAGTATAGGCGTATAGGCATAGGCGGACCTTCCCCACAAGGAACGACGGTGACGGAACGCTTACTTCGGGTTTCCCTTTCGTACTCCTTGAAGTGGACAGTCTGACGTAGTCCCGACACGAGGTTTCATCCCCCAACCAGTCTGCCAGGTCTCCGAGGGTAAGCGTCTCACTCAGTTGGTTGCGCACGCACAGGCAGAACTCGGCTCTCTGCTCTGCGGGAAGCGTAAGTCGCTGGTTCAGGTTTGTAGTTGTCACTGCTCTGGAGTGCCGCCCAGAACACTACTTGAGGCCCGGACGGATAACTGGACTGATGAACACAACGAAGAGATGCGGGGATGGGTTCAGGAACTTTTTGAACCCAACAGGTACACACAGATTGCTAACAGATTCACTGATCTCGGACAACAAAAATACAAAGAATACGAAGCATAGCAAGAAGACTTCTTCTTCTTCTTTGGTGGTGTTTTATGGCGGTTGGTATCCATAATGTTACATTTCCGCCATTCTTTAGACATTATTCATCAGACCCCATTCTTTAGTTGTTGTTGTTGTTGTTGTTGTTGTTGTTGTTGTTGTTGTTGTTGTTGTTGTTGGTGCTTCCAATGGCAGCCGGCAGCAAACCGCAAAGGCGCATCCTTCTGGGCTCTTGCTATCTTCAAAGCACAGGCAATGTTATAAAGCATAGGGATGTCACAACGCACGTCATGCAAAACATAAAGGAAAGGAATACAGGTGACATCATAAAGCACGGTTATCATGGCAAGGCGGGAGCGCCCCCTACTGGATGTTCCGCTAACTAAAAACTCATGGGAACACAGGAATTACGGGGCCTTTTGTACAGTCATAGTAGTAGTAAAGGTGGGCAATATATACAAATGTAGACAATATTGTGAATGTTGTTTTAAAGATATGCAAAAATTGTATATGAATTATATCGTTTATAGTAAAAAAGAAAATGAAATGAAAAGCTATGTCGTAAATAAGGGTAGGTAATTTTCTGCACTTTTGGGATTAATTTCCCTGGATAACATTGAATGATACATTTTTGTCAATATTGCCCACCGCTAAGTAGTAGTAAAAGTAATAATAGTTTTTTAATGTTACTTGAGTCCTACAAAGGGTGCATGTTAGCAAACGGGTTAAAGCCGAAAGACTACAATTAGCAGCTTGTCTTTAGGGAGGCAGCAGTGGTTGGGCTCTGGATGAGAGTTTGAGGAAGGGGGGGTAATTAGCTGTGTGTCGAGCAGGAGCTGAAAGACTGTAACTGATTCTTGACCGCCAGAGGTGACATTCACAAGATGGGCAACCTCACTAAATAAGAAAAGCCGGCGTTGCTAGGAATAGTTTTCATTTTCCGATTAAAATGTTTAGGATACAGTGATATTTTATATGGAACCAAAGAACTCGACCAAGCACGAACAAAATTAAATGTGGGTACACAAGCTAGCAAGAGAGCTAATTAGCAAAGGATCAAGAGAAACATAGCTACTTTTGGAGAGGCTAACAAAACGGATCAATCAATGAGGAAGTCAAAGTCACGGTCCCTGCGGCTGCCAGGAAGTAGAGGAGCGCTGAATCCACTGAACAGCCCATAATTACAGGCACAGGCTGGGAATCACTGTCACACTCTAAATCAATAACCTGCATTCAGCTTTTGTACATTGAACATATTCTAATCTCTCCAATAATGTGAGGAAGAGAGCTGTATTAAATATAGTGATATAGGGAACACTTGATAACTCAGGCTAGTTGTGAGTAGGACACATTTATTTTACTTCATTAAGTGTATAGAAAGGATATAAGGTGAGATGCAGACTTAAAACAAAGTCCAGAAGACAACTTTTTGAAACTCCTGATTGATTACATCGACAATAAAGATTGTGTTTATCGAGCCTTGATTTGTTATTTGATAACGCTCTAATTTATTCTGTTTTGTGTTTGCTAGAGATAGTCAGATATGCTGATATAAATGTGCACATCTGCCTTAAAATTCCAGCACAGGCCAATTTCTTGGCTAAAGGTTAGACTACATTTTTCACTAAAACATAGTGATCACAATTATATTTCAGATTTTACCAAACATTTTGCCCATTTGTCCCCTTTTTACCATTTTTGTAAAGTTTATAACTGTAATTCTTGGTTGGACATGGGCAGAAAATATGACAGGTAGAGGTAATTCCACAACAGTTACCTAGCAACGATACTGAAAACAAGAGCCAAAATCCATTTTACACAATAGTTATGATTTGACAAACAATGACAGTAACACAGACATTTAAACTAGGGCTGCCGCGGTTTAACGATTTCCTTTGCAGTTCCTTTGCGTGCCGCGCCGCGATTTGCGGTATATGCTGTATGGCCCTTAGACCCATAATAATGTAATGTAAATTGAGATTGTACTTGAATTATAGCAACACAAAATAATAGCAGGCATAAGTGACAGGACCAATATTATGCATAAAAGGAATCTTGAAAAGCGTTCAAATTTGTATTTATTTATTATTATAGCTCAAAACAAATATGCAAACAAACCAGCCTGGCATCAGCTCACAGCTGATTCCCTTTTGCCCCTTTTCAATTCGTCCCTACTCGGCTCTACTCGACGCAGCCCGGCTCTGTGCGCATGGCCCCACTCAGCCCTGATTGCATTTCCATTACAACTGGTGCTCAGTGGTGCTGTGTAAAACTGGGCGTGGAAACAGCGCAAACAGCGCTAACTGCTGCACTACGGTACAGTAACTATAAAACATGGAGAATATAATGGAGACCAGTAAATAGGGAAGCCAGCCGCCGTGGAAAGCCAAAGAAGAGGAAGGATGCGCCTTTGCATACACACCGATGCACAGCACGTGCTTATGCTTTTATCACACGTTTATGGGTGGAAGGAGGATTATGGCAAATTAGATTGTATTTTCGTTTTGGCTGCAAATCGGTGTAATCCCTCATTCGTCCAGGAGTGTTCCATTGTCGTTTTGGCTACAACCTTACGCAGACTTTTTTCGGCTGCATCTTCTCATTGGATTATAACCACGCCACATTTACTTGCGGTTTACGCCTTTACCTGGAACGAGGAGAAGGATGATTACAGCCAAGTGTTGATCATGTTCGTTTTGGCTTCAATGTGGGCCACAGACTGTGATGGGGATTTACGCACAGCACGCAGACTTTGTGTTTTCAGGTAGATGTAAGGGCAACTCTGGACCTGCAGTTCTCGGTAAGCTGATACACTGTGCTTTGTTTGATTCAATGTAGGCTTATGTTAAACATGGGGCTGTTTGTGCAGAATAATCAGTCCTACACACCTGCAGTCCTACACACCTACGCTGTTATGTCTGTACTGTGTATTTATTGACTCATTGACAAGATTAATTTATGGCTAAGGAAAAACTCCCGTCTGCTCGCGACACATCGCATGTTGATGACATCACAGGGATTCCGTTTTAGAACTCGGCACTCCTTCCTGTTAATTTAAACTCTTATTTTTCCAAATTTATTCACAAACTGAAACTGTGTTTAGCCCACCAAACCATGTCTTAATTTGAAAAAACTGAGAAAAACATAGACTTTAAGTTCTTATATTAAGTTGTTTTGAACACGTAAGTGCAAAGAGGGCAAAAGGCAGAGCTAACATCGCGGCGTGCGCAAAGCCAAAGTGGTTCAGCTTCTTACAAGTGTCTAAATCATAGTAATGAGTAATGAGTTGCTAATAACCTAGATCCCACTTAGGATTGTGATTTATGCAATATTTACAAAATAAAATTCATGTAAAAAACTTGAAAACTTTAAGGTTGTATAACAGGCATCAAACCCTTATGTATTTTTTACACGTTCAAAGTGGGTGTAGGACATGGGGGCACCACTGAGCGTTTCTGCTTAGGGCACCCAAATGGCTAGCAGCGGCACTGCGTGGATGTCTAACAATAGCCAAATTTGAACTATAGTCATGTTTACTACATGTTAGTGAAATGTAGTCTAACCTGTCACCTAAGTGTTTCTTGAGCACAATGGTCGCCGCAATGACTGATTTCACAGAGGGTCAATAGAGAGGGGAGAGGTCGCACTAACGCGCTCCACTGCTCAAGCTCCTTTTGTGAGCCTTAGCAGCACCCACAGTCACAAATTCCAAAGTTAGCATATCGAGTCAAAACACCGATTTCCAAGCGATCTAGTGTGCATAGGCCCCGCCCCTTTCACTGACATAACACCCGTCTTTCACTTCCATCAAATTCACTGCATCAGCGCTAAGTACAGTAGCTCCATCTGAAGTTATCAAAGGAAACTTATGCTTTACTGCTAACATCAGAGCTTGTCAGCATCAAACTAACAAAGAGGCAATTATTTGGTCATGAATTATTCAAAACGTATATAGGTAAACGCAAATGGCAAGAGCAAGTAAAGTTTATACAAATATGCTAACACGAACACAGCGGTTTTGTGCCATTCAAAACAAGAGTTGGAAAAACAGCCAGCAGTGGGAAAAGAAACTCCAAAAGCATTAAATATTGTAAAAGGGGATGCAGGCAAAAGGCTCAAACAAACATGCCACAGCTGTTTTTAGAATACAGAAACGTTATCAATGGCTAAATCTATTGCTGTATTTACAAGTGATTTACAAAGCAACTTCCTGTCTCTTGCAATCAGCCAATCACAGCCATCTTTGCTGTCATTTCAATTCATTTATATTGTCATTAGGGCTGGAACGAACAACTATTTTCCTAATGGATTATTCTAGCTGTTGTTCTTTTGATTAACACATTCGTTGCTTAGATTGAAAATGAGATGAACTAAAGGTTCTGATGGAGACTATTAAAACAGGTTTTTCATCAAAAGATCACATCACACATTTTACATGCCATTCTTATTTTGTCATAAACCTCTCAGTAAACAGAAAATAAAAACTTGCAAGGCTAAATCTTATGCAAGGTGCCTCCAGAATCATGAACAAAACTGATCATGCCAAAAGCCCCTGAATATGAGACTTTAACAAAACTTGACACAGATAAGGCCGCAACCTGAGAACATTTTGATTTAAGTTAAAGACTAGTCATTTTGATGTAATTCTTGATTTGACATAAACCTCCAGAGTCCAGATTACGATTATTTGATTACTAAATTAGTTGACAATCATCTTCGTAATTAATTAGTTCGATTATCTTGTTTTAGCCCGAATCCATCCAACAACCTCCTCAGACACTGCATCTCCCTCCCGTATAAATAGATCATAGTCTCCTTTTATTGCATGACGGACCAGTTTATCTACTGTCTCTTGATTAAAATAGGAGAGATGAGAGATGTGTCTGTGAGGAAAAATAGCACATTTCTACATTTCCAACATGACCAAAGCATTGTCGCGATATATACGCTTCACTATTTCTGCTGAATGTTTTCTCAGAGGAGGCATAAAATGATGAATACCGCTCATTGTTTTTGCTTAATGAATGTGTCAGCTAGTGTCTTGGCATGTAATGAGGCCATAGAGTCGGTTAATGTTGGCTGTGAATCTAATTTGATGAGGCTATTAGCGGAAACCCCACAACCACAAGGTGCCTCCGGAATCTTGAACAAAACTGATAATGCAGTGAAGCATAAAGTAGCATTTGGGCAACGCTTTCATTTCGTTTAAATTGATTCTATAGGGCCAAAACGATTGAGACACACAGTTCTACTTTGATGGAAAAAGGCTGGTGTAAGATTTGTACCATTTTTGAAAAGAAAAGAAACACATCTTCACACATCTTGCATATTCACAATTACAAGTGATTTTGATTTATAAAAGAGTGGGATTTTGTATTACATTTATCAGGGTCAAAATTGCGATTACCAATAAAGTAAAGAAAATTATTAAAATTGCTGACAGTTTAAAATGTTACAAAAACAAATATACGTATATAATTGTAATATTATCAGTAAATTCCAACAACTACACAAAAATTGAAAAGTAGAAAAAAAAAAAAACAATGGCAATGATCCCGATTATCTTTTTACCCTACTTTTAACAAATCAGACCTGCAAATAATTAAAATCTTCAATAAAAACAAGCAGGTGGTGGAAATTTTACTGATAAATGACTTCACTTCACTTTATTTATTTGTGTCCCTGAATAAGACAATTAGTTTTGCAGCAAAAGAGAGAAACAAGACACCATACAAATGAAACATTTACAAGTGCCTAATAAAACACAGTACATATCCACCAACAACTGGGCAGGTTGACATCAGTTTAAAAAGTAAGTGGATTCCTGCCATGATCAGCATTTAAAATAGAAATAGCTGCAGGAATAAAAAAGTGTTCTTGCATCTGTTACCCTTCACTGTGGGAAACCTGAACCTCGAGCCAGAAGGAAGGAAACAGAACTCATTGTGAAGAGGTTGAGCATCATTGGACAAGACGTTCAAAGCCTCCTAACCCTCGCTTTAAAGGATTTGCAGTTACTTCGTATTGAATTATAACATGAATAGATCATTTTACATTTTGTTCACTGTAAACCGCAATATTGAGCTAAAATAGCTTAAAGTAATTGACTTCCTGTTCAAAACTGCAGAACTGACAAGTCCCACCTCTTTATAGTGACATTTACATTTACTGTAGCTAGTAGCTAGATTCACTAGTGTGAATCTCCACGATAACGTGTTCGCGACCTGTGACGTGGGTCTGAGGATCTTCACTTCTGTTTTTTAAGTCGCCAGACTCATTCTGTGAACTTTTCCTGTCTAATCACAATCAGTACAACTGCGTGCTGAGACCCGGATGTGAGAGGCCAGCTTGAAATGCATTTCAATCATGGATCTTTGTTTATCTTAAACTGTGTGTAATTCCCTCTGCAGCCAGTACTCAAGTAGTCCCAGGGGAAACAGCAGAGATCCAAATGTTATTTTGCTTGTAATAAACAATTATATGGTTTTGTTCTAAAACATGAGATGCCAAACTAAAGGCACTCAAGAGCATGTTTAAAGGCTGATAACAATAATGCAGAATATATGTCCTTTAAAAGCTAATTCAAGTTGATTGTGCATAATATGTCCCCTTTAAACTAAGTCCTTTCAGCAGTTCAGCTCACACAGCCCTTTTCCACTCACACTTTTGCAGGTTTTTGTTTTCACCACCACCAGTGTCTAGGCACCGGGGCGATTCTTCTCACATTCCGTTCTCCACCTCCTGCACATTGCTCATTGTCATTCCCTGCAGAGTCCACGCGCAAAAATATGATATATTATTCATTATCTTCTAACGCATATTGTCTTTGTTTAAGTCTCTCCAGGTTGAAATGTCTTAACTTCAGAGTTACATCATAAGATCAGATGAATATTTGAGCTGCACACTATATTGCGATCAAATCAAATGTAATCAAATTGTACCTGCAGTGTCGACCTTTCTTGTCAGTACATATTTCAGTCTTCTCTCAAATGTTAATACTCCTGGAGTTGTTTACAATGTGCACTCTGAACTGAATCCCACTTTTTAAACATGTTTATCATCAAAACAAACAGAAAAAGGCTATTCAATTTTTTTTTTTTTTTCGGAAATCATGCAGCCCTAATGAATACTAAATATTTACTTTAATATATTACAAAAAGTATTTCAGCCTTTGTGATTTACTTATTGTAATTCCAACTGTGTTTGATCTAATTGTGATAATCATGCAGCCCAAGGGAAAACTGTATCACTGTTATTCTCAAAGTAAATGTTCATCAAATGTTCATGAATCAGTTCCACAGAAAAGAAGACGAGAGCGCAGCGGACAAGCAGCAAGCGTAGAAGAAGAAAACAAGCATTCTGTTTTAGGCGGTCAACGACAGGCACCATAAACTCAAGAGTTTTATGGGCCTTTCTTGTTTGGGAGCACACTAATTGTTTGAACTCATTTGAATGAGACCGAGGCATTAAAATGTCAACAGAAGAATTTCTATAGCGAAAGTGAGAGAGCGCAGTGTGACAGGTGCAGATAAAGGTCACTGGGCTGCAGCAGATAACATACAAGCTGATAAACAATGCAAAAGTGTCAATGGACGAGACGTTACGTAATCAAATGTCAAACAGGATTCATATACATTCTCAGGAAGAGTGATTACAGGACTGCAACAACGAATCAGATTATTTGAGACGAAGCGATTATTGTTTTATTCTGCATACAAACATTTTTATTGAAAAGATACAGTATACAGGACGGATTCAAGTTTTTCTTATTCTCAGTATATGTTGTTGTTTAATTAGTGAGGATTCAGATCAGAGAGTCTGAATTTCAGCGTTGAAACTGGCAACCCAAAAGGAAGACTCATGAGAGGTTCTGTGTTCTGACTGGGTAATCGTCTTGAGAAACAAAGCTTCAAACTACAACATCAACAACTTCATCATGTCAAACGTTTTCGTAATGAAATGTGCTTTTTCCAGGTTCTTTTTTTTTAACTACTTTACTGCACTAAATCATAAGTATATCATCGTTTTTACATTTTGTTCATTGCAATCTGCAATATTGATCAAAAATGTCTTTATAATAGAAACAGTTCTATTGACTTCCTGTTCAAAACTGCAGATCTGACAAGCTCCGTCTCTTCCTGGTGACATTTCGTCGTCCCAAACAGCGAATTTTGATCATTTTAAGGAGCTACGTGAGATTTTAGAACCTTTCGTGTCTCAATTTTTCAAATAATCTCAACTAAATCACAGATGTGGGTGGACGTAGGGGGGAGGTGAAAGCAGGAACTTTCTGAACACTCAAGCCGTAGATGCAGGACAGTACAGGATTAGTCAAACATGCCGGAATCAATCAAAATACAACTTTGAAGATGATTTTGCATAATATGTCCCCTATAAGAATATATCAGGATTACAATTGTTATCAGTAAAAACTATATTTGATTGGAACATTTTTAGATCGTATCACAGATAAGTCAAATTTTAAATACAAATCTGACTTGCCCTTCCTTAAATAATCTAGTTGCAGACCTGAAGGTTAGTATAAGATGCGTTGGGTGAATTCCTAAACATTGCTGCTGTTAATTTTAAGCATGTTTATCATTAAGTAAGGTGTAAGAAATTCCGCAGCGCCACAGAACCATACTCCAGCTCTGTCCTGCTTGATCAAACCATTAACGTCAGGGAAAGTTCCTCGGCTGTGAGTGGAGATTTCAGTCTGAGGGCCGTGTGAATGGCCTCAATTCTCCAGCAAAATCTAATCTCATCAACCACAGCGACACACGACCACACGCAGCAGTAGTTCTGCGCTCGATCTGTGACATCCACTTGCTTTATGGAGTGAGAAGAGAGGCTAGTCTTCAATGCAGGATAGGGCTGCCACCAACGAGGTAATAAACAACATGCAGCTCAACATAAACATGAAATAAAGCTCACGGCAACAATATTTACTCCATTTTATATTCCATGTTCTATTCCATTCCATTCCATGAAAACTTTGGGGTTTGTGGTCGTCTTCTAATGAGCTATACTTTAAATTCAACCAAATGAACCTGAACAAAAAATGAAGTTGACACATTTTAATTTGAATTTTGAAATTACGTTTAATGCAATCAAAGTTCAATGCAATGCGAGTCTTCTTTCATCACACTGTACTAACTATATCTATATCAATGTGAAAGATGAACAATATTTTTAACTTTAATAGTTGATTGAATTGTACTATAGTGTACATTTTGTTTACTATCAATCATTTTAACTGTACTACGTATGCTGCCGTGGGTTGAACAGTCAAAAGTCAAATATGTATAACTCGTTCATTTATTTATTTTGATAATCGGGCTTTGCGGGTTGGCATCAGTAATTAAATGGTTATATTATGGATGTCACAATATTACATTTTAAAATTACGATTATTCACGATTGTTGCTACTATAAAAAACCCATAAATAAAATTCACTTTTATTCACATTGTCACTTTATGAAATCAAAATGAAATTCAAATTCTGCAACCAATATAAGGGCACTCTATTTTTATTTTTATTTTTTTACATTTTTGGATGTTAAATGTTCATGATTATATATTTTTTTAGTTCTTAACAATTATATTGTGACCTGAGTAATCACAATTATCGATTAACCGAATAATCTTGATGCGGTTATAGTAATACTAATGTTTATTGCCGTTAAAAAGGTGTTAGTGGAATAGTGGAAGATGTAGTTGAGAAAATTTAGTTTTTCAAAGAAACACTTTGTTTCTGTTTTCGTTCAATCCTGATGGCAAAAGTGAAGGCTGCCGACGATTGGGTTCAAACTGGTGCACTATAGGCGCTCAGTGAACTGTGGCTTTAAAGAACTGACTGAAAACACCGAGGGCTGAAAACACAGAGTGAGACATGTGAATGACCTGACGAGACCCTGGCCAGGCCTTCGCTCGTCAGACTGAAATATTGGGGTTGATATAAGACTAAAATTGCAAAAGCTCCGTATTTGTGCAGCGCTGGATTGGATGTGTTAAGCTCCAGTTGCAGCGGGGAGATGGAGGGCAGCACTCACTTCACGTCCAGCCGATTAAAGCTGAGATGACCAGCACAAGTGGGTCACAGTGACATACCGAGACGCACAGCGAGACGGAGATGGCCGAGATATAGAGTTCAGCACCATCATTTCTTACTTATTATTACACCGATTTACAAAATCTGAGTTTCAAGTTAATGTTATGCTTTTTGGGGGTCTACTTAGTATTAAACTATGACATACATGGATTATTGGTTTACGTTTTGTTTATTGTAACCCGCAATATAGATCTAAAAACGGCTTGGTCATCGAAACAGGTAATCGACTTCCTGTTCAAAACCGCAGAACTGATAAGCCCCGCCTCTTCGTAGTGGCATTTCTTCATAACAAGCAGCAGAGTTTCATTCATGTGTTTTTATATTGTTGAAAATGTTTTTAACTCTATACCTGCGTGATCTGGAGTCAGAAGTTTTGAAGAAAAAAAAAAAACGCTAAAAAAAGTAACCATGAATAAGCGCAGATAGGGGGTAGGTGAAAACTGAATTTTTATGAGCAATGAAGCCAAGAATTCAGGACAATATGGATTACTCAAACATGCATGAATCAATTAAAATACGACTCTGAGTAAAGTTATGATGAGGTAACACTGGTAGAACAAAACTCAATAAATTAGTTTTTATATATTACGTCCCCTTTAAGACTGGGTTTTGCGGTGAGTCAACGCGTCTCAGTGTTGCAAAGAGTTTGTTTAGACATGACGGTGAACTTGCAGTCAGGTCAAGCCATATTTACTTAGGACTGGCTTTTGTGAGCGTTGTTGATTGCAGCGTCAGTGTTATTTAGCAGATGAAGCCAAACATGAAGGTGCTCATTATGCTCACTGGACTGTCAAATATTTTCATTTGGAGACGGCAGGACAGCGAACAGTGACGTGACTGAGTAAATAAAAGACAGTGCATAGTATCAAGTATATTGGATTTTTGAATTGCAACAGGCGTTATAAAAATAGAACGTTTGACTCTTCTCTTTTGGTATGATCCATCCCTCATTTTTCTGAAGTATAGCTCCAATCCTGCAGTTAGGTATCCCAGCAGAGATGGTGAGGACCTTCCCAATCAAACAGTAGCTCTTCAAGTTCGCCTGCTGTTTATTCGCAAAAACATGCCACGCTGACGAAAAAATGTATGTAAACCTGTCTTCTGCCTAAATCTGATCCACGTAGTCACAGGCTGAAGACAAAGAAACACTGTGTTGAGAGGAAAAGTCGCGCCCACATCTCCCGACAGAGCTGCGTTCACAAGCTGTGTTCGTTTAGCGGCTACGGCAACAGCAAGCGAAACACTCACGGTATGGTTAAATCAGGCATTCTCTTAAAGATGAGATAACAGGGTGGCTTTTTAGGCTTCTTGGACATTTCCAAAACTTCTTGGTTAAAATGTAGGTCAGAGTAATGTTCTTATAAGTGTTGACACAATAACAGAAGGGGGGAAAAAAACGCCTTTGACTCAATGTTAATATACGTTTACATATTTGTAAGATTATATAGATTATTACATGTTGTATTTGTATGGATGGCTTTGTGCACAGCTAGTTCCAGTCACTAACAGGGCTATCGACCTCACTTCCGCCACCATTATATCCCAAAGGGGTTTTTGAAGAGTTGTGCTAATATAAATAAATATTTAATGAAAATGCGGCGGACCACAAGTCACCGATGGATAATCAATGTTGATGTGTTAAGAACCTTGCATATAAGTGCTGCTCGGTGGTCGAGTGGACAGCATTGGTTCGGGTCCGGCTCACGACAGTTTGCTGCTATGTCCTTTCCCAGTCTCATCCCCATTTCACGCTGTACTGTCCTGTCTGATAAAGCCTGTTTGTCTTCATAAAACTAGGCATTATTGTCCCGAAATGAAATGCACTATAAAGTATAATGAATATTAAAAGTAATGTCTCAAACTAAACAACATTTAAAACAAGCGTGTTATTTTCACCTTCAATTTTATTTTGGTGTACGTATTTTCCTTTTTATTGGCGCTCCACAATCTCTACTTCAAAGCCTGCCAAGGTTCTTGAAGTAAATTTCTCATTAATTTTCACTGTAGACACTTCGAAAAATTAATATAATAAAGAGTTTTCTCTGCTTGACAGAGGCCAGACGGCTATGTGGTAATTAACAAGTCCTTAACGCGGTTATTTTCAGTCCAAATGTTTTGCTTGAAGCTGATTTGAACCCAACAAGCTTTCAGAGGTTTAACTTAATTTCATCATTATTATTTATTGTTATTATTATTATGATTCATTTATTTACCTTCTGAAAAGTCTGGAATCAAGCGGAAAAGGGAACCTGCTCAGTATAGTGTCATACCCACATTTAAACACTACACAATAGACTTCCCTTAGCAGAGTTCCCTTATATAACCCCAAAAGGAAAACCTTCATCACGACTTTGCCCTGTTAATCCATATGTGAAATTGGACCAATCAATGGTGGTCTGAAACAAGGACTTGGCCGGGCAGACAAAATGAGGGCAGCTCTCAGCGCTGGGCAGCTCGCTCACTCACTCCCTGATCGCCTCTAATGGGCCTTGCTCTTGTCACCTAACACCACAAATCCAACATATCAAGCCCTCACGTTGATTTAAGGGAAAGTCTAAAAATGTGTGTGTGGATAAATCACATTGGAGGTACATTTTTATCTGTTTGTAGGGAGGGCCTGTTCACAGAGGTCAGGAGCAGTGGTGTTTTTGTGGGTGCAGCTGCATGACTGAACTCCTTTGAGAGGAAAAAAACAACAACATGCCGCTCCTCCTGTGGTTCGGTAAAGGCGATACAGCTCTGCACGCCTACCACTTTTCCACAGAATTCATGCACAGTCAGGGGGCCATATTGTTTCATACACAAACTGAATCTGATGTTAATCTGTGAGAGATTTGAGAGCCGGGCCTGGACCAACAGCTGCAGCCGACAGGAGTGGAGTTATGGGAGGGTCATGGGTTTTAAATCTCAGTTCTGACAAGAAGAGAGAGATACGGAGAACAAAAGTTTGACTGAAAAGAAAAAGTTAACAAAGAATGTTTTATAGGCGTATATTTGAAATTATCTTTTTGAAAATGCCACTAATAAAGGCAAGAACAAAATGATAATAATAAATCTATTTTCTAATTCAAACCAGTGTTGATGAAATAATTCACTTACTCTAAAATCATAAGGATTTTCTGATTAGCAGACGATTTTAAAAAGTAGGCAGGATTTTGAAAGTTCTAAGGTAAGCCATAATGTAGTGGTATAATAGTAGTAGTAGTAGTAGGTGTAGTAGTTATTAAAATAGTGGGTATATAATTGTAGAAAAAAGATTTGGTTGCGGTCATCTGGAAACTGTTTTAGAAGAACAAAACGTTTCGACTCTCATCCAAGAGTCATTCTCAATCTACGGATTTGGCCCGAGTATTTAAAGTACTCTGAGTTTCTCTTCCCACACGGCAAAACCTCCTGACAATAGTCTGTCTTGTTACAGTTTCACCTGACACTAACCCTCTTTGTTACCCTAAGAGTCCTGTAATGGGCTATAGATCACTGATGAGTACCTGATTAGAATCTGAAAGGCCAGAGCTGAGGCCGCCCCATGGCTTCAATATATGTACACTACCGGTAGTCTGAACCTTAAACCTCCATTTCTGTTAAAAGCGGGATTCTCTTTTCTTTTCTCCTTAACTCCTCTTTCAAACCATCTTCTCCATCTTAAAATCTTCACCTCACTGTCGTCAAAGGAGTAGTTTGTGGCTTTAAGATGAAGATGCACAGCACTCTGTAATCCTGAATTCGTGTGCCTTCTGTGATGATAAAGCCTATTGTGAAGTGGCTGTTTAATCTCACCTGTAACACTCTTTACAACTTTCTTCACTGCATTGGATTGAATACACTACATTGGTCTGTGTTTGTGTAGGCATCTTGTCCTTACAATGAACCACTTTTTGTCTTAAAGTGTTGCCCGGTTTAAAATAAACAAGGATTCCTTCGTAGTTTTTCAGACAGTCTAGACACATAAGGGATAGAAACACCATTCCTTCTTGGTTCTGTTTCCCTTTTGTCCTTTTTATCCTGCTTTTTTGCACTTTTAACTTTGTTAAGAGCCCAAGCGGGGTGTCCACTGGCTGAGAGAGCATTTCGGACTTGTTTTTTCTCCTTGCCCTCTGAGCTTGTGGGGACCTCTCGTGCTCTGTATTGTAGTGTTCTGATCACCCCCAGCTTATGCTGTAGTGGATGGTTAGAGTCAAAGAGCAGATCCATGTGTGTAGGTTTCCTATATACTTCTATCTGGAGACATTCACAGCTGCGCCATGGGCTCTCCCGTCTCTCCCATTGTGGCCAACTTGAACATGGACCAGTTTAAGAAGAAGGCTTTGAACTTTGGTACCACTAGCCTGTCAAAACAGAAATTTAGCATTAACAAAATCAAGATTAAATCAAGGCTAATTTAGGGCTTTTGATAATAAAATAATGATTCAAATTAAATCATGTCGGTGTAATCCCTCATTCGTCCAGGAGTGTTCCATTGTAGAAAAAGATTCAGTTGTAGTCATCTGGACTCTGTTTTAGAAAAACAAAAAGTTTCGACTCTCATCCAAGAGTCATTCTCAATCTGTGAAACAAGTCAGAGAACTCAGGTTTATATCCTACTCAGTGAAAGCCCTGCCCACAGGGCGGGACCCCTGATAATGGGCCATTCATTTGTTTGAACGTAATTTTTTGTTAGATGGGGAATCTTGGTGAGACCGCAATATATTTATTTTGTTGCATCGTTTAATACTTTTGCTATATACTGTGCAACCCCATAACAATACAGCTCAGCAAAGCACAAATTATTATAATTACTTTGATTTGTTTTTTCTAAGATTTTAATTTGTACCCTGGACTGCACACTTTACTTTTTGGGTGCCATTTTATTCAAACACTTAATCTGTAATTTCTAGACATTGCACGTCTCTAACCATTCTTAAAACTTGCCCTGCCTTGTTGTAGCACACAAGCAAGGCTGTAGTCGCCGAGGGAGCGGAGCTTTGCAAGTGGTTGAAAGCTTCATCACGGCTGGATGAACAGAGGCTATCTATGGCTTCTGTACTATACTGTACGAAGCTCAAGGTAAAACGACATCAGGCCGTTCTTCTATTACTGCGACACTTCACTTTTCAGCAAAACGTCCCTTTTCTTTCTGTACAAAGCGCGAACAAAGCACAAGCGATGAATTTTCTGTCAACACATTTAGTAGCAACTTAATTAAAACTTGCAATAAACCAAGCACTTCACCCTAACGTTACAATTGCCGTGGCAGTTTCATATTGATTTACTGCCCTCTGCTGGCTACAATGACTAAATACATTTTTCTACACAAGCACTCCCGCCTGCTGCTATGACATGTGGTCCTGATCTAAGAGCTTATTCATCACTTTCAGAGCAACACGGATCCAGCTGGAGGAGGAGGAGGATGCACTCAGCGGGGCAATTCACACAACGCATCCACTCGCCATCGCAGAGAAAGCACCATGTATCTGCATTTACTTCAAGGAAAATATATAACGCTAACAAGGGAGGGTGAGATTACAATGCTATGATGATCACTGAAAATAACAATATCCACGATGTCTTGAATGTCAAAGGGTTGTTTTGCAAATAATAATAATAAGCTAGTCATCTGAATGTAGCGATAAAGAAGGTGAAATATTGAGATATGCAGTAGAGATATGTCACTGCGCATCATCAGACACAAGACAATAAAAGATCCAGATGCTCTTGGTTAGTATCCGACCTCTACTAAGGCAATGTCTTATACTGGGAAATGTGAAAACTTGACAACACTGTCTAATTAACAATGAACAATAACGTATTACTCCCATGGCCCTCCTGACAACCACTTAGTAACAGTATGCAATTCAGATAGCATGGACCTATAGACATTGCCTTAAAGGTGCAATGTGTCACTTTTCTGGTGATGGGTCCACCACCTGCTTGTCTCCATGGAGCTGTTATTGCTCAACACGAAATGTTCCGCAGTATATCTATCTAATCTGGCAAAAGGCAGCCCTAATGAGGTTAACTCTGCAGTCTAGAATGGCTCCTGTCGATGTTGTTTGTGAAGAGCCGAGCTTTAGCCAATCACAGCAGCCAATTGGCATGCCTTCGATATTAAAACAATATAGTTTTGGCTGAATGAATGTGTAGAATCATGCTTACAATTTCTTATTCTTGCTACCTTGTTTCCAGTTATTGATAAAACATTTTATTTTTGTCGTAATATATACTCTGCACTAAAAGTTGTGTGGACTCGGAACGAATCAGCTGGGAGCCATTCAAGATGGATTGAGCTTTTGAGTTTGAAATGCAGGCAGGGTAAAAAATCTGTATGAATAAATGCAAGTTTAATGCCAAATTGTGAAACATACTGACAACATCCCCATAGGGATAAGCAGGTGGCAGATCCTCCACCAGAAAGTTTTATATTCAACTTTTAGGTGAATAAATAAAATGTACATTGCGTGTTGCCAAATAAACTGTGTATCAATTAGTGAATCTACAGCAGATTTAATTGGGAGCGAAACAAAAACAATGAGCTGTGAAGCGTCCTTGAAGCTGCTGCAGTAAAACTCATGCATTTTTTAAGTGTCACGGATGAGAGATTATTTGATCAAAGTCTGCGCAAACATTCAAAACTAAATCAGTTTGTGTGTCAGAAACAAAAGCCCGATGAAAGAATAACCTACATTTAATTCTCCTAAATAAGTTCAATCAAACAGGGAACCTCAGAATACTTCAAAGTGGCTTTTATCTTTTATCAGCGTATACATAGAGACAGTAACTCATTTGGTTAATGGCATCACCGGAGGCAGAGGAAGCGGCTCACACACGGCACAGGCAACAGGATGCTCAAATAGGGTTAGATCATAGCAGCATCACAGCAAGTGCTCTCACGGAAACCTCACAGAGAGTTCAACAAATGAGGGATTAAAAATGTGTTCTTTATTATGGTTTTAATACATAATAGAATTTTCTGAGCACTCAAGCCTCAGTTGACAGACAATACAAGAAAACTCAAACATGTAATCAATCAAAATACAACTTTGAGCAAACTAATAATGAGGAAACACTGTTGTAACAAGGGTAAAATCGCAGTTGTTTTTGCATAATATGTAGTCTTCAAAAAGTCTCAATTTGTCCAGTTTTGAGACTTGTAAAAAGACAGTCAGTCAGTCTCTTGGTCAGGAGTACCTCTGGAAGATTAGTGTATTGTAAATATCCATGAATGTGTGCACCAACCAGAACCTTCTTAACAAAGTGAGGCAAGAGTCATGTTTTAAGAAGAGCTTTAATGAAGTATATTCAAACAAACGATCATTTAATTACCATGAAATGCTAAGTTAAGAAAGTAGATATGCCTTGTTATACAATACTTTACAGCTTCATAAAATGGCCAACAAATGCACAGACAAAGATGATAAAAATATCAAGATATGAGTCCGTGGAGATGTTATTGTTTAATGTATACCATGGAGACAAGCCAGTCCCCCACTTAAAAAACGTACATAGTGCACATTTAAATGCCTTTATTTCAGCCACAGATTGGTGCATTATGACAGATTCCATGAGGGACTGTACCACTGTCTTTTCCATAAACAAGGATCTTATAAACAGCAAGAGCCTCTGAAGACTCTGCAGTCAATAGCACATAAACTGAGTTAATAAAAAGCAGCATATTAAACCTGTCCAAGAGTGACAGCGCTGGGACTGAGATGGTGCGGGTTGGAAACTCACAGGAGCTCATCGTAAAACGTATAATATCTAATTCTACAAAAATAATAACGAACAGCAATAACTTAAAAAAAAAAAAAAAAAAAACAACTACAGTCTTGAGTAAAAAAATTCTTCGGAAAGTTATCTTGATGTGAGTAGTATTGATTATTTATAGTCAGAAATATATGCGATCAAAAATCAAGATAAATTCAAATAGACTCAAATTGTGAAAGTAGAGTAAAACAATAAGGATACAAAACTATGCCGTACAATAGGTGGTTATGTACAGTACAACATACAACATGTTTGGACTTTTTTGTAAACTCAATGGATAGGGGATTTCTGCTCAAAATTAAAACATAAAAACAATCTCCAACAAATGTACACGCACAAATACAGTATATCTAAACTATTAAAAACTGCACGAATATGATAAACGATTCTGAATTTGAGTCATTTTAACATCCCATTCGATCAAACATTTCCTTACCTGTTTGGTGTCTCAATTAATTATTTTTTTTTTAAAAAGCAACTCGAAAAGACAAAAACAGGTCGAGGAAGGAAATGCTTAATGAGACAAAAGGTGTAACTCTTCCATCTGTGTACGCTTTCATCGGAGCTGATCCTGGACAGGAAAAACAAGCTCGTCTGAACTCAAAGGATTGCGCTGATGGGCGGAGACTGTTTACAAATACATAATGACGCCCGAAAGGTCATACACTTTATCCAGTTGTATCATTCGCCAAAGCCTCTCCTCGCCAGCGGAATGATAATTGAAGTGTTGACACAATCATAATGATTATATAATGATTTACAATGTAGTATTATGACATATGTTTCTTCATCAAATGGCAAAGATTTGTATGTTTAGAAGCTGACTAGAGCCAGCAGTGATTCTTTGGTATTTGGCAAAAGAGCATATACTTGCTGTGTACACATTTGCAGTGTCACCCTGAATGACTAATAAGGCCGCCTCCTCCATAAATAAACAATGAAAACAAACATTCGGAGGCAAGAGGCTCGTCTTCAGTCCTGCTTCCGATCACGGCAGCCAGAGATTTGAAAAGAGACTCGTGTTCAACACTAACAGATGTCACAACAAAATCATCATCTGCGCCAAAGATCCTCCAAATCAGACACGTTTAAACAAGATTCAAAGTAAAGCGAGAAACTTTTGGAAAACGCCCCGATTGACTCTGTAGAGGGAAAGAGACACTCAGAATCCTTCATCATTTTTTATTCTATGAAATGACATTCCAAACGTGCCAAAACGTGCCTGTAATGCCCCGGTTGTGGCTTAAAGGAGACGTATTATGCAAAATCCACTTTACTGAGCTTTGAACCTTGATGCGACGGCTTTTGCCTCATCACGAGTTTGCTCAATCGATCCGTGCGTGTTTGAGTAATTTCCTATGTTTAACCGAGGCTCGAGGTTCTGCAGTTTTGAACGGGAAGTCAATGTATTTCTAAGCCATTTCATATCAAAACTGCGGTTTCTAAAGAACAAAATCTACTTATGTTATAGTTCAATACTAAGCACATAATCCTTTAAAGTATTGCACAAAAAGTGAATCGATGTTAGACAAAACATTACCTCTAAGTAGACATTATATAGCAGTAGATCTTTTATGAAATTGCTTTATGTTTAATTGTTTGTCTTAATTGCATTCTACTCTTTGGAGAATTGATCCATATTAACATAATTATAGTAATGTCTTATGTTTTATTCATTGAGACAGCGGCAGATTACCAAGAGTTCTGCAAAAATGTCCCATTAAAAGCAGTGACAACAATTCTCTATCAAATTTCCGCATCATTGCCTATCAGCAAACTTCTGATCACAGTGCATTACCCACACGCGCCCCCCCCACGCCCGCCTGCCCCCCTCACTCATTGAGTCCTGACGGTTCAGTGGCAGGTTGCAATAAAGCTGTCACAAGTGAAAGAGATCCTAGAGGCTGCTTTTACTGCGAGTGAAGGTGGAACACTACAATCAGAGCGTCTGAGGTCTGCGGCTCACTGTGCTCAGGTCTGTGAAGAGCAGCGTCGTGAAGGAGGAAGAGGAGGAGGAGGAGGAGGAGGCACTGCTGGGTTTATCTACAGACAACAAATATTTCAGCCACGCTCACTATGTTAAGGTAGAGATAAACTGTTGTAAGGGCCATGAAACATTACACATTTTATAATCTGCTGGTTGAGGTTTGAATATTTTAGTATTTTGAGATAAATAAATACATATTTCAAATCAAACCATGCATGGTAAATTTGGCTTCATAAAACATAAAAATGCCTATAGTAGACTCTATAATTACAGGGCCGGTCCATATGAGATGAAAACTGTCTAGCGTCTTCTTTGATAGCACAAACAAACTGATGTGATCTGTTTTCTTTTAACAGTATCTTAAAGCTGTACTGGCATCATTCAAGCACAAAGTGAGATTGTTGACAGGTGAAAGGCATGTGATTATTGTGAGTTTGTGGACCTAATCTAAAAGGCACACATTTAGTATATATCAGGCATGTCCAAACTACGGCCCGGGGGCCAAATGCGGCCCTCAGACCAATTTTTGTTGGCCCTCTGGCTTCCTGCTAAATTGGTCCGAACAACAAAAACTAGTACTTATACTGCGAAAATTGGAAAAATTCAAGCATTTTGATGTTATACCAACCTAATATTAATGTTCCAAGTCTTATTAAAGGTGTGGAGGCTCATCAAAACAATGTCAAATGCAAAATTTTGAAAGATTCACTTTATTGTCGTGTTGTCTGTGGCCCTCTGCTCCGTTTAAGTTCCAAAATGTGGCCTTCAGTGAAAAAAAAAGTTTGGACATCCCTGGTATATATAGACCCCTGCGCCCCATCTGAAAGTATGGCATTATTCTTCAGTGTCATGTACGCACTTGATTTGGTTTGTGTGAACCAAAAATTGGACTAACACAAGGCTAATAAAAAATTATTCAAAATGGATATAAATTGACCAAGTATTGGCTTTCTTACATAGCTTGTGTTTTCACCACTATTCTTTCTTCAAAACAATAATGGAATGAAGGAATAGGCTCAACACTCAATACCGATTTCGATATCCCAATGATAATAAAAATATAGCTTCATCTTTGTTACCATGTCCTCTAATAGTTCTGATTAGCGCAGATCATTTAAAAATTGTTTGGGAAAGGTCACATTTTGTTGTGTTTCTTACTCAAATTAGTATTATGTTTTGATACTAGTTTTAGTGATTTTCAATACTTTTGACAACTCTAGTCAACACGATACATTTTGATTATTGGCTCTTAAGAAATGTTATATCTTGTTATCTATCAAATGAATGACTATATCAGTATTGAGACTCATTGGCCAATCATTGTGCGATAATACATTCGCAGACTAAATGAGCAACATGAGTCCATCCGTGTGAAGCCTCTGAAGCCTCTGAAGCCTCTGAAGCCTCTGTCGGCCTGATCCTGTCTGATCCTCCGCATGCAGCCGGCTTCAGTGCTGCTCGGACAGATGATGGAGAATGGACACATGGACTGGCTTTGAACTGCAGCAAAAGCAAAGGATATGCAAAGCTATGCACACTGTCTACAGTTCATTTGGGCTGAAAGGCAAATGGCTTGGTTTGCGTGTTGCACAGACAAAAGTAATATGCAGTCAATCATATTATACACTATCAATTATGGGCAAGAGAATGAGTGCATCTACATGAGCAATTATAATTTCTCAGTGCCTAAACCCGACGGTCCAATCATTGTATTATTATGTATTTAATTAATTGGGGAAACTCAATGAGCAACAGTGAATAAATCCGAGAGCTGCATTGTGTCAATCCTGGAACTAACTGTCCAGGTTATACTATATATAATGATTATTTTAGTAGTCGAGTAGTCAGTGACTCCTTTTTCAATTAGTCAACTAGTCAAAGATGATTTATATTGTACATTGAGACTTTTTAAATACATTATCAATCAAATAATGGTTGAAATATGGTGACTGACGGCTTCTAGAGAGAATATTTATGAATATCGTCAGTGTATTATTCATCATAACCATAGATATTGATGTAAATGACACTATTTTTGTTACAAAAGGTCTTTTTGTATGTGTTTTGAGTCTGTGTAGTCCAGATAACGATTGAGCTTATCAAAATATGACTACGATATTGTTTTATACTCGACTAGTCACGATTAGCTGATTCATCATTACTGCCCTAATTTCATACAGAAGGCACTTTTGTAAAATAAAATTAAAAACTGAAAATACACACATTTGGAACCTTATTATGTCTTTAATTCCATCAGCCTGCGTAAAATGCCTATGACTATTAAAAGTTTTTGTTGGTTTTTGCTTCATGTGGATAGGCAGAAATAGTAGATCTCGATCATAAACCAAGACTAAAAATCAGCATTTATTAGATCTATGCCTCACATTACTGCAATTCATTCCAAGCCTTAATGAAGGCAAGAATGGATGAATAATAGTAACAATAAGTAACAATTCTAATAGTTATACAACAGAGGTACTACTTAGGTTCAAAGTTATATTTAAGTGTAATATCACAGAGACATTTTGTTAGCGGTCTGCATATTTATTTGTGCTTTATTATTAGCTATTAGACTCTGAATAGAATCCAGCGCCTCTGAAGCTCAGTGTGGATCAAACATTATACATTATTTACCTGCTTTGCCTCCTGCTCTCTCTGCTCCGCCTCATTTGGAATCGCAGTGTTTTCCTTTGTCTCTTGCCACCACTGTGACCACACACAGACACATTCTTCCGATGTAACTCCAGCGATGACATTAGGTTGGTGGGGACTACAAATGTACAATATCAATCACAATAGGGTATACATTATTCAGTGAGAGAGTTGGCGCAGAGTTCAAATATTTGTTGAAGCAGGGAAGGAACGGAGCTGTGGACACAGAAAGAGAGCGTGGGAGAGAGAAGAGCACACAGATGAGCAATAAACGCACCTATTATCCAATCACTGTCATTGTGTGTGCTGCCAGGTCCAAAACAGGTCTAAAACAGGTCTAAAACGGGGATAAACCAGGTCTAAACCAGGTCTAAACCAGGTCTAAACCAGGTCTAAACCAGGTCTAAATCAGTCCAAAAGTACAGATCCAAAACAGGTCTAAACACAGGCTAAACCACCGGTCCAAACAGAAGCAAAGCCAGAGTCTAAAACCGGTCCAAAACAGGTCTAACCCAGGGCAAAACCAGGGCAAAAACCAGGTCTTAAAACAGGCTAAAACAGGAGCTAAAAACAGGGCTAAAACCAGGCTAAACAAACCAGGGTCTAAAACAAACAGGGCTTAAAACAGGTCTAAACAGGTCTAAACCAGGTCTAAACAGTGCTAAACCATGTCTAATACAGTCTAATACAGGTCTAAATCAGGTCAAAAACAGGTCCAAACCAGGTCCAACCAGGTCTAAACCAGGTCTAAAACAGGGCTAAAACAGGGCTAAAACAGGGATAAACCAGGTCTAAAACAGGGCTAAACAAGGTCTAAAACACGGTCAAATCCGGACTAAACCAGGACTAAACCAGGACTAAAACTAGACTAAAACAGGACAAACAGGTCTCAAAGTCTAAAACAGGTCTAAACCAAGTCTAAAACAGGTTCTAAAGTCTAAACAGGTCTAAACCAAGTCTAAAACAAGGTCTAAAGTCTAAAACAGGTCTAACAAGTCTAAACTAGTGCAAACCAGGTCCAAGCCAGGTCCAAACCAGGCCCAACCAGGTCTAAACCAGGTCCAAAACCAGGACTAAACCAGGTCCAAACCAGGACTAAACAGTCCAAACCAGGTCCAAACAGGTCCAAACCAGGTCCAACCAGGTCCAAACCAGGTCCAACCAGGTCTAAACCAGGTCAAAACCAGGTCTAAACCAGTCTAACCAGGTCTAAACCAGGTCTAAACAGACTAAACCATGTCCAAACCAGGTCTAAACAAGGTCCAAACAAGTCCAAACAGGTCTAAACCAAGTCTAAAACAAGGTTCTAAAGTCTAAACAGGTCGTAAACCAGCTAACTAGGTGCAACCAGGTCCAAGCCAGGTCAAACATGTCTAACAGTCAACCAGGTCCAAACCAGGACTAAACGGCGTCCAAACAGTCCAAACCTGGTACAAACCAGGGTCTAAACCAAGACCAAACCAGGGATAAAGCTAAAACCAGGTCTAAACCAGGTCGGACTAAACCTAGCATGGCGGGTGGGCAATATGGCAACAAATTCCAATCACCTTTTACAATTCGATTTGAATCATTTTATTGCCCAGACCTACTCCGTCTTATTTCACAGTTGTGTCGAAACAAACATGGTGGCTTATGAGTAAAGAAGCTTTGCTAATTGTGTATGCTCCACCGGGACGATGTCACTTTCTACACTAAAGTCCTAGACCTGATTGCAAACCCTCCCCGTTACGTCTACATTAGACGTCTCAAGCTCACAAATCACTGCTAAAACCATCAATAATAAATGTTGCAAATTGATTAAAAACCAACAAAATAGTGGATGTCTGCCAAATCACGGTGCAAAGCACTCTGTCGATCTAAGATGAGAGAAGTTATAGATTTTAAATTATATGAAGATATTTGAGTGGAAAGTTTATTTTAGTTGCTATTACTATAACTATTTTAGTTTAGTTATTTTATCATGTTTAACAAAACACACGTGACTTCTAATCCAAAGGGAGGAATTATTAGGGCAAAACAAGTAGCCTATCTATATACTAGGATAGGCATAAATTGACTAAAATAGACTGCAAGTTCAGACTATTTATTTCTTACATTAATTATGAGTGATATACCTATGATTGATGACACAAAACCTGGGAAAAAGCAGGACTAAATCAGAGGAAAATAAAAGCATTTATAGGACTGTCACAGGACTAATTAAGGACTAAAAGGACTTTAACAAATATTTAAAAAATCTAGTATCATTGAGTGTCAATTTCTCTTCCAGAAACTAAAATTAGACTCATGCTGAACACACCACCAAAACAACTGTTTCAACCACTGTTTACATCTTGTTCTCACTGCTATTTATATCAGTCAAGTGGGTCTTCTTGCAGTAAAATTTACAATCAACTAATTTCATAATGGGCCCTATACCCCACCTCACACACTCGAGCACACACACAAACACACACACACACACACACACACCAGACGAGACCAGGAGCTTGTAAAATAAGCACTTTGGCCTGATTGATGTTGGCAATAATGATGGAAGTTGTTCTACAGTGGAGTTGTAAGTTAATAGAAGACTTTTTAGCTTTAACGCCAGCAGCTAGCTTCAAATCGCACAACGTTTCAAACTCTTCACACCAAGTGCCAGCTGGAAAAAAGATTGTCCCTGTACTGTCGATTATACAAAAAAAACTAAAACTTATTTAGCATTGATCGAACCCAGGCTAAACCAGGGTAATCACGTTTGAAGATCATTGGAAGTCTAAAGTACGGGCACATTTGTCTTAGTTCGGCCCCGGTTTCAGCCATGTTTAGTCCTGATGTAGACTTGGTTTGATCCTATTCTAGTCCTGGTTCAGTCCTGATCTGCTCCTGGTTTGGTTCCAGGTTTAATGTCAGGTTAAATTTGAATCTGATTATAACGCTTTCATTGAACTTAAAGGACCTATATCATGCAAAATCAACTATTCAGAGCTTTTAACCTTCTTACAGAAATATTGGTACCTCATATATGTGCCCAAAGTGGTTTTTTGATTGATTCCTGCTGTGTTTATCTAGAGAAGTCTCTATCCTTTCCTTCGGATGAGTACACGAACAGGGCCTACTCACCAGGATGAGTCAGCCCTGTTCGTGTGTTTTCAGCCCATCCTCCAGGAAGCACTCTGTACCTGTAACACGCCTTCTTGATGACATATTTTTGTCAGCTTCTTCCTCTCTCTCTCTGTGATGCTGCTGCTCCAGCAGACCACACCTACAGGAGGGCTGATGCCACCACAGAGTCGTGAAGTCCTCAGGAGTGGCCCTATCACTCCAAAGGACGGAGTCTCCTCAGGAGGTAGAGTCGACTCTGGCTCTTCCTGTACAGTGTGTCTGTGTTATGAGTCCAGTCCAGTTGGTTGGTTCAGATGAACACCCAAGTACTTGTATGAGTCCACTCTCTCAATGTCCCTTCCCTGGATTTGGCGAGGGGCAGCAGAGTGGCGTCTGCGGACTGCGGTGGTGGTGACCACCATCTCCTTGGTCTTCCCCGCGTTGATGAGAAGGTGGTTTTGCTGATACCAGTCCACAAAGTCTGCGCGAGTCCTCTGCACCTCTGCATCGTCGTCGCCCGTGATGAGTCCGTGATGGCAGATCATCAGAGAACTTCTGCAGGACACAGCTGTCCGTGTAGTGTCTGAGGTCTGCAGTGTAGAGGTGAAGAAAAAAGGCGCATGATGGAGGACGGTGCCCTGGGGCGCCCCCACACTGCAGGTCCGAGTATCAGACACACAGTCCCGGGCTCTCACAAAATGGGTCTGTTCGTGAGGTAGTCCACGATCCACTTCCGCCCAAGTCGTCAGTCGTCAAAGCGTCACGTCCACAAAGTAGGAAGCAAATGCAGCAGAAACTGTCTGGATTAGTCCTGCTAGAAGTTCTCTGATGGACTCTGGCCATCAGCGGACTCATCACGGGCGACGACGATTGCAGAGTGCAGAGACTTGCCGCAGGACGTGGACTGTATCCCAGGGCAAACACCCACACGCGGAGAACAAAAGCAACACGCAAACGACGAAATCGAGTCTGAGGTCTCATGTAGAGGGTGAAGAAAAAAGGGCGCGACACTGCAGGTCCGAGTATCAGACACACAGTCCCGGGCTCTCACAAAATGGGGTCTGTTCGTGAGGTAGTCCACGATCCACTCCGCCAGGTCGTAGTCCTCACCAGCCGTCTCCAGCTTGTCCCTCAGGAGCGGCGGGTGGATGGTGTTGAAGGCGCTGGAGAGATTACAAAAATAGAATCCTCACAGCGCTACTTCTTTTGATCCAACGCTGCTGTGCTGACATGTGCCGTTGTGTGCCGGCGCTGACCGGGGCACGACTCGACCTCTGTTTACACTCCACTCGAGGCTACGTCACGGGGGGCGGGGAACGCACGCTCGCGCTGAGACTACGTTGCTCGTTTGGCGGGGGAGGCAGATCGCTCTGCACTTCCGGGTTTGTGTGCGGGTCCAAGATATGGGTGATATTTTATAACTATTATGTTATGGGTGTTGCACAACAGTTATTATTATCAACTATGCCCTTAGGGTCAACTATGAAACGGGAAAAATAGCATAATATAGGATCTTTAACCATTAAACTCTAATCAAATCATAACTAAAATATATATCAATACAACTAAAATACATTTATGAACTCATTAACTACTATAGTCCCACGATACCCCCACAACTTTAGACATTTTTGATTCTTTTGAAAGATATTTTTTGTACATCTAACATATTAAGCCTGAGATAAAACTGAATTCATTTGTGCTGTCATTGTGCTCCAAAAATATGCACGGACTGCAAAGATTGTTTAATTGCAGATGGAAAAGGTCAGTTCTGAAATGTCTGCAGAACACGGGGTCTGCGGCGTTAACCCTCGAAGTCTGCTCGATAATAGTCTCCTTGGTAGCTCGGCTTAATTAAAAAACTGGCAGTCACCACACGAGAATTGCACTTCACGTCACTTCCAGGAGTGAACAGCGGTGTTAAAAAGGGTGTCATTTTCAACATGCAGTTAAGCCATGGCATTTTAGGAGGTGGATGTCAACAAAATGTTACGGTGATTATTTTAGTGTCAGAAAATTGAGAGCAAAATCCTGTGTGGGCATGTTAAAGCATGGATCCAAAAGTTCCCAGCTGTGGAGAACTGAGGTAGAGAGGTTCCTTCCAAAAAAAGTCTAATAAGCGGTGACCATCTGCTAAACTGGAGTCAGAGCTAGGCAGTCTGCTTTGGGCAAAAGAGAGGGATCATTATTATACAGGTGTACGTGGATCTCAAATTGGATACAGTACCAAATATAACACCAAAAAGACTTTTGGGGGATTTTTACTCTTTTTTAAATTATCCAATCACAGCAGTTTGGGTAACTCTTGTTTACACTATTTATTACCATACAAACCAGCATTATCCCATCCTATTATCGTTTTTAATATTTTAGTTCGAGCTTATTCATACAAATTCAACACCAAAACACCAAATCCCCTAAATTGTTACATTTAGACATTATATTCCTGGCATTATTTGAACATTTTTTAAGTTAAATCTACCTCTCAACTGCATTAAATAGAAAATGTCACCAAAATAGCATATCGTCATAAGAATTAGATTGGATTTGTATCTTCACATGGCCCAGCCCTAGCTACAAGATAGAAGAGAATGCCTTCAAACAGATGTGAGGACAATGGCTGGTAAGACTTGGACAAGATACATCCATAGGTAAAGGACGTATAGACTCACCCAAAGCATGTCCTTCCTGAAGACCTGTCCCTCGCCTGAACCTGGCACCAAACCAATGACAAACAGCTCATCGCAGATTACTACAGGGATTACTCAATGTCAACGGCTCTCACAGCAGTAAATCAAAGACACCGCACAACTAAGAAGCTTTAGGCGCATCATTACTGCGCTCCTCTGGGCTTCCACTAAATCCCACTGAGGCCTATAGACAACCACTGCACTACATTCACTCACATACAAAACGGACGGACTTCTAGGGTTACGCATTATTATATTTCACAATGAATTGTTAAAGGAAGTGCCTTTTAAATAGGGCTTTGTGTTACGTGGAGACTGAAATAAAACAAATATAGCTTCCTCTGATCTTGTTCAAAGCTTTTGGGACTTGTTCTGTTTGAGGTTAAGGTATAAATTTAAATATGGATATTATAGCTGTCATATGAAGAAAACTGGCGGAAAAATGTGACACTTAATATTAATTCACCTTAGAAATGTAATGTCAACAAAGGCTGTACTAAGTTTACTGATCTGCCTTAGCAACCAAACATTTGATAAAAGTTAAAATTGAAATATTGTAGTATAATATTAACACATAATAGTATCTATATGTTTAAAATATAGTTTAAATAGTAAATACAAAGATAGATTAGAAGTTAGATTAGAAGTGAAAAGTTGTCAAAATCTTCCAAATCTAAATTTAATGATTAAACCAGGATGAAACCAGCCCAAATTTAGCCAAATTTATACAGTAGTTAGACAGAAAAACAGCATATGGAGGAAAATGAAGCATTAATAATGAAATATTGAGATGCTAGTACTAAGAGTAAACCATATTGTGATGCAATGTAGAGCATTTTTGGGGTTGGTTACATGTCCCTGTTATTTAAAAGGAAACCGACATAATCCAAAATTGGACGGATATTTGTGTAAACTTTGCATGACATCACACCGCGGTAAACAACCCGGGGCAGTTGCCAGCATTCACAATGGACGCCTCTCTGGCCGCATATGTTCACACGTCCTCCTCTCCCTCTCACCAAATACCACAACAAATAGGCTGACTTCTCCCCAGTGCTGTCCAGATGGGAGCGACCTCACGGAGCCAAAAGAGATACAGTTCAAAGCATAAACTTCACAGCGTCTCATCCCGGTCAGGGCACCGCGAAGCACCACGGACCCCCAGCCGTCGCCCCCCCTCCCAAACCGGGCTCTCACTGCAGGAGATAGAGAAGTGAGGGAGTGGTGAGTCAGCAGTAACAGCATCAAGGGGCGAGTAAACACCTCCACAGAGATTTACACTTAGAGGATGAGTGTGTATGAGGTGTGCCGTTTGGGGGGTATGAGAATGTCAAAGTCATTTACATGTGACAGACAGGCTTTGTCATAGTTGTTACGGCGACGCCATCAGACGCAGCTGGAGTCGGCTGGATTAAGAGGATTGTTACATTATAATAATATTACAGGCTTTACAAATGAGCCATATGTTTATCTTTTGGCAACAACACAGCTATAGGATTTGAATTTTTACACAGGATGCCTTCCCTTTCACAGGCATCATCTATTGTCACTAGCAGATTATACACAGTGGAAGGGGTACGATTTGAGAGGCATTGCTTAACGTTTGAATATTGTTTTGTTTGGTCGGGACGGCACATGCTAAAGAGGACATTTTGTGCTTTTTGGGGCATTTGGTATTAACCTGTAACATATGTACAACACTACTTAAGAAAAGAAACGTGTCCATTGACTTCCTGTTCAAACCTCTTCAAAGTGACATTGCACTGTATCAAGGAGCTGATATTACTTTGCATGTGTTTATTGTTGTAAAATAGCCGTGTGACATTTTTGAACACAACATGATGGACTTGGAGTCTGACGCCAGGCGGACACTGACACTGACACTGACACTGACTCTGACGCGGTTCGAGACCTGTGTGGGCGACTTGCACTTGTGGGGCGCATGAAGATGCTGATGAGACGGCATGAATAATGCACAGGTGTGCCTTAGACTGCCCACAAAACAAGGGCCCTCTGAAATGTTCGATTTTGCTTTATTGAGGGGGGTTGGGGGGGTTAGAAAACCAGTTAGTATCAAGTGTGACCACCAATTTGTGGCTGGAACAGTATTAATTGCTCAGTAAAACAGAGTTTGACAGATTTGTGAACAATATTTGAGAGCTATGGGTCATTTGAGTTCAGCTCAAAAACATCTGAGTAAATCTGTGTTAACTAAAAGGAGGAGGAAATAAATCTTACATGGGTCATATTTTGCAAAAGTGTTGCTAATAAATCATTTCATCACATTCGGTCTACCTCAGTCTTTAGTGGTGATACAGTCCCTAAAACAAAGATCAATATAGAATTACTCACACATTTGAGAACCAATCGAAACACAACTCTGAGTAAGCTAATGATGAGGGAACACATTTAGAACATGGTTTATAGCTTATAAAAGTATTTTTTCATAATATGTCCCCTTTAAGAACATGCATGATGCATGCTTTAAACACGCTGGCTGGTAGCTAGGGGCTCATTTCCCTCCGTCGCCCCACATTTATCTCACAAACACACTCATTCATACATCAGTGCACTTTAACACTGAAGGCAAGGTGGATGAAGTGTCTTTCCTAAGGACAAAATGACAGTTTGCACTCCAACCACTAAGCCACTGCAAGGGTCTACCATCCAGCATTAACCAGGCCCAACCCTATTAGCTTCCGATATTAGATCAGGCATTCTCATGGTGGTAAAACATTTAATAATCCAACAATCTGTAAGGCACACAATGTAAAGTTACATTCAAACTGGATGTTTCAAGTCAATTACCAAAAGCTGCTATTATAAATTAAGTTAGACCAGATATCTTTTTTTTTTTCTGAATCAATAACTAAACATGTTACCAAGTATGATTGGCCTGGCAATGTTCATGTAAAAGTGACTTCATGATCCACCTTCCAGTCTCTAATAACCAGCCTTGGTCATTACCGCCACCAATGTATTCATCTGATTTGTTCCGCGAATTCCCATCATTTTTCATCTTGAACGTGTGAGATTCCCTTTAAGGGTTTAAGCAGCCTCTTGAGATGCAAGGCAGGTTAAATTGAAAATTGATTTGCTTCTAAGTGCGAAAGAATGCGCTGGTGTCTTTGTGAGGCTGATGGGAAGCTGCCGGTTCGTACACTGCTCTTACAGATGCCCCGGTTCCTGCCTGAAGACGGAGAGGAAGAGAGAGGCCATCTTGTAAAACACAGTCAACAAAAAAAAAGCACTTACTTAAATGGACTACATGTTTGAGCCGGGGGAGCTGGTAAAAGCCTTCTGATAAAGCAGCGAGCAACCTTTGATCACATTGAGAGTACATCAAAAAACATGATATAAGACTAATACGGAGCTATTAGAAACATAAAGTTAACTGATGAGCTGACTGTAGTTTAATGAGTCAAAACACTTAAAAAGGAGGAAGAAGTACATCTTACATGAATCCAATTTTACAGTAGTGTTGCTAATACATTGCATACCTCAGCATTTAGAGTAACTATTATTATTTCTGTGGCGAAATATTAAACATTACCCGATTGTTTTCTTGAATGGTTGTGAGAAACATGGCAGTGCTAAATCTTAAATCCAACACCAACCTGACTGATTTACTTTTCTGATAAATTTTCCCATAAAGACAAAACGACAACGACAACTGGTTGGACGACTCATCAAAGTAAAATGCAGTGAAAGATAAATATAGTTTGGATTTTTAAAAATATATATATAAACAATGTTATCCCAGAATGTTTTAGGTTGAAAATGTCACTTCCTGTTTGGAATTGATGACATCGCTCTAGGAAATTACCCAGCAAACACCGGGCAGAAACTCATCTAATGTCACCATTATTTTTTTCATTTTACAAATAAAATTATTTCAGAGTTTTGTTGTATTAATGTTTACAGGGTCAAACTTGGAACTGGAATAACTGTCCCTAGTGTGATGTCACTTCCTGTCATTTTCGACAGATTTTTCCCCGCTAACACCTGCTCGATTGGGGTAAAACTATCATTTATCAGGCATGAATACACCATATACAGTTTAACTTAGGAAATCGTAAAAACCTGTCATATGCACTTTAAAGAACAAAATCCCTTTCAATCGGAGCAATCATCTTAGAATCCCACAGTATTGATTACACAAGGTACTTCAGCAAACCCTTTCACCTGCTCTTATGTGGAGTTATAACAGCATCACAGCTATTGTCCTCTATTGTGAGCGCCCAGCCCACACATTTTCTCTAAAGACTTTGATAGCATTGCCACCACCTCGACAGCGAAGCATATTGTTAAACGAAAGGTATTTTCCTGAGTGGTATTTTTGAACAATGTGCGCATTTGGCAGCGGAGGGAGGCACAAGCAGGTGGGAGGCAGATTTACACGCTGTAAAAAAGAGGCAGATTTACACGCTGTAAAAAAAAAAAAAAAAAGAAAAAAAGACATAACTGTGATGTACGGCACCATCGCACTCTGAACAGGGATTTTGTAAACTACTGAAACTAATGTTTGGTCATAATTAAACTGAAATAATTAAAACATAATCAAACGGCGCGGCTAATTAATGATGTATAGTCGCATTGAAAAACACAAATGAGCCGAGGAGCAATCAGTGAAGCGATCTGCGTCTGTTGTCAGTGTGTGGGATACTAAAAACCTGCTCCTCTAAGCTTGTTAAATCTAGGTGAAATCGTAAGCCAGTCACATACCGTAAGTGTGTGTGCAAGACATGAGGAGACTCCCAATGCGGTTTGCAGGGCCCAAGCAGAGCCCCAGAGTTTAATGCGGCATGCAGTGGTTTATAATTCTGGTTACCTTAGACAACTTCTTTTGCTTGTGGTTTAAACAAATCATTCAAATTTGTTTAAAGCTGGAACGTTACGAATAAAAAAAACTATTCACTGTTTTAACTTGATAAACAAACACAATTCCGTATTATTTGGGTGAATTTGTGGCATATAAAAAAGCCTTTACAGTAAACATTTTATCTATCTGTACTTTACTTAAGCAGTTTATACAGTGGGTACTTTTTACAATACATTTGTGAGCAGATATCTGTACTTTCTACTCCGTTTTTTAAGTAAATAGTACTTTTCATATAGTTGATGGGTTATTTATAACACGTTCACGGTGACATCCTTACTACTGTTGATCACAAATAAACACAAATATTTATCAAAATCTGTGTGAAATACTTTTTACACTTTATGTACATTTTGAAACCGGTACGACTTTTGATTTTCCTGAAATAGATTTTTATGTGCTACTTTTATTGCACATGAAGCTGTACTTGGACAGAATGGAGTACCAGTTCTTCCACCACTGAGCATTTATCTGTGAATAGAACTTAATGCACGTGAGTCAATACAGTTTTATCTTTTTTGTATTTGACTGGCGACAGAAGTCCACACCTACTGCACACAAAAGACTTAAATGACAACGCAGTAATGAGTAAAAGGCTAAAAGCGGTGTGTCAAAAGTAAATTAAAAGCCTTTACTACTCTACAACACTGACTTTGAAATGTACACATCGAGCTTTCATCCCATATACTCTGTTTGAATTGAATCGTTTCTCTGAGGGTCGGGGCAGTCTGGATTGAGACCCAACAGTGAGAAAGGTTTAGCGTGACCCCCTGAAGAGCTGGTGCTCGGGATGCTGCAGAGAACGCAGAAGAGTTCAAGTCAGACCAGCACAGGAAAACAAGTTAATAACACAATCTTTTCGCGCTATAACATTTTGTGAGGAAGACTTAGCATTAGTCATCAAATATCACCAACTTTTAACATACAAAATTAGCGAAAGGGAACTATGCAAGGGAACATTTTGAACAGTGACAATTATGTTAAGATGAGAAGGGTTCAAACATCACTTATTTCCTTTACCTCATGTGAGTAAATCAAATCTCGGCGCGTACTCTCTGCTTCTCTTTAATCCGCGCTTCAGATCTGTGACAAAATGCTGGTCGTGATGCCTCCAGGGTCACAGGCTCTCAGTGGGGCGTTTGAAACAACACAGCAGGGAAATGGCACAACTCAGATTTACGCACAAGACAAAATGGAGGCACCTTTGTCAGAATTTTTTATCAGTGACGAAAAATGAAGCTTGTAAATTAGATAAAAGTCACACTTGATTGTGGAGTGGTTTGTTAGCATTTGCGGCAACATATGTTTTTATTTGTTGGTTGGTTTGTTTGTTTATTTGGTCAGGACGGAGCAAATTAATGATTATACATGAAATACATGCTGTAAACATGCCGGATTGTAGCTATGGGCTAATTTCCATCTGTTGTAAGCATTTGCTCTCACAAACACATTTGCACACAATGCAATTTGTCCTGTTTTATTGAGCATAAAAACGTCTGAACCTGTTGTTTGGGTATGTAAGAACATGTTCAGGAACAAACGTCAAAACCCAAGTAAAAGCAGCAAAAACGCAACTGAAACAGACAAAAGCGCAACTAAAAGTGGCAAAAGCATTCGAAAACACAGGTGATTCTTTTAGTAGTTTGTCAGTTCATATTTCCATCTTGGACATGTTTAAAATGTGAACCTTCAACAGAATTACATTATTAAAACATAAATAACAAACTGAATCGCAATTGCAATACTGATCAGAAAAATCACAATTAGATATTTTTCCCATATCGTGCAGCTCTAACCTACAAGCAGGAAGCTAAAACACATGAATACACCAATAGTATTGCTGCTCATAGCACATTAAATGATGAAATACTTCAAACTTGTGTGGTTGTCTTTGAACTGCTAGGACAGACTTATTGAATGTTAAAGCATTCCGATTGCGGCTAAACCAGAGTCCAAGTTGTGGGTTATTAATATAAAGCACTTAGTGGTACATGACACCTGCATGACTAATTATATGACCGCATCAGAGCACAGGCGGGAGTCAGGTGGTGTGTGGGCTTTGAGGCAGAAAAAGGCCAAAACCACCACACATACAGAAGCAATTTCCTGCATTAAAAATCACATTTGAATCAACGAGTTTGTGCTCTGAGTGCTGCATTATGCAAAAAGACAAGTGCAGCGCTGTAATGAAAAAGGCATACTTTTACAATATTGATGTAATTTAGATTGTACTTTGTCTTGATGAGCAACCACAAGCATAAATTGCCCCCAAAGGACAGAGAAATGGAGCATTACAGATTTGAGTGCTACTCGACTTCTGCATTACAAAGTGAAGATATTTATGACATAATCCAACTCTTCGATATTGTATCCACCATCGGGCTTCCATCCTCCCCTTTCAGACACTTTTCAGATAACATGAGCAGACAGGCGTGAACCTACAACTTATACATTCATATTCATATGCTTGACTCGACCCGCAGAAAACAACAGAACATTTCTCATTATACACAAAATATATGTCACAACAAACTGCTTTTTAAACGTACCCAAATCATGTGTCAAGTCAAGCTCACGACAAAGGTTCAGTTTCAATGTAGGATTGTGAAGGAGATAAAATGGAAAATCAACAAAACTGCCAGATAGCTCTGTCTCATCAACATGCCTTGTGCCTTTAGATTTGTGCAGTAAAAAAACACAAAGATACTGAATTTGCTACTCTGTCTGCATTAAAACAGCTTCTCTTTAGATCTCTATTGAAATCCAGCTAAAACTGAACGTTCTCCACTAGAATCTGGATGGAGTAAGTCTAGAGACGGGACTAGAAGATACATTGCACTTTTATATTGAACCGTAGCATGTTAGAAAGACACATGCAAATTAACCACTATCTACTGTCGATATCGGGTCTATTTTGTTTTGGGCAAAAGATCATTTAAGGCCACTTTTAATTGATTGCCCTAATGATAATTGCACAAGCACCAGTGCAATTTTATATCTGGGATGATCTGTCACACCTCTCACACCTTATAAACGCCACTATTTGTAAAGATGTTTATTATTTATTTATTCAAGATTTCCTGAAGCCGCGGTGATAACTATCACATATGTGCGACGCATAAACCCCCACTGTTACGTCCTTGGAGCACAATACAGACCACTGCAGAGCAGGAACGCCACACAAAAGCTGCAGTTTTGGAGATGCTCTGACCAACAATTTCGTCCTTGAAAAACCCGCTCAATATTTGTGTTTGCTTCGAACACATAAACTTTAAGGACTGACTGTTTACTTGCAGACTCGCGTTCCACACATCCGAGACAACATGTGACATAATGGAGAAATAATCAATGCTATTCACCTTCCCTTGTGGTCAGTGGTCATGGTGATCAGCCCGACCGCTGTGGTTGTAAACATGCCACTGAGTGCTGCATTGGCGACACTTTAACGGTCTCGAGCCTAAACAGGCATATGGCCACCTCTAAACAACTTTGTAAGTCCTTTGGTCTAAGGGCAACAGCCATAACTGATTTGATTAGCATCTGACCTTTCCTCGTTCAACAGCCACAGTGCTCAAACATTGGGATGCACAACGCCTTGACTTCGCACCACCACGCCACCATGTCGTCCGGGGCAACGCAATCGGACTCTGTGGAACCTGTGGAACAGCCAAGCCGACAGGTTTTCTTACTTAAACAAGATCCCACCCCAAAAGAATAAAAAATGACTTTGTTTATGTACATTTATTTTTCTTACCCATATTCCCAAGCTTAGAAAACATACCGGTACTTGTTTGTCTATTATTGAATGATGTAACTTAAACATAAAGCACTGTATAAATTCAAAGTTTGTACTAATCTCCTCGTGCTTTTGAGCCCATAATTGGCCGCCTGTATACAATCAGTCACACTTTTACCCTTTGCTTGTTTCCCTCCATTGTTACCCATTGCGCATGAACATTTTGAGATGTAAGCAAAATGTCAGCGCCAGCGCCAATGAAAGGGCAAAAGATAAAACACAGCACTACAATGAAAAGTTCGTGAAGCTCATTCAAAGCCTTCATTAAGCTGCATATGCTTTTTATCTGAAGTTGGAGGGCAAAACGGAGAGAGGACCAGGTTTGTTTACAATCGCAACACCAAATGATGCCTTTAATGTCAAACGGACCATAACTCTGCGTCTTCTCTCTAATATCTGTGGGGGCATTTATGAGCAGCTTCACATCAAGTCTCCGAATGCCTCTTAACGTCCAGACACTTGTCATGTCTACAGTAAACTTGTCACCAACTCCCAAAGTCAAAACAGTGAGTCATAACCTAAAATGACATGTTATAAATGATCTAATTACAAAGAGATAATAAGACGATGTAAAACAGACAAAACAATCGCTTTGCTTAGCTGTGGTCACGTCGCTGTAGAGGGCGCATAGCTTGAATTCTGAACGTCTGTGTTAAGAGGAGCCACAAGGCATTTAAATTGAGTGTTTAAGCTGCCATGTTTTGACTGAGTTTAACAATACCCAACATGTTCTACCTTAAGGGATGTGTTTGCGATTCCTCATTCTTAAATCATTTGTGCAAAGACTGGCCTAAGGTTATTGCACTGTAATTGCTGCACATGTGTAAGGAATACAGAAAACTGTCAAAGCCTTGTTCTTAGATCAATAACATTATGATCACCAATACTGAACTCATTTTCAATTCAGAGGATTAGTGCTGTTGTCCACCAAGTGTATAATCTCTGTCTGTGTGCTCGCAGATTTAACTTGTGAAGGTACTTTCAAAATACGAAGGAGCGTCATATATTTGTACATATATCACATATATGGGAGGGGATTTTGTTTGGATGGGGTTTTATTTTAATTTTATTTTTGTTTGTGTAAATGTACAGTCACCTCTTTAGCTGCATTGGTTAAACTTTAACTTAATAAAGCATGAATAAAAGCTGAATTCATAATGAACAAATAATAATAAAGTATTAGAAGTGGTTATTAAGCCTGAATCATTCTTAATAAACTATTTGCCCACGTCACCCTTAAAAAGGCAGTTTCTATCTCAATGTTTGTTTGTTTTACCTGGTTAAATAAAAGTTAATACATACATTTGCTCATTATAGATAAGACCCTTTACACGCTTTATTGTTGCTAATTAAGGTGTAGTTATTATGAAGCGGTTCCGTTTCATTTCTCATTGATATAACTATAAAGAGACATAATACTAATACCATTAAATTATAAAAAATTGCAGATATCACAAATATAATGTCATTAGATTACGATTTCACATAGGTAAAGGCTCGAAAAAGTTTGTTTAGCACAATATAGGCCCTGACAAGTTGAGCAAACATCTAAGAACTTGTGCAACAACATGTGCCATCATATTTCACTTGCCAACAATAGGAAGAATCATTATCAAATCTGACTATGTATGGGTGTCCTGTGGTGTATAAAGACACACACCGCCAGCAGTGTTCCCGTGTCTCCAGAGCACGGCTTTGCACTTGCTACAGTCTTCGTCTTACATGCTTTTGTGGGGGATGACATGGCTGTTGCTTCTTCTTGAAAAAAAAAGAAAAAGCATGAATGTACTCCCGAAGACTGCTTTGAGAGGCTGGGATGAAGAAAGCTCTATATAACATTTCTGCCGTTCCGTTGGACTGCCTGGCAACCTGCCACATGAAGCTCGTCAAATTCTACCAGGAAAGCCAAATGAAAAAGATGAGGGGGAACCAGCGAGGCATCCATACATGTATCAATTCATTCATACACCAGGAATAAAGAGGAAGCACTGTGGCAGAGAATTATAAACAGATTTGTGATCATTAGGAGTGGGTTGCTAAAAATCGGCTCTATAAAACACATTTGTAACAGTATAGAGAAGGCGGGTTGTGTTGATAGCATTTCTGATCAGGAGCTAAAACCAAATATGAAATATGTGTAGGTTCAAAGACATAACGTAGCATATGTATACACACAGCAGGATTAGAATGTTAGCATGAAGAATACTGTATAACATGGTACACTGCCCACACAAGATAGCATGTTCAATTCAAACAGAGATAGACCTTTACCAATCCTGCAATACCAGCGGCTGTGGCAAGAAACGTTGATTTGCTGGGGCTGAACTGTCATTTCAAAGTTTGAGAACAAATATAAACCCTAACATTAAGGATAATAACTGTCAAAAAAGAACGTGTTATACTTTGGCTCAACCCTCGCAAAGTAGACACCGCCTCAAGCGGAGCAAAGCAAATACAATCGAGATGACAGGTACCACGCATTGGCCAAGGCTGCGTTTGAATAGCCTGCCAGTCTAATCATTAACTTTTAAGATAGGCCCCTACTGTACAGAAATAGGGAGTAAAGGTATTGCCTTTACAGCTGTGTTATGTAATTGCAATAATAGCAATTTAGTTCATGTTTTCTAGACATTCTAAGGAAGCTTTTCAATGCAAAAAAACAAGAATGTCACAAGCAGGGAACACACAGATTTAAGATCACAAATATTGTACAAACTTACTTGATGAAGCATCGTGCCCCCTCGAACGTGTAGCCTTCTTCCCACCCTGTGGGTAGATCTGTCAACAAGAGTTGGTGGATCAGACAGATGCTGTATGTTGTAAATTAAACTTGATCTCCACAAGCCAGCCCGACAGCTGTCAATGCAGCAGATAGTGTATATTAGCATTAAAACGAAGCTCTGCAGTGATGCTGAATTATACATGTGCAACATGTGAGGCTACATACTAGTGCAGAATAGAATAAACAATGTTGATTCATGAGGAAACTGACTTGGTCACAATCGCTTTAGTTGTAGTTAAAATTATAAGTATTGCATATAGGCATTGTCCTGCTGTAGATTAATATTGGACTGTGATCAATAAAGCATTTCAAATTTTCAACACAAACATCCCCCTAGACTTTAACACTATGTATCTTAGACATAAAACGGACAGAACAATAGATGGAAACCTCACAAAGAGATGGATGACAAAGAACAAACCAACTGTCAGTAATTCAAATAACAATGGCTATATATACATTTGAACAAATTGCAGTTAATTTGAAAATGGACATATTTGCAGGTGCAAGCTTTGTGTTCTCTCTCTGTGTCTTGTTTATTTGTATGTATTTGTTCGTTCAAAAAATACACATATAAGTCAAGGGAAAGCTGTCATGGGATGGTAATCGCCGAGGCCAGGTCCGAGTTCGTGAATTTTGTTCAATGGCAAAGTCAAAAAAACGTTTTCAATTTCCGTAAGATTGACAAATTTAGTCTATCCACTGCATAGCAGAAAACTGTAGACAAACTCTTCAACTATTCAGCCAATGAATGTGATGTGGGTCTATCGCATGATTAGAGAATATGTTTAGGTTAAAAAGGGTTTCAAAGATGGACTGTTAATTATTCTACATAATGGTGATTGATGTATCAAATACTATAGCATTTAATACGCTTATTTTTACACTTACAAGCCCAATTAGCTTATTTAGCTAATTTGAAGTTGCTAGCTAACCATACGTCGCTTGGGGAGCGTGGTCAGCGCGTGTTATTTGCGGCTTTACGTCATGTGTCAGCTCAGACAGCGCAGTTTGTGAATGACTTCAATGTGATGTAATGCCACACACTGCATCAATACTGCAATCAATAAGTCGCACACTGAAATAACTTTGCATGCTTGGCCAAAAAAAAAAAAGTATTGTGTTGTGGCAAGTAGTTCTACGGTAGAAAGATGACTGTCAGGCAGGACAAGAGCTCAACAAGCGCCAAAAAGACACGTACGGCACGGCGAGCCCAGGGGTGTCACAAGCCTCTGCTCTGCCCGGGGGAGATGGCTCGGGTGCGGCGATGACATGCCGTGACATGACCGACACGATGCAGACACGAGGAGAAACTTGATCACAGTTTTAACGGCAGCTCACTGGAGTTTTCCTGTGGCCGGTGATCAGCGCCTCGCGCTCACGGATGCAGCCAGGTTGTACTCTTGGCTTGTTCGCTGGGAAGACAGGCAGAACAGTGGTTATTTGGCGCGAGTTTTCTGGAAGAAGACACGGACAATTCAATTAAACCTTGTTCAGTCAGCGGATAATTACTTGATGAAGAAGACGCGTCCATCCCGAGTGACCCCGTTAACTCCATGAGGACGGCAGACGCGATATCCACTCGGCTGTTAGCTCCGCCGCCATGTCTGGCACTACTGTATGACAGTGGCGCGCGCGGCACCGCTCCGCTCACAGCGCGTACGGAACCCTGGCAACGCAGCTCGTGGAGAGGAGCCCGGGGGGTAGGGCATCCGGTACAGTCAAGCCAGTGGACAGGACGGGGCACCTGATGGAGACGTGTGAGGCGATTTAGTCACGATTTACAGCATTAATCCACTTCAGAATCAATTCGGAAAAAAGATGGATGGCTTAGTCTTGCTGATGATTTTGGAATCAAAACAGAATACTTTTAACAGATGCCAAGATTTTTTTTTTTTTAACCTGTGTTTAATTTGGATACACGTCATTTAGCTCATTTGCAGGGTCACATAAACCTGTGAGGGCGCTCCAGGGCAAGAGCAGCTGCCTCTTCCTAACCAGACACACATCACATCCTACTTTTGACTTTATAGGCTACACTTTCTCAATCAAATGATAAGATCTTACCCCAAATGCCCTTTAGTTTGACCACCACTGAATACTCAAACTTAAAAACAGAAGGTTTATTCCATCAACCTATTCCCTTTTCTCCCGGTCAGAATAACATTATTGACGCTTTATGTGGAGATCCTATAATCCCTACACCAGATGAGTCAAAGCGGGGCCCCAGTTGCCAATGTCCTCCCCTGGGAACCCATTACTTGTTTATTCAGTCCACCCCAGCAACATGGGGACGTAACATCAAAAGACACACAACAACACATATATTGTAGTAATGACCACTATTTCAACTGTACTCTAGGTCCTCCTGGTCTCCACCCTCAGGTCATTGTGAGAAGAAACTGCCTCATCAGCCTTTCACCCCACACAAAGAGAGACATCCAACACTGCCGAGGCTGGACCGTTTGAGGGCATCATGTTGCACTGTACGGTGGATTCATGTGCAGTGCCTGTGTTTAGGAGGAGGAGGCTGGGGGGCCACAGTGGGAGGCAAAACACATCTACCTCATGGTCAGGTAACGGGTTCTGGTGGTGGATAAAACTGGAAAGGAGGGGCAGGAGTTTGAGAGCAAGTGCTGGTCAGATGACACTAACACTGGGGTCTTTGTTTGTTTTTCGACCAACTTTTTGGCCATCTAAAGGTGAAGAAACGTGAGGTATTAACAGTGTTGGGAAGTATCTAAATGCATGTACTAAAATTAACCACCTATTCATAACGGTAGTTAATTTCCTAAAACAAAAGAATACAATACGATATTTGATCATGCAATTTTGACTGTGCAAAATAGTAAACACAGCTCTTGTGGTGCATGCTTGTGTGTTTTTTCCTTCTCTAATCTCTCTTGGTCATAAATAAATGCATATTAAACAAAGTAACACAGCTTTTTAATCCCATTTAATCGATTTTTTTCCACAACAATAATTCAGCGTATTCAGAATACAGTACTTTCATCGGACCATAAAACCAAATATGTTACAAAATACATTTTAATGCAGGTATTCAGTATACATAACTAAATACATTTTTAGTTTTTCTACACTTGTACACTTGATGCATAATATTTGACATTTTCAAGGGACAGCATGTCAGACATTTTTAGTATAATTAGCAGTAGTTTTTTGCCGTTTCTTGAAGAAGGCCATGTCACATAGAGGCGTTAAGGTAAACAAGTGACAGTGTGATGCATATGGTACTTTTTCCAAACAGATAAATTATTAGAAATGTCTTGAACATATTGCAATCACAGTGCTACTTATACTAACAATGTAAAAAAAAAAAAAAAAAAAAGTAACCTACGGGTATCTGTTTTATCTTGTTTAGATTTATTTTTCCTTAAGATTAGGTTGGTGATTATACATTATCAAAGCAGCTTACAGATTACAACATTGATTGACTGTGTGTCGTTTCTGTCATTCACTGTATTATTCCTTTAAAAGTTCTGACATGTATGTTAGAATATCAGTCATGTTGCAGACAGGGATCTGAAAGGGGAAACTCTTGAAAAGCATCTTAGGCGACTCTATTCTGTTTAATTTACCATTAAGACATTTCTAGCCAGTCGTTTAATAGGAAGCCCAGCGGAAAGTGGAAACGATGGAATTAGAGGACCGGAGAGTTACCTGTACTGTATCTTGTATCTACTTGTTGGGAAGGTCTGAAAAGTGTCTGATCACGGCTATCCGGTTTTTTCCTTTAAAAACTGAATCGTTCCCATTAGTCATCCGGTTTACTTCACCGATCGGTCTCGTTCACAACCAGTAGCGTCACGCCTTGCTTGTCCTTTTCAATAAGCCTTTATTGTGATTAAATTGGTAAAAAATGTATCATTCACCACAAAACAAAACATGTTTTGTAAGTGTATTTTTCATCATAATGGTGAGAGATAAAACTTTTTAGGGGCAGTTACAGCTAATAGGAATTATTTGCAAATTGATTAATTACTTGCCATTATTTTATTGATTCATTGCCTGGTTTTTACGACTGGGATAATATGTGAGTTTTCTTTACTTCCAACCCAGATGAAGCAAAGTTCGAAGCTGCTAAATATGGAATATAAGATATTGATAATATGTGTATTATTATATATGGGTATATAGTATGTATATAATAATTGTTGATATAATAATCCTAAGAGTTTAGAGAGAGAGAGATGAGAGTAATATGTATCTTCCATCAAAAGAGCCGGGAAAATTCTCGTTTCTTCTTATGTAATTTCTGTCGCTAAGGTAGTTCTCAGCGTCTGAGTCATAAACCCGCTTCTCTTTTGGAGTATGTTTATAGATTCAATGATTAAATTAGTTGATTATTAAAACAATCATCCATTAGTTGTGACTGATGATTACCTAGCTTCAGCCCGAAAAGTTTCATGGCTTAATTTACAGAAGTTTAAACCAGAACAACAAGATTTTCAAGTTACAACAACATAGAACTACCTTGGCATTTTGCCATTTTTGTGTGAGATAGAATCCTCTGTTTAAGGTGCACTACGTAACTTTTCTGCTGTTCCACGTTAAACTTATCTATTTTGAATTTATTCAACTTCAGGTTTAGTATTCAGAAAGGAAATACAAATTGATAATCATTAAAGCTTTCTTACTGTGAGCCTTCTACAGATCAGAGATATACATGTTTCATGCTCTGGTGTAGAACACTTCAGGCAAAGTAATCACCAAAATGCAAGCAGGACGCCCAACCTCTACTAAAATGTTACATAATGAACCTTTAATAACAGAATATGTCTTTGTTTTTGTGCAGACCACCTTACTACGCACCGATAAGACAAAATCTGAGTCTTCTGAAGTCTGGAGTGTCAAGTTCAAACCCTCCAGTACAAACAATGATCAAGTCCATCTCCAGCTCCAGTCCTCTGTCCCCAGCACATTTCTCTCCTGCAGCCCACAGTTGCCAAGGTGAGTAACACCAAATAAGCCTCCATAACTTATCAGCAGCAACCTAAGCTCTGGTGAGAATTAGTAGCCACCAGCAGGAGCGACGAAAGCGTTTTGTTTCTTGGCAGGAAGAACAAGCCTAACACAGTGTAAAAGCGCTGCATTGTCGACTTGCACAGATTTATTCAAGCCTTTTATCGTTTGGACCCAAATCTCAGGCGTTCAATAAATGTCACTCTCCACTTAAGCCCAGGCAGCCTGATAAGTATTATGCTAAATTCCCACAGCTGGGCATTTGCATTTGCTCCACACAGTTTTTCATGTTTCAAAAAGAGTTTAACAAAAGCTACATTGCACACATTACTCAGAGATAGGATTAAGATTAAGGAGGGCCGTTGTGCAAACACAGGATTGATACAGACTTTAGAAAAATGTTAATTGCATTTTATGTTTGTTACAGAATTAAAGGTGCATTATATAACTTTTCTGATGGTTAGTCTTTTACGTGCTTGTTTCCATGGATATGTTATTGCTTTGACTAGAATATTCCACACTATGGCATTAATTTGATCATATTCCAGAGTGACAAGCAGGTCCGTGGTCTAGTTCATAAAGCGTATGTACAAAAAAGTTGCGTACGTGAGTTTCCACGTTAAGTTTGTGATTTATAAAAAGAAAATTTGGCACGGAAATGAACCAAAAATGATCCTCTAATTTGTTTCAGAATCGAAGGAGAAGGCAATCTGAGCTAAGAGAGACAAGAAGTTAGCAACCCCACCAGAAAAGTTACACAGTGCACCTTTAAACAAAACTTAACACTTAAACATAGACAAGACTGTAGTTTAATTTGTCAATTGAAATTATGCAAATAATAATCTCAATTTGACCTTTTTAGGTATACAATACTTCTCAGTTCTATTTACACAATGAGAACTATCTAAACCGATATTACTAAGGGAAGGCATCTGGATTAATATGCAGATCACCGCAGACAAAAGTCAGATGATTTGAAACGGCAACCATGAAGAAAAAGAAGAAACTTCCTGCAAGAAACTGAGTGACGTGAATTATAGCTTGGTTATAGAGTTAGAATCATTTGTGGAACTGATGTGAATTGTGGTCTTCTTCCTTAATTGCTTTACCCGAAGAGGCCGGGGTTGTCTCGGCTCAAAGACACAGAGGTAGACTGGAGGCATCCCTGTGTAATTAATGGTTGCACATTATCAAGCAGCTGTTCCAGAGCTTTGTTCTGCTGCCAGCTCAGCAATAGCCCTGGTGCCTGTCTGCGCGAGGTAACTCACACTGGAGCCACTCGCAATATGTGAAGAAGAGCTCTCCATAGGCCTGCGTCTTCTGCGGTTGGTAATTGAAACGAAAGCACTTAGTGAATACAGCCATTATTGAAAGTGTGTTTACGCCAGTCCAAAATGATATGTGATTTGAACATTTTTAGGATTATTCACAATGATCACAAACAAGTCATGTTTGTCTTGCTTTCCCATTGCTAAATTCAATCATTCCCTTCAAATTAAGTTATGAAGTTAATGTGACATAATTAGCCAGATAAAAAAAAAAAACTTAACATGAACTCGACTTTATTTGGAGTATTACTTGAAATGACTTAAGGGCTATTACTTCCAAAATTGTCATGATTATTATTTTTTAGTTCTTATGGTTACATTGTGACCTGAATAATCAGTATTCATTGACCGAATACTCTTGATCTCCCTAGTTTCAACACATCATTTGACAGTCATGCATAAGCCACAAGCCATGGCTGCTCTTAAGTCCAGTCAAGTCAGCATGAGGGTCTAGCAAGCAGCACTGGAAAAACACCATCACCACTAATTCAGTTCATTATACTGCCAGGGCGGCTTTAAAACAAATTAGGTCAAACCTCCACAGCGGGTCACCTGGCAAAGTGCGTACCACATACTTGAGCAACAATAGTGTAAGATACAAGAGATAGTTCTCAGTTGTTTTCATTGGGAAGGGCAAAAAAACACAAAGTTGATGTCTTGAGCATGAGTATACCCGACCGCCACTTGTCCATCAGATTATACTGTTCATACCAGGTTTAAATTTAGACATAGAGAAACCTTACTGATCCACAAGGGACATAATTTAAGAACAGAAAGTTAGTACCTAAGGTCAATAAACAATGAGAAATCTGAATAATAATAGTACGCATAATAAAAAAGCAAGGTACCAATATACATATGTAAAAAATATAGTATAAAATACAATGAGGTGGGTAAAGGAATTGTACTGCAAAGTTGAATACATGTACTAATGTTGCGTTCCAGGCAACTGTTAACTGGGATTTTTCCCACTTCTAACTTGAAAAAATGTCCTGTATTTCCAGCCTGTGAACTGGGAGCTGATAGAGGGACTCTTCACACGGGATAAACTGTGTTACAACAATGGTAATCACCACAAAAATGCTTCTGAGTGGATTATCAGCACATAAACAATGTAAACACGGTCTGTGCTTTCAAATGCCATTTCTGAAATGTCTCTTGTTTAAATGAGTGGTTGTTTTTATGATTGTATAGTTGAGCTGCAAGTTTCCCACTTTGACCCAGGTTTCAATCTTAATAGGTTTTTACCTGGTTAAATAAAGGTTCATAAATAAATGAATAAAAACATTTGATTCTAGTTAAATCCCACAATATTCTGTAAATTAATATGTTGGAGACATTCCTCTAACATTTCAATTCCTTTCTTTTTTAACTCAGCTGGAACGCTCTGAGGTTGGAACTCGTAACGTTGAAGTGGGAAATAACCGACCTCCCTGACGCCTGGAATGCAGCATTACCCAGTGCATTACAAACAAATATTCTAATGATCACCAAAGTCACCTTGATTAGTTATAATTTGACTAATACAATATGGCAGCCATTCATGACATTTTTCATATTCATACAAGTCTTTGGAACCAGCTAAATTAAAGTCTTCATAAAAGGGGCTGTAGATCACTAGATTTTGAACAGGGCTGTGACACTTGAGGGCTGTAAAGTTTTGTACCAGCCTCTTCTGAATCATTTCATTGACTCAGTGCTAGTCACAGCGCCATGAAAACTCCTCTCAGTCTGCCACTCTGATGACCTCATCTCCCCCGCATCCTACAGGGCGCTGCTCCCGTCCAAAAAGTTTTTCTGTTCCCTATAGTTTATGAGATTTCCGCCACTGATATGTGTCATTACGATTGAAAAAGTGGATTCTCCATGTGGTAATTAGAGGGCCGTTCGAGTGCCGGAGTCAGCGGTAAGTGAGAGGAAATGCTGTGGAGCCGTGCTGCTGTGAGAAAGCATTCATGGGCAAAACATGTAAAGAAAAAATATGTCTGGCTATATTCTGAATGTATGTTTACTGCTGTTAAAAGGGCTGCCTGTGCCGCTCTTCACACAGACATTTGGTCAAGGAGCCTCTTGTACAAATGTTATGTCATGGAAAAAAGCACTCCAGCTGCTACGCCCCCTTTTTTATTATGTATTTATATATAATATTTACTTTCCACGGGTGGTATGAAATTGGGCACCATAAAGAAAGTTTGAACCATTTTTCTCAATTAGTTAGAACCTCATTGAGTTTTTGTTAAACCTGGACATAGTAGTGTATTAGCGGATCTGACCCTTTGACACTTTTCGAGATCAAACCAAAAGTGTAAAGAGAGCAAAATTTCCAGTATTTCTTCATCCATATATACATAAAATAATTTAAAGGTTACTCCAAAGAACTGAGGTTTTATACCAGATGCCCTTCCCTATCACATTGTATTTATCAAAGCTTGGGACTAGCACAACAGTGAGACACTTGTGATCCCTTTTCACTTTGTTGTGTTTAAGTATTTGAGGAAATAGCATTAGCCATCTGACAGTTTTCAAAGTGTTTTATATAATGGAACAATTAGTATATCTGACAAGCACATTAGAGGATAAATGCTATTGCTTTTTATTGACCAATTAAGTTACAGAAATGTGTTTCAAAGTTCTGTAAACAAACAAAATTGTACTTTACACATTGATTGTTTCAGCACATGGAACAGCTTAGTAACATATATTTAGTTCAATAAAGAAATGGCTTGATAATCAACTTTTCATTATCATTAGTATTTATGTATAACTTGTTCATGTTTTAAGTTCATAGAAATAAGCAAGAGTGCTGCTTTAGTCCTATGCATCACTTGTGGAAGGAGCATCGGTGGCAAATATATAAAATCTCTCTTCCTGCTCCCACTGGCTCATAAACTTTTGTCATTGCACGTGACAATAAATGCCGACACTTTAAATCATAGGAGAACTGGGGGGTTACCCTGTATCGACTAATGGCTTTCTCTCCACAGCCTCGCAGTGGTGTTTGGGTAATTGATTAAGTTGGTCATTAATCAGTTTGAGCAACACTGCTGCACTGCTCACACATACGTCCAAGTCTCTCCGCTGCTTTAGTGCAAAAGTGCTGCGATCACAGATCCGGACATATGGCACCGCCCGCTCTCATCTCCCAGAGTGCATCGCTGTGCCCTCGTCCAGAGTCGTCCTGCTTAAGTAGCAGATTATAGATCAGTTATTGGAGAGGACTGGGGCAGTGCTGAAATGAAAGTGCGGTTTTAAAGGTACATAGATTATTAGGGTCTTCGGGGGAACACAGAGCTGCTTTACAATGCCTGACGCCTGACATGCAGTGTTAATAATGCCAGACATTTAGAGCTAAAATCAGTCACAGTGATTACAATTAGATGTAGCTTTTGGCTTAGACGTGCAAACTTCTATCAATGAAATGTACTCGAATTAGGGCAGTGACAACCCTCCGGCAGTAAAAAAAACAAGTTCAGAGATGGGAGGAATACATTTTTTTGTTAAATGACATTGATTATAAGTTGCTCTTGACAATGTTCATCAAATAAATACTAAAAAAAAGCTATTTTGAAACTCGTGATCAATAGATGAGGATTTATTCCCCCAAGCCTAACTTAAAACATGAACAAATCACAATAAAGTCCATTCAATGTTTCCTTAATTTTGTAAATGAATAACTGCATTTATTGGCACCTATATAATTCCGACAAACTTTGTAACCAAAACAGTCCAAAGTCTTGATGGAGACTAGTCAGTACAAAAAATAAATAATGGTAGTTTTCTTTCTTTTCATGTAAAATGTATCTATGGATGTCAGGATGATTGAATGATGATTGAAATTAACAATTTAAAACGAAATATATCTTTTGAATGGGGGAAAAAAATACATTTATATTTGAAGACTAAAGAATATAAACAATCCATTCTTTATATTTACATTTGAGATGATTTGAATGCATACATAATTCAGTCGTGTCTTCCCTCTGTGACAGACTTCCTGTGTCTGATGGGAAACAACAGGGCCGTGACAGACACTGGACAGAGGGCACTAGGGTCATGTGACCAGCTGAATGAAATCATCCACTCATAGATCTTTTCATGTACAAGTATTCCTCTGGGGCAGCTCTTATTTTCCCAGCTGTCTGACCGAGTAAACAAGTGAAATAAATGGTATTATTGTCCCCAAACTCCAGGTCCAATATGGGGTGGTTATGTAAAGTATACTATCCTTTGTGTTGTCAGGGCAACTGCGAGGTAGGGTACAGTTTTATAGTGACACGATCGCTGACCATGGGAGTATGTGGAATGATTTTAAAAGTAGATGAAATTAAATAGCTTTTGAGCATAATATTTGTTGTAAATTTGACATAGCTTGGAATGTCTTTTTAGGATGATTTTAGAGTTAAGTATCAGTAAAACAAGAAAATGTAAACCTATAATACTGCACCTTGCGCCACACTGTACATCTGTGGGTGAACTGTAATAATCAAGCCCGTAGAGCCTGAAAGTGGCCTACAATGATGCTCGAAGACTTCAAAAAGGCCCAGGACCAGTGCTAGTGAACTGTTTGTTTGCTCTTTTAAAAATCCTAATATAAATGTAAATTGTCTGAATAATTCAGACAATATGGTGATTTTAATGTTGACTTATATGCCATCCACTATTTCTCAGCTGTGGAGCCACTGGTATCTCCTGAGAGGTGTTTCTTGAAATGTTTTTTTTTACACTGTTTGTCTGTTTTGGTTTTTGTTTTTACTACCGAGTCCACGATAAAGATCAGACAGATATAAACCTAATAAAGAATCATCATACTCATCATAGGTGGTACTCAAGACAAAAAGTATTGCTCACCATTGGCATAATTTGTCGCAATCAGCATAGTTTGACTAGTTGAGCACCTACTCCAACATCAATATTAAACTAATACACTCCTCAAGTTGCTTTCCTAGAGGTCCGAGTGCACATTTTCCGTATCCAGGTACAGCGCACCCCTTTGACAATAGAGGGTGTTGTATGCAGCAAGCACTTTTTGACAGAACATCTTTATGTATGAACACCTGTGCTGCTATTCCGGGCCCAGCCTTTAAACAACCAAGGTCACGTTCTTCGGCTAATCACACGGCTCGTTGTAGACTCAGGATTAAAATGGACTATAGGAGTAATATTAGTAATAGATGTGGGTGTAGTTGCTCTAGTGAAAATGGCCGTAATTACATTATTAATAAATCAAGTTGGGTGTGGTTTAAACCGTGCTAACAATATGGTTTGCACACAGGAATGCAAACGATTTTAATATAAAAGTAATAGCAGTAGCAGTAGTTGTAATAGTAAATGTTTGCGATTGTATTTCATATATTTGTGTACTATTTTGTTTTGCGGAATCAGTTGGATGTTTAGTCCTGTGGTGAATATAGAAAGAGGTGTCTGAAGCGGATGAGAACTCATTGACTCTGATTAGTTGGTATAAATGACACATGACTTCCTCCAGCGGCGGAGGTGTCGTCTGCTCTCCAAAAGGTTGAATGAGTATGATTTATGAAAGCGCTGCCAGGAATCAAGCCCAAATCAGCCCATTATACAGCTATGGCGTATGTGATTTATTCTGTGAGAGCTTAGACGAGCCAGAATTGACTAAATCTCATCCCACAAAGAGGAACTACGTGTAACACTTTTGTAAGGACTCTTCTACGTAAAAGAGAACTGGCTAAAATAAATCTACTTTGTGTTTGTGCTATAAACCAAGGTGGAAAAATATACATTATGTCATTCCATATTATGTGACATCTATAGCTGGATTTGGGATTTGGTAGAAGTAACAGAGGTGCCTCAGGTGGTGTCCTTGGCATGGATACATGACCTGTGTATGAATGGGGTGTGTAGTTGAGTGGTTGGTGATGTTGGAGAAGTTGTTGGTGCGACTGGCACGCAAACGTGACTTCAGCTGCTCATGGAAGGAATCTACAAATTCATATTCCACCTGTTCTTGTGTGTATTTTTGCTCTTGGCTGTAGAAAACAATTGCTCCAGTTGGGGTAATAAATAAAGTGAGATTGAGTGAATAACAGAATGTAAACATGTGTGGTAAATTGAATAGAAAAGTTCTTTATCATTAGTTCCAAAGGTAGCATACTTGTCGACTAGTAAAGGTTTTTCTTTTACCTAAACAACAAATGGCTTGCAGTGAATCTACTTAAAGGTCCACTAACTTTCTGCCACCTGCTTGTCTACATGGAGATGCCATTGTTTTGCCTGAATGTTCCACAGTCTGGCTTTAAATGCATCTGTTTTGCATGTGTTTTTACTGCACTGTTTCTCCATTGCGATATACAGTAGCTTTAATGCCATACTGATGAACATTCCAGTCAAAACAATAATAGAGAAGCGGGCGTGGCGGACCATGCACAAGAACAGGTTACGTTTAAGTAATAACAAAAGTGACAAAGTTTCATCCTAATGCATCCTAGAGCATGTCTTCAACCACAGCTCAAAAATGTTGTGCAATCCCACAGCAGCAGCTCATGTATTTGGTGTGTCATTTTTGTCATAGCAGCATACAGCGCACAGCAGCTCATCCCATAAATACAAGCTTTAAGCATATGGCAGATGACCCATGTCAGCAACTGTAAAAGAGCCTGATAAATTAGAAGTGAATCAATGAGGGGGAGTGAGGGCTTGGGGGAAATCTGAGCTCATTTCCTCTTGATAAGCTCCAGTAAGCAGAAGTGAGCTACATCGACGTGAGGGTGTTTACTGCCCCTCTGTTCAGCCATATAAAAAGTCACTCAATGAAATGAAAAATCTTCTCCAATACAATTATAGAGAAGTTTGATGTGATAGTACAATGTGCCCATATGCTTCAGAAAACAAATCTTCTCATTGATTGTTCTTTGTAGGTGCTGGCAAAGGCTGAAAGTCTCCTTGCAACTATGGGCCTCAAGGGAAAGTGCCCATAGCTGCATGAATTAGAGGTATGAAGTATTTTATTTTTTTTTATTTTTTTTTTAAAATTAGATTGTTTATCATTTTTTCAGAATATAGACACAGAAAAAAACCACAGGAAACAAGACACGCAGAGCAAAAATTAAACATGGCATCTATTAAATAAAATATAACAGCAATTACAGAACAAAAGTCACATCTTGCCCGAAGTCTTTCAAAAAAGTCAATTTTCAGATTAAGTCCAAAGGTTATTTTTTCCATTTTTTGATTGTCAGTTATAATTTGTGTCCTTGAATTTTTTTTCTGAGCATACTTTTTACTCTTGCTATTATTCAAGTAATAGTGTCATTGAGTAACTTTAACCAGTTAACGCGTAAGTCTACTAGGTTCATGGTCAGGACTACTTGTGCATGTTTTAGAACCCAGACCAAAGAACATATGCATGTTTCAGCTGGCTCTAGTACCCAAATCAGGTTTGCCTTGGAGTTCTGTGTTACATTTAGGGTTAAGTTAGGGTTACTGGCCATGCTCCATCCATCGCTCCGGGACCAGTGACTGGGATCTGACCAAACATAGGGTTTTGTTCATATGACACATTAGACTACACTTTTCTGTAAAACAAAGGGAATGTGATTATATTGCAGATTTGACCAAACATTTTGCCTGTTTGTCTCCAATTTGGCAATTTTTGGTGAAGTTTCTAATGTCACTTCCTGGTTTAACATGGATGCAAATATGACAGATAGGTAGAGTTCATTCCACAACTGTTACTTAGCAACCAGACTGTAAACAAGGGCCAAAGTCCATTTAAATCATACAATAGTTATGATTTGACAAATGATTACACCTGACAGCATGTTTATTTTGCCAAATGATTGTTTAAACTGTCATGTAAAAACATGTAAGTTGCGTGAACATTTTCTCAGCATTTTTGACTGAATGCCGCTTTTTGATAACAGAGGTGGAGGCATTCTGTTGCATTACAAAAAAAAACTCAGCAGTACTTCATGTTATTTTCCACTTTTAACTGTCAAATTTTCTGCACAAACCGCTACTTGACTGATGTATAACCATCTCATCAAACAACGTCATAATTAGAAAAACATGTCATATAGACTTTAATCCAAAGATCTACAAATCAAGATTCAGTGATGCCTAATCATCAGTTATAAGTTATGTTTACTTCCCTGTACAGTACAGGTCACAGTGGAAACCTTTTTCAGGCCGTACCTAACCGCTCCGAAATAAACCAATGGAAACACTAAGCAAAACATACTTTGTTCTGCACATTTTAAAACAAAATCCCTCGCTTCTCTATTATGTGGCACCATTAGAGTCTAAAATTGTATCTTGGCAACGCTTTAGGCACAGCTGAGTCCTGTCCAGTGCGGGGAGGGCCTTGTGAACCATCTGCTCTCTGCAGCGGGACGGTCAGGTAGAGGGAGGGGGTGGTGTCAGCTAACCCTAATCAATACACATCGATCCAGCGCTTATCTTAAATACAGGCCGGCTGATGAGATGTCACGGATTGAACAGGAGCAGCTAACGGGGCGAGGTAAACTTGTATAAACCTCAAAAGCAAACAAGAAGCAGTGCAACCAAATATTAGTCAATGTGGATGACATATTACATAATCTAGAAACACTGCTGTTATTTCTGGACCAAAACACATTGCATTACTTAAGCAACGCAGAAGAAAAAATTGAAAAATACTACTAATTCACTTGAATATGTTCGGGATGCTCTACATTTCTTTTGTGCATTACAAAAAAAAACTTAGATTAAAATCGCAGTAATGTTTCAACATGAATTTATCCAGAAATGAAATAAATGATTTGCACTCGACTTCCGCCACTTTGAGCACTTTCTAATGAATCAGTTGCTTAAAAACATGTGGCAGGACTTTGACAAATGGCGAGACGTCTAAACACCTTCCTCAGGCCGGAGACAGGAGCGGGTGGAGGCTGTGTCAAGCTCTTTCTTCCTTTGCAAAAATACCTGACAGCCAAATGGGAACAGACTGCCACACTTTTATATTTAGATGCCTTTGCCTAGGCTGATGGGGCTCCATTGTGAAGCGAGCACAATATCCTCCAGGACGTTTCAACTTGTATTTACATAAAGTTCCTCGGCATGTTTAAATCGCCTGCTTTCCTCTGCATTATTTATTCTAAACAGCGCTATATTTGTACATTTAAATACGATGTTAGAATGTGATGGGGTGAACTTTGAGTGGAACGAGCTGTACTAGAGATAGACAAATATGTTGGTTGGCCGATAATTTGTTTTGGGCCAATCATCTGACTAAAGGAAATACATAAACACTTTAGATAAGAGGCACCGCACTACACGCTTAAACGTTTGTAAAAAAAATATTGCTATAAATCTGTATATATTGATATTCTTATTTTACTTAGAGCCGTGCAGTGCGGAGGCAGTAATTCAGTTTTTAGTCATTTTAATGTCCTATCATTTGGGGAAAAGATTATCATTCTAAAAAAGAGCACCCTTTGCCATAGATAAAAACACATATCGGTCAAGTTTGAAACTGTACTTGCCCTGACCCCATCACTTTGGCTTTTTAATGCAGCATCGGATTATTCATACATTTATAGTATTAATTTAACCAGAGAAGTCCAACTGAGATTTGGAATCTCATTTTCAGTCCTCAGCGGTGGAGCCCAGTGTACATGTTTTTAGTGATATGGGAAATTAGAGCATCCAGAGGAAACCTACTCCACAACAAAGAGACAACATAACACCGTCAGGGAGTCGAACCAAGGATCTACACAATTTGCGCACAATATGACATAATTTAGTTTTAAATTATGCAATACCTTTACTCTAAAATGGTTCAAATCTGTCAAGGCTTTTAGAGTTTGGATAAACATTGGGCTTCTTTACACATTTTCCACTGCCATAATCCATCCCACTCATTTGACTTCCAAAACCAGGCATTTCTACTCGTTTATACCCAAACTTGCATGTTGTTTTCCTCTAGTCTTGAATCAGCTCCTTGGTACAAGCACAAAGAAGACAGTTATCACAGGATTGAGTTGTTTTCATTTCATCTGATTCTTCCCCATGGCAAAGATAGCGGCGCCCTCTGCATGGCACTGTGCCCGTCTCATTGTGAACACCAGGCTTTTCTGATCCCACCGTGTCAGCTCAGTGACAGGCGGCCGCCGGACGGACTCTCATTTGTCTCCTATTCAAAGTTCATTTCACTTTTTCCACTTTCTAGTTCAGGAGAAATAATCACTTTTGAGTTTGCAAAAGGGAAGGAGAATAATTACTGTGCAGTGCGTCTGAAAGCAAACACATTTATAAGTCCAGAATGTATTAGGCCAAATCAACTTTGTTTTTTTCCTCCTCATCAATGGATAACTTGGACTTGTATTTTGACTCATTCTGGCATGTTTGAGTAATTATCTTACTTATTGTTCTTCAATTTAATTGAATGTATCCTTTTTAAATGGGATACCTGCATCATGGATTATCACTAAACCAGAAAAAAAGCATAATAATATCTTCCTTAACCTATCCATCCGAGTTGCTATGGGCTGAGGTGACCCCGCTTCCAGTAAAAAACCCAAAACACTTGTAATCGAATAAATGCAAGATTCCATATAGACAATCAGGTGACGGACCATTTAAAAAGTAGTCTATCTTTTAATTTTGATTGGCTTGTAAATATATCCTGCCTATAACCAAGCAATTGTAGTTTATTTTTGTTTACTTTTTGTCTCATTTCTCCCTTTTGAATTCAGCTTGTAATCCTCTGTGATCTCTCCTAAATGTTCGTTGAGAAACACGTGGGCAGTTTGTGTAAACATTGATTGTGATTCAAAGCAATGTAGGTCAAGAAGTGAAGCAGAAACTTGTGCAATGGTGATGCAACTTGTCTGGCATGTAAAGAGGCATTTTGGATTACTCAAAGCTCCAGTTAGACACCCAATACTGCAGAGGCTTAAGCGCCAAGATCTGTCAGAACGGCCGTACCTCTTCGCTGTGACAATAGGATTCTTTGTGTTGCTCCCTGAGTCAAGATGTGTCATTCGCCTGGTGAGCAGGACTTCAATGGACAGGTCTAGTGTGGTGCTCTTTTAAACCGTCTATACACACATGATTACATACTGTTTTAGTTTGGGCTACTTCAAACATGATATATTTTCTTTAATTTACTTATCATGAACAAAAAAATGACCTGATCATTAACTACAAGGCATATATTCTATTCAGTTCAATGTATTAGTAAAGTCCAAAATCAGCAGCCGCCTCACAGGGCTTCACAAAAGTGTTGAGTTAACCAACAGAAAGTTTGAAAATCAAACACTGAAACAGTCATTGGTCAATATAAGATGAGCAGACAGAGCAACAGTCACAGGAAATAAGTAAATGTATAACTGTCCTGGAGCATCCCCTGCCCTTCCACCCTCCTCCTGCGGGGACAAACTACCGTACACAAAAAAACACCATGGGACAGATAGAAACCTCGAGGAGAACCACAGTGAACGAGATCCTACTCAATACATACAAAGCATTTGGGAATATTTAATAATTGTTGACTAATCATTGATAAAAAAATAGACTCATTATTAACAATAATTAACATGAACTTACCCCCACCCTTAATTATAAAAAAATACTTACCCTCACCCTATTAAATTATTATATAACACATTGTATTCATGATTTGTTTCTTTTTTTTGTGTCAAATTATGTCATATGTCATATTAAGTGTAGAAGAAAAAAAAAATCAGATACATTTTTTGCCTTGTCCTACTTGTATTCATCAATACAAAAGAGGTGGGAGTGCCTGACCAGTCGCTTGCCCACCCTGCTTAACATAAATAATGATGACTATAGTTTTCTATCTAGCACAGCTATTGCCACAGCTGATGGCCATACGTATCACACAAAACATATGTACTTCAAATTTGACGCCAATTTAGAAGGTGCGTGTGGTAGAGGTTGTAGAGGTTGATTTGGTTTTTAGTGGTAGGTATTCACAGATTTGAAAGGTTTTTTACATCGTCACTAATGCTATGGCTCATTGTGGGGGCTACTGTATGGAAAGGAATGAGTAGAAATACAGTCAGTACAGACATCGAGGCATTCAGCGCCATTCTGGTTCTATCAAACTTTTTGCCGGCTTTTCTACGGTTTTATGCAGGGCTTTATGAAGGGCTGTTATAATTTTAGCACTGAAAGCTCTCTCTATATCACCTTGAAACATAATTAATGTAGCTCCACTACTATATACTTTCAGTTTCAGACACTTACATGCCATGTTTCAGTATTATATTACATTTATATTTGACCTACATGCTAGTTATCAATGCTAATCATTGGCTAGCAAAACTCAAATTGTCAAATTGGTGCGTTGAACGTGTTGTATAAATGTCAGTGCCACAGCTGACAGTAAAGAATACAACTGTTATGATATTTGAGCAGTTTATGCAGATTTCCTTTGGAGCTTACATTTGTTTAAGTTAGTGACTAGAACCGGTATGGCTGTAGGTGCCGTACAAGTCACGTGTCTGGCATGAACCGATTACATATGCAACTAAAAGGTACAAAGTAGAAACTGTACGTTGTAGCTGCTCGTGACCCCCTGTGGTAGTAGTCTTTAGAAAATGCCCCACATGTGAACTATATATTCGTCATAAATTACTGTTACATACAGCGGTATAAAAAGGGGACATGGGGTTGGCAAATTCAACCCAATGCATGATTTCAATAAGAACCATCCTGAGTACGGCACAGAAATTAACTATTTATAGCTTGTTTTGCAATCACAATTCAACTCTCTTATACAGAGACCGGATTAGACTCAAAAGAATAGACTACATGGAAAAGAGGGGAGGAGGTAGGTGAACCGCTCATTTGGAAATATCTCTCATGTGAAGGAAGCATAAAAAGATCCTTACAGTCTTTAAATACCTGTGTAGAGTATGTGTATTTGTTGGGAGAAACACTGGTTGGGCTAAGGTGCAGAGAAATCAACCCTGACACAGTTAGAATGCGCACACTCTTCTCAGGACGACGCCCCTCTTGCAGTGAGGGGAGAATGCCTTTAGTAGTTGTACTAGTAGTACTAATAGCAGTAATAGCATTGGCAGTATTCATTCAACAGTAACAGTTTCCATAAAATGCTAAATCAACTTGAATGACCTTGTTACAACAGTGTTTCTTCATGTATAGTTTACTCAATGTTGTATTTTGATTGATTCCTGCATCTTTGACTCATCCTGTATTGTCCTGCAACTGAGGCTCAAGGGCTCAGAAAATTTCCAGTTTTCACCTACCCCCTATCACCGCCCACATCCCTGTACTTACATGTAACTACTTGAAAAATTATGAAATGAAGATCTACATATTTGAATGCAATATTAAGTACCTGGGGGAAAATACTGTATGAGTATTAATCCAAGGTTGTATCTAGGATTGTAGTAAAGGGAGAATAAGTATTTTTTCTCCCACTAAATAAGTACTATTCTTTAAGGCCTGACAAAAACTAGATTGTTTATGTTAATGTGCAGTTCATCATTTCGTGTTTATTGCCAGAGTAACCTTTTCAGTCAGATTTGATGACAAAACCCAACACTTAGTTTGAAAAGCATTGTCCACTGTCAGTGCTGTTTGTTCCTCTATCGCTCCATCCCTCCATCCACACTGTCAGTTTGAAAGGGCGAGCTTGGCTTTATTTATTTTACCGTTCTGCTGAGCAAAGCAACTGCAGTCAATGTTGAGCCATCCGCACGACAAAGACCTGATTAATCGTCTGGCTGCGGCGATGAGGGAGCGAGAGCTTTAGATGGACGCTGAGCCGCAGGAACAAGAGGATCACTGTATGTGCAGGACAGAAATGGAGGGCAAATATAATCAACAAAACAAAATCAATACAAAACACAACTAATGGTCAACAAATCTCACAATCTATGTTTTTTTTATATAATTCTTTTATGGGTAGTTATTAACACCCAGGTAATGTTTGATATGACAGCGGGAGAAATGTGCAGCAGAACGGAAACTTGGGCAATATTGACAGGAATGTTCATGTTTTTTTTTAAATTATCCCAATAACAATAATCAAAAGCTGTTTTGAAAATCCATAATTTGCTCAAATGTGCCATTAAATGTCATAATTGTTGAATTATTTGGGTCACTAGATTTTACTTACTTTACTTTACTGCTTGAGTAATATTATTAAAGTACTACCACTTCGTGCTACTGCTATTACAGCCACTATCTTTACTTTTTAAACTACAACTGCAACTTCTGCTAAAATCAAAATGATCCAAATGACCCATTAATCCGGATGAAAATTGTACTTGTTTTAATATTTAAGTAAAATATTTAGAAAATTCACTATTTGCTTTGTATTGTATTATTGTGTTTATTATTTTTAGTACATTTTCATTAGACAGTTTCAGCTGATGATTCAATTATATTACATTTATTTTTGTAGTGGCAGCAGTTGCCTCAAAGGGCGACGGTGAAGAGCAGATTAAACAATGTTCATAGGATATTAGCCAATATTCCAAAATCCCATCCTTAGACCCTCCATCTCGGCAAGGAAAAACTACAAAGCCCTTTGGGAAAAGACAGAAACCACGAGGAGACCCACAGTGAAGGAGAGAGCCCACTCCCACGGACGGACAGGCTGACACGCTTCAATTTGCAGATCCATTGAATCACCATGATTACCAAATTGCATGCTATTTTATTATTGCCATTCCGGAGCTTATTATTTATTGTTTATTCTACCAGAATAGTCCACTGAGATTTGGAATCTCCTTTCCTTGAGCGTAGTCTGTGCTGACTTTCTGACTAAACAAACAGTCTTGTTACAATGCACTTGACCATTCCTGCTGGTCATGCTTGTGCAATAAAATGTAATGGCGTGACCACATTGTGTGCATAATGGCATAAATACAGTGGGAGGAGCTTTAGTAACAAATGAGCTCAAATATCCACCGATTACTTTGCGAAAACTGCCTCCAACTTTCTCTGCTTCACAAGTAGAGCCCCAAACCTAAAACCAATACTGAACTCCTCTTCCATTTGACACGATGGCGTTGTGTGCAGCTTTGAGGCGACTCCACATAAAACAGAGTCACCTCCAGCCTTCACTGTTGTGCCGTGTCATACATATGGATAGTGTCTCTTTCATGTTTCACTCCTCCAAATCTTCACTCTCCCACACTTCAAATGTGAATACCAACACTATGTCTAAAATTCTACAACTTCTCACTCGCACTGCCAAGAGAAAATTCGTTTATTATTATTTAAAATCTAAGGCATTCATGTAAAAATCTGCAGCTGAAAAGGTTGTTTTTAAAAGGAAGGGGACTTGAATCTTGGTGATTAGATATTATACCAGCTTGAGGCAGACTCAATGAACGTATAACAGCAGCAAGGACCTAAAACAAGAGACCAACGCTACAAAGCATTGTAGCCTTGATAGGAATAAAAACCCAATGATCTTTTTTTCTGGTATGGAATATAAAACACAAAGAGTAATGATAAGAATGATACACCATCTTTCATTTCTTGATACCCTGACTATTTTCAAATGAATATCACAATTAATGGGTTATTGTATTTAGAGATTGTGTATGCTGTTTTGAAGATATGCAACATTTCAGTCATGTGATGTCATTTATTACAAGAAAATATCTTAAAATGCTTTAAAAAAAAAAAACATTTTTCCCTTTCGTGTGTAATTCTACAGTTCAATTAAGACTCAATTTGTGTTTGAATTAGTTGTGCTTAAAATACTTCACCAGGAAAATCCAAAAAGAAGAAAAAAGTTCTGTTTCTTACTGAATCAAAGGAGAGCTTTCACCCACGCCAGACCACGCGGTGGTGAATGCTCTCAGTTGATCTTTTGCCTATTGTATTTGTAGCAGTGGGCGGAGATAGGGGGTAGGTGAAAACAGGAATTTTTCTGAGCCCTCAAACTTTACATGCAGGACAGTACAGGGTTATTCCAACGTGCAGGAATCAATTCAAAACAACTCATGATACATTAATCAATCAAACAAACAAACAAACCTTAAAGCACTTTTAATACAAAAAAGATTACAAAAAGTCCTTTAAAGTCCAATAAAAACCAATCCCGCATGTCCCACATCTTCAGTTTGTGTCTCCGTTTTGTTACGCTGCAGTAAAATGTATACAATAATGTCTCAAATCCCTAAACCATGTGGGGCCTTTCATGTTTTCCGCACGTTATCCCCCATCAACTTAAAACAGCCATGTGATACTTGTTAGTCCTGGTTAAATCTCTGCAGAGGGTTATGCAAATACAACCCAAAAGTATGTGAACTAAAGAGCAGGTAAACCAGTTGAGGAATGAGCTCTTAGCTGTCCAATACTTAACCCTCTAACCAATATTTAATCACACATTTAAGCACATTTCTGTTAAGCTCCTGAAACATAATCTGCTTTAACAAACATTTATTTAGAGCGTAAATATAATCCAACCAATCCAGCACAGATCAATGTCAGCAGTTGGGGTCTTTGCTATTCATACTGTTAACTATGACAAATTGCCATGTAAATAATATCCTAAATCCTCTAGAATTATGTGTAACTAGAACTTTTGTATCTGAACTTCGATTATTTCTTCGAAGTGGCGAGAACTGCAGGACCTTTATTCCAGCACCGAGGCCAATGCTGCACCCACACGCGAAATGTAGTCGCGTCAAGCTTGGTGCGTTCATCCATTGTGCTGTGAGGTTTTAACTGCACGATGCCTGTTGTGTTCGCCGGGTTTAACGTGAGCGAGTGAAGGGTGGCAAAGCTGTGCGAATCATTCAGTGAAGCTAAAATCGTCCGTTTTTTTTCCATGTCAGGTGGCGGAAACAGCGGAGGCATCACTTCTGGCAGTCAGAGGCTAATCTCTAATGGTCATAATGGGGTAGGATAAGAAAATGGGACAGAAAAGGACAGAAAATGGATGACATTTCGGAGACTGTTGATCGGCCGCTGGGTTTTTCCCCGCACAATGGCTCCAGCTGGCTCCGACTGGCTCCAATTAAAAGAGCACTCAGGAAAAGTTTTGACAATAATGCAGTCATTTGTCACAGCAGCAATTTCATCAGCCCCATTTTGAATTATGTTCTCCAAAAAGTCCGGAACAGTTTCTCGTATTGCGTTCTTATTTTAGTGGCGTTTGACAAATTGCACGGAATAGAATGAAATGTTTAAAAGTTTAGTTCAAGTCCGTCTGGGATAACAGGATGAAGAATGTTGGATATGTGAAGAGATGTTCACCGCAAACAAAAACACCAGGGAGGCATGTCAAAAGTTCTAGGTTGTGTATATATATAATCGAGTGTAGTGAGCAAAAATAAATAATACAAATAACAAAAAAAAAAAAGCAATCGCTGTTGTTTTCATCTGGCATTTTTGGTGCAGCCACTGGTAGGCAAAAAATAGGTAAAGTGCGGTGAGAGCGCTGTCAGTTTTGGACGGAACTTGTCATCTGTGGTGGAAGAAGTTCTGCATTGTTTGAGCAAAAAAAAAAAAAGTATCACATATACAAATGTAAAAGTATTGCAGAACATGTTTAAAATGTTACTTTTAGAGCAAAAGTAAAAGCATTTCACGCAGATTTGGATGACTATTAAAAGAGTGAAATGTGGTGATCTTGATAAAGAATTGTTTGGATATTTTAGTCGATCAATTTCTCAATGTTCCTCTGCGGTATATTTTTGTTTGCTCAAAATCAAGAATTGAACTCAAAATGACTGTTAGAATATAACCTAACAGTGCTTTTTGCTTTTTAGTCCTTTTCAAACATGTTCGGGAGTCAGATACCAGCTTTTACCTGAAGAGTAAAAGCGAAAAGTATTACTGTTAAAATGTACTTTTTTTTAACTTAAGCACAGTACAGTAAAAAGTGTTTTGTTTGGCTGTGCATATGACTGAAATGCTTTTCTTTGCACTCTTCTCTTTTATGTCCAGAACTATTTGACAGATAGCCTGTAAATGGCACTTTTAAATTAAGATTTTGGGATTTCTGTCATGTCTTTGTGATTGTAATTAATTTATTTCCTGTTATGTGAAGCACTTTGAATTCCTTGTGTACGAATTGTGCTCTACAAATAAACTTGCGTTGCCTTACTTTTACTTATGTACTTTCCACCGCTACATTTTGACACGCCACCCAAAAAAGATACGAATAAAAACTGAAAATAGTTACGACACAATACTCGATACAAACATTTATATGACACTATAATCTCCAGATAAAGTATTTCATTCAAATCAAACGCCAAAATATACTCCCCGCGTTGACCTTCCATTCACCCTGCAGCAGTGAAACTTTTCGATTTTATTCCCAGTCTCATTTAAACAAGTCATTTGGCTGAGCACAGTGTAGCTTTGGTTCCCACACCTCTGTAGTTATGGATGACATCAGGCATTACCGCTGGCGCTCAACAAAGGAGGACCGGGAAACCAGCCGGGAATACATTGTGACAAAGAATTACCCTGTGCACACGTGGCACCAAACTTCAGAGACAGTTCAAAAGGAGGCTCAAGTGTGGCTCTTCAAATCCTCAGCAGGTGTGGCTTTGTGGTATAAGACATGTGCCTATAGGATGAAGGGTCCGCTGTGATCCCACTGTAAAATATTTGTAATCAATCTACATGGAGATATTTGGCTGCATTTTATTCACACTTTCCCGGTCACCAGTTGAGGAATCTATATATTTTTTGTTGCTATGTTTTACGTCAGTTATTATTTGCCTCACTATTTCAGGCTATTAATAATGTACAAAAAATAAATACAAAAAATTGATGACTTTCACTATCGGTTATAGGTTTAAACTGAAGCTAGGTTTTTTTTTTCTGAATAAAATGTGTCATTTAAAGCTAAAAAGCAGCTTGTTAATGCCACATTTGTGTCTATCTTGGACAAGGGAATCATTACAAACTTGAGGTCCCTCGCTCATCACTGCCTGTCACGCTCCCAAACCGGGTGGTTCTCGCTTTCCACCCGCCACTGGATTCGCTGTCATCTTTTCATCTATGAGGCAGTGCAGGGGCTTCTGTGAGCAGCTGAGGGCTACAGCAGCGTATCATCTGAGGACTTGTTTTTATCTGTCTGGATGAACTTTCCCTGTACAAGTCTCTCCTCCTAATTAGTTCGGTCTCTTCTGTCTCTTGTGTCTCTTGTGTCTCTACAGTCTCTACCTACAAATGGAAGTGCGTCAGTCCTGGACCATCTGCAGCCTGTCCGTCCGCCGGAGCAGGATCTCTCGTTCACTGAGGGTCTCCCCGAGGTTTTTGCTTTTTCCCACAGTGTTTTTGGTAGTTTTTCTTGCCTTAGGACAGGGGATGCTCTGGGACAGTTATCATTTGCTAAATTCCTGTGAACATTGTTTAATTACCTTCTGTTTCATTGTTTGATGATCTTACCTTCAGTTGGTTAAGTCAGCAATTCTGGAACGCTCATCAAGGCAACTGCTGTTGTCATTTTGGGCATTACAAAATAAATTGAACTGGAAAAATTTAATTATCGGTTGTGCCTAGTGTTCGCACGGACTTTGGAATCCTTTGCTACACCTTCTGCATGGAACAATCTTCAGAATTAAAAAGGAGCTTATTTCATGAACTGCCTGAAAACGGTTTTAATTCATTCCTACCCCTCTTTGCTTAGGAGCCTATTTTTCCAAAAAAGCTTGAAAAAATGACCCCCATTTAAAGCTGAAGCTGTTCTTGAACCCTCTGAAGTACAAATAACTGGCTGGAGCCTTTGTGAAGCTGAGACTCTGTAGTTTTGGACTCTGATGTCTGTTTTACTCCAATTATAAGAAGAAACGAGCTCTGCACAGAGGAATTCAGATTTTAAATCCCACCTAGGTTGTCTTTGTTCAACATATGAATGAGTAAAGCTGGTGTCTGGAGGGATCGGCTGATTGAGACTAAAATGAGCATCTGTTGGGGTTTGACAATTCTCTTTTAAAAGCTGAAGGTAAATTTACCAAAAAAAATGTTTTAGGGCCTTGGAATAAAGCAAAAATGTCCAAGTGGAATCCAAAAGTCCTATTAATTTTTCATTTTATTTTAGGGTAATTTTTTACTTGGGTTTTGGAGTACAAACTGACCCTGATGCTCTTCCCAGAATGATTCATTCGACTGGAAATAAGAGGGTTACAGCTTTATTTTTATGTACGCATATTAAGCAGCTTGAGAGTTCCCTTTTATAAGATGAATAGGAATAAATAAAGAAAAAGTCCAACATTCCATGCGTGGAATGCCCTAAGCGTAAGGGGTTAAAGTCCTTGCTCAATCGTGGTGTAATTCTTTGCTTTTTTGTAGTTGTGAAGGACTGGTTTTGCTGCCATTTGGCCACGCTGTTAAAAAAGTTTCATCTTTATCTCAATCAGTTTTCATTTATCCTGTTTCAATAAATGTTTGAATGAATTCAGAATTGTATTAGTATTTACTATTCTCATACTATATATTTTAGCCGAGAATTATTATCTCTTGTTGATCAATAAAGTTGATCTAGTGGGTTACACGAGGTACCGCTCTTATAGTTTGCAGCTGGAGTGTCTGATTGTTGTGGCAGAAGTGAAATGAATGCGTTTCCCAACAGTCTTGGTCTCAATACACCGAGGTCTTGTTAAAAAGTGAAGATCCAATGGAGAACACGCAGAGGATGCCATAAAATCAGACACATGAGTATGAAGAGACAGGTGGTGTCTATTAGCACAGGATCTGTCATGTGAGGATGCTAAATGAGTCTCCACATGAGAGTCTCAGCTCTAGGGCTGTTGAGAACAATAAGGCAGACGGAGCTATATGACATAAATCGGGACAGATGTTGGTTTTTGCATAGGCTAAAATAAAACAAATGCATAGAACAAACACAAAATATCATCTATGTTTGTAACTAAGAGAGCTACATTTAGTTTGAACCTATTTTTTTTTTTTTAGTAGGTAAGTAATCACAATCACAGGCGTGTTATGATTCATGGGTTTCAGCTTCCCGTTTGTAGAGCTCCAGCACCCACGCCATTACTGCAGGGAAGATGAACGTCAACTTGCCTGAAGTTTGGCTTTTGGAGTTTAATGACAAATCTTTGTCATTAAATGAAGCCGTAAATAACAACAAATCGGGAAAAACTAACATCAGCGACCCTCACCTGATCCGAGTGTGCGTTTAAAGAGTTTCGATCACGTAGATTCTGCTTTCCACCTTCTAATTTCATCAAAAAGAGTCTCTGAAGATGTTTGTGAGAAATACACTATTATAAAACCCTGTACATTCAATGTTTAGCTGATTTACACAATTCAAATGTTGTACTCTAACTAATCTAACAGAGGCTAAACATTATTTTTTGAAAGGCATTTGTGATCTTTTTTTCTACAAACTACTCTCTCTCTATTGCCTAATTCATAGATTAATTGCGAATAGAATCGCCAAAGCACAATCTTAAGAAAGAGTTTGAATCAATAAGAGGCCTAAGAGACTGTCTCACTAGAGTCCATTTAGGAATCCACTTCTCTGGTCAATTCTGAGCTTTGTAAATCAAGTAAAATGCTCTTTCTTTTGCCCTTGATCATTTGTACATTGGAGCAAAAATAATCCACAATCTCTGAAACTCCAATAAAGTTTGTCAATTGTGTCCGACGCCATTAGTTTCAATGTGAATCCCCCTCCAGCAGCCAGTGTGGAGTCTAGTGGTGCATGCTGGGATTGTGTGACAACAACTGCAGGAGCTCCACGCGTAACTACAAGCTCTTCACAGTAAAGAATGTTGCGAATCCTTAAGAAAAGCCATTGGAAACCAGCCAACTTGGAGGTACAATGTATTGAGTAATAATAGTATTTGATAACAGATTAATGGGTGGGAACAATCGAGTTGTCTTAAAAGCAGAAACAATAATTGCACCAAAATTGCACCTTGTGGACTGGATCAGAGCATTTCCAAAACTAGTCTGCGTGGACTGGAATATCATTATTGTTATGCTGGACACATGCGGTTTCAGTGACAATACTGTTCCCTAAAATGGATTCATTCAAAACATTGAACAATGTTTTGAATTCTGATCCGTCATGGCAAAGAGCCTAATGGGTCAAATGTAGAGGACATATTTCCTTAACCTTAACTTTACTCAGAAAGTAGGGCTGCGCAATTAATCAAATTCAAAGAGAGATTGAGATTGAGTCATTTCTAATCATCAATGATCAGATTTAAATTGAGAGGTTGACAGCAAAGAGTTCAGACTTTGGAAGTGTTTTGAACATCTTTGTGTTAAATGATAATGATTAAAAGTGTGAATTGTTCATGCACAATTACAATTAAGATTGCGGAAAAAAACAAAAAACACTTCTCCCCCCCCCCCAATTAGACAAAAATTCTATCAAAAATTGAGGGGGGGGGGGGGCTTAGACAAAAATTCTATCAAAAATTGAGGGGGGGGGGGGCATAGATCTGCTATAGTATTTCCTGCCACTGCTACAGACACAGTTGGTTTGAGTTTGTGCCCAGCTGAGCCCATGCAGAGAGGTGCAGTGATGCAGAGACTGGGGCTCCCTGTTCACTGTCTGGGAATTATCACATCAAACTTGCCCTGCCAATGCTTCTGACAGGCTCAGGGCCTGGCCATCACAGACCACTGCAGACAGGAACGCTCTGCTCCTCTGTGACTTGGCAATAACTATTGTTGTGCACCACTGGTTCACCTTAAACCAATAGCCTTCAAATCCAGAAGGCTTCTGAGGATGGTCTTGTCTGATAAAACAGCTAGAATCAAATGGCTGTTAGGCAAAAGCTTCGCTGACCATGGGCTTTTTATCTTGTTCACTATGATATAAAAGAAGTCTAAATTTGGACTTGAGATGTTATTGCTGTGCCTGGAATGTTGTGATACCACCAGGCCAAGTTACAAGTCAGATCTGTGGAGAGCCCACACAGTAAGAATGCTCCTTTTTCAAGGCATTTGTAGCAATTAACTCACATGTATCTGATTAAATATAAGAAATAAAAGCATAATGCACTACTGTGGAACATTTCATGCAAAGCAATAATACAGTATCTCCATGGAGATAAGCATGTGGGAAGCCCTCCACCAGAACATGACTGGCAATCACAAGTCTTGCATCAACAAATATACACATCAGGGACTAGGGACGAGATCTCGTACCACATCAACCACGATGAATTTGCTAAAAGATTGTGCACGCATGAGAAAAATGAGCTTGTGAGATTTTTTCTCCCATGTTTTCATAAAAAAAAAAAAGATATGTTGCATTGAGAATAGTTCCAAAAAGCACTGCTACAATGATATAAAAATATTATAAAAAGATACATTAAAAATGTGAAGCCAAAATTGTGAACCGACCCGCACAATTTATTTGTTATAAATAAATGTCAAAATCTTGTTTCTTTCTTGTGGACCCAATCTCGTGTCTCATCTTGTCTTGTGAGAATTGAGTCTTACACTACACACTAATAAACAATGTTCAATTTGTGTAAAATATGCGTGGACGATGGGAGGACATGCAGCCTCTACTCGGTGAGAGGGTGAGTAATGGCTTAGATTTATATTGCAAGCTTCCCAAAGCACTTTATGAGTTCATTATTTATTCACTCTACCATGACAAGGGGCTCTCTGATCACCAAACTGAGAGAAACAAACCGAGAAGCAATATTGATCAAGTGTCTTGCACAAGGAAACAATATGAATTATTATGGGGATATTGTTGCATAATGACAATACTCTGGCATTAGCATACTAATTATGACATGAGTGTAATCACTGTGGTAAATCAATATATATTATACTTTTACAGCACTCCAGGTAGAGTTTGTGAAGAAAAAAGTTGACAACAAAAGTAATTAAAGCCGCAAATGGCATCCAACGGCCCGCGGGCTTCGTACGCCGCTCTTGGCATTTTATTGAGATGGAGATGAACAAAATAGAATTTTGTGCAAAATTTAGTAAGTACATTTTCTTCTCTCCATGTAAATTTTAATTTCACTCTGCAGGGGGTGCTATCGCTCCCATTTGAATTTGGAAAACGTTAAGTTTATACTCAAAAATCTGATAACTTTTAACACTCCTGAAAATGATTGTCATCAAATTTAAATTTGTTTGGGCTAAAGCCCAAGGAGAAGTTTGTAAAAGTTTCAAGTGGAAAAATGTGGAAATTTTGATTTTCCCATTGGGATAACATTGGAGGTTTCTGTCATTGGTACGGCTCCATATTCACAGAGGGAATAGCGGTACAGGGAAATAGCGGCCCCCGGGATCACCGGTACTATTGGGCTAGCCCCCCTGAACCACGGTGCTTGACATTTTTACACTGCACATAATTCTTTTAACTTTCAGCTAGAAACAGCATTGTCCAATCTGCACCTTAAGATGTAGACATTCTGTCTAACATTGATTTAATATGAATTAAATAGTTTTGTTGTTGTTGTTGTTGTTGTGTTACTGTTGATGGCGGTTGCCAGCCAACTGAAAAGGTGCATTTACCGCCATCTACTGTAGTTGTACGTCTTCAAAGTATGTGTTTTACACTATAACATAAAAAGAGAAAGAGTGAGAAGGAGAGAGAGGAAGAGAAAGAAGGAGAGAGAGAGAAAGAGAAAGAGAGTAAGAGAGAGGAGAGAGCCCCGCAGACCTTCATAGTTTTGTTGTCATATAGACCGTAACAATGGTTACGGTTGTTATGCCTTAACTATTGTGATTCAGTGTCATAAAAGCCCAGATTCTAGAACTCCTTTACATAAACTTCTTTCTTTGGTGGTGTGTTATGGTATCCATAGTGTTACCACCACCCTTTAGACTTTATTCTTTAGACTTTAGACTTCATTCTGTAGACTTTAGACTTCATTCTGTAGACTTTAGACTTTATTCTTTAGACTTTAGACTTCATTCTTTAGACTTTATTCTTTTCGACTGCTCTCTGCTCATTGAGTCCTCTCTCTTTTCTCTCTTTCTCTCTCCTTTTTATCATTATTTATTTGTATTTATTTCTTACGGTATAGCATAAAACACATACTTTGAAGACGTACAACTACAGTAGGTGGCAGTAAATGCATCTTTTCAGTTGGCTGCCAACCACCATTAAAAGCAACAACAACAACAACAACAACAACAACAACAACAACAACCAGCTCTTTCTCTCTCTTTCGCTTCCCCCTGTTTTCTTACGGTATAGCATAAAACATACTTTGAAGACGTACAACTACGGCAGGTGGCGGTAAATGCACCTTTTCAGTTGGCTTCCGCCATTAAAAGAAACACAACGAGTTGAGTTCAGTTGTCTGTTTCAATTGTTTTTTGTGATTTTGTGAGCAGCGGTGTGTGTTTCACAAATCAAGGGTCTTTACCAACCAATCAAGGTAAGAAACTCTTTTCTTTGGACACTGACTAGGTTTATTGACCTTTCTGGGCATATCATAGTTTTTGAAAGAGGTAGTGTTTTGGATATAGCTCTGGCAGAGCATTTGACGAGTAATCAGGATGTGGATTGATTTTTGAAAAAAATCATATGTGCACATCATTCACCATCCCGTCAGGCTCGCCCAATCACTCCCCATAGCTCTCGAGAACAACACAATGCCAGGAGCGTTTTTAGTGTTTTTGGAGGACATGTGGACTCTTCCCGCGCACATGTTCGGTTGGATGGTTGCAAAGCTGCCAAAGATGGCGGCTATACAAGGGGCGTGGCCAGGGGGCATGGCCATAATAATATATTTTTTTCCCTCACAAGAGGAATGCGTGTACCAAATGTCGTGTCTCTGTGACAAACTTGACATCGGATATCTCCTATAGCCGCAATCTTAACTTGTAGGTGGTGCTGTTGTGCACGAAAAATACTGGCTGGCGCTCGGGCCTAATTAGTTCTAAAACGTGACACATAAGAGGAATTCCTTTAAAACATGCAAAACACAATTCGAGCAAGCGTGAAATGAGGATGAGAGAAAAGGGAAGACATGCAGTAAATTGTCAAAGCCTGGATTCGGACTCATGACACTACGACCGTCTGCACATGGAGCCTGGCATGTGTGCCGCTGCCTTAACCACTCGACCACTTGGCACTTTTGTTTTGTTTTGTACATTGTTTTGTACATTGTTTTTTCCCGTACAATGCGTGTCTATAGACGTTTTACACGTTTAGCCAGCTACGTAAAGGTTTTGATTTGATTGCTTGACAAATTAGCCTACAAAACAGTGGCTATGTTTACATGCACACCAAAAACATTTCTGGAGTTATCAGACTGTTCAAATGTCATCTGATGTGTGTAATGATTGTTCAAACTGGTGCAGATGTTAACAAGGAAAAGTAACATGCAAACGATGGCAAAGATGACAATGAAAGGGAAAATTGGGAAAATTGGTAAAGATTGAAATAGTTCAAAGTATATTTCCAAATTCATTGTACCTTGTCTTCCAAATCAATGATTCACTCTAAAAACCCATTGATTAAGTAACACGCATCTCCAGGTGTTTTTGACCACACCAAAATCAGATTACTTCTCTTATTACTGAATTATTTCAGTGTTTCAGTCGAACGTGTCTTTATAATTCTGCTACATTAAATGTTAATATAACATTGAGCAGTTCAAACGTAGTGTTGTTGCAGCCCCCACAGTGGCTTAAAGGCATGAGAGAGTGAAGTGAGGAGGGCCGCCTGTGCAACACACAGATGAAAGGTGCGGAGACACTTCAGACTCCCTGACACAGAGTGAAATGACAGTAGACAGCACCATGAGAGAGCCACATACGTCGCCTCTGTGCATGATAGAAGTTAAAGATCGGAGAGAAGATGGCTGCTTCATCTCTCCTTATGCTGAGTAAAGGGGTATTCAGCACCTGTCAGGGCTGAGATACACCTCAGAGGTTCACATCTATCCTGGTTTCCTGCAAAGTGACATCCTTTGAGATACTAAAAACTGCTAGCAAAATACTATGTGAGGATCATAAGATGTTTTTCATTCTTTCCACAGTTTTGCCTTTATGGATTGATTGTGTTGATTATTGTAAACATATTGAGGAAGCTTTGTGTTTGCTGTAGGTCAGGATGTGGAAAAGCAGATCTTCGTGCACTAGGAGAGCCGATATCCAGCGCGTGTTTGACGCCTACGCCTCGGGCTCGGTCTCTCTCTCTGTGTCTGCTCTCCTTCAGTTTCTCCTGAAGGAACAACTGGAACTCTCCGCCAACATGGAGCAGGCCCATGCCCTCATAGACCAGTACGAGATAAATGAGAGCGGTGAGTGAGAGTCTGCAAGTAATCACGGCCCCAATTACAGTTGTTCAAAATAAAATTCCCATTTTCCTGATAGAAAAATGTTATTAGATTTTGAAGGCGGTGCCCATCTTTTGAATTATCCAAGAATGAAACTGGCACTAATAGATCGCCTTTTCATGGGTTTCAGTTTCCAGTTAATTGGTGAAATGTTGAAGACCTTTCCCTCGTCAAAAGATATATGTTGGTTTAAATTTTTGGTAAGGGTGCGATATTTTCATCAGTCTGAAACCCACTAAATCATAAAATAATGAAAGTCACTAATCTTACTTTTAACATGTAAAGGATTCTGAATATCACTCGAAAAAGACAACTTCCACTGTGATAGAATCATTTGACAAACAGTGATTTTTCTCAGACATAACGATGCTAGAGGAATCCTTACATAACTGTTTAAGCCCCACTGGTGTAATAATATGAGCCCAAAGGCAGCGTGAACAATGTGGCAGAAGGAGAACGCACATTAGTGGGTCTAATAGAACAGATGCTGCCTCAACTTCACTGCTCATACACCCACAGCACTGCAGGCCGCCTAGTTATTCAAGTATAACTAGTCTATGTGACTTATTAATGGATAATTAAATGTATACAGTAGCGAACACAAACAAAACACCAAAGATCATTTATTTACTATAGTTGTTCTTTGTACTGTATTGAGCATTAGGTGGCCTACAAATTCTGCATCGTATGCTGCTGCTCAGAAGACATAACTAGAAAGATTTGTCCTCCAATCATAACTATACTCTCAAACTGCTCTCTCTGATGTCAAATGAACGCACAAATCTGAAATCATAAAGCCTTTCATGACCAATTGTATTCATTTTCAGTCCACCCTAAAACAATATGACCTGAAAGGTGCTGTATAACTTTTCTGGTAGAGGATTTGCTACCCAATTCTCCATGTAGATGTTATTGTTAAGCTTAAAATGTTCCACAGTACTTATCCATTACCATGGAGACGAGCAGTGTCCTGTCGAATAAAGCTACAGACCAAAACGTTTGATGTGATTCGAGGGAACGTTCAAATCAAAGCAATAACATGGAAAGCAGATGGCGCATCCGCAGACAGAAAAGTTATATAGCGCACCTTTAAGAATGTATATATATTCAAATCTGTATTATTTGGATTATTTATGATACCAATTTTAATAACAGGACAACATTTTGTAGTAGATTGTTTTGTATATTTGTTTTGACAGAACACAAATCTTTCTAGTTCTTGTTCATGTTCACCCAGAGAGAGAGTGAATACAATGTAAGGGGAACATGTACGTATGCTCAAAGTACTATATGTGAGAACTACGCAAAGAGAGCGTTGTTTGTAAAGGAGTAAACCTATGGACCGGCTTCAGCTATGAGCGAAAATGAACTAGTTAGTTAATAGAAAAATACATGACAGAATAATGTGTGATCATTTTAATTATTGTCGGTAATGTTTTGCTTTTGCTGTTATTTTTTGTTTGCGTTGATGGTTTGAATGTCCGGTAACGTGTTTTTGTTTTGAAGATGAGAGTTTCGGCATGACTGATTTTGTCGTTTTGATTGATAGTTTGATTTGTTTGGATGTTCAGTCAACAGAAGCCTGTCATTCGAGGGGTTCCTGCGCTACATGGAGTCCAAACACTGCAGCATCTTTAACCAGAACCACAGTAAGGTGTACCAGGATATGAACCAACCGCTCACCAGCTACTTCATCTCCACCTCCCACAACACCTACCTGACCGGGGACCAGCTCGTAGGACATAGTGACCTGGACGCCTATGTCATGTACGTCTCCTAGAAGTTAAATTGTATTCTAAGGAACTCATATGGTGGCTTGTATTTCCGACGGGAATAATTTTGCACCACTAATCATACTTGGGCTGACAATTATTATTATTAATGGGTTTCAGTTTCCTGTTTTATGCAACATTTTATGCAACGTCCTAAATTCTCATCATTCTGAAACCTGTGGGTGTGATTCAGCAGGATTAGCCAATCAGGGACCAAAAAAAAGGTTCCTTACGAGGAAAAAACAAAGATAAGAGAAGATTGATTTAGTTCTCGATGACAGATGACCGATAAGCTCCTCTGTTTCGCATGTGTCACGGAAATAAACCATTCTGATGTCACGGTTCTGTCTGCGTTTGACTCGAGGCACAACGGAAGGCGTGGTGACTCACTCTTCGTAAAGAACTGAAGAAGTGTGTATTATGGATTTCTGGCCACTTTGAGCAGGTATCAAAACTGAAAAAAGTCATAAATAGGAAACGGTTGGGCCTTTCCTGAATAGTTTTAGAAATGTATTGAGCGTTATCAGAACTAGATCACCAAAAAGAAAGTATCATTAACTCCTACTGAAAATGAAATACTACTAAATAAAAAATGGTCATTGCGGTATCGAATTTGGTGTCGAGTATCAAGCCTTTGCCTTAATATGAAAATACATTTTGAGATTTTAGTATCGCGACAACAGTAGTAGTGTTAGAAGTGGTAGGAAGTCGTAGTTGAAAGCGGGGAAAAGAGGAAACGCCAGCATCATCAGTTTTCACCTACTAAATCGACTTAATCTCAGTCAAGTGACATCTAAGTAAAATAAATCTAGTAGTTAACGGATCCAGAACAGATTACAACCGCTCCTGACGTAAAGTGCCTGCTCCGCTTCCCTCTGGTGCCGCATCTCCACCAGTGTCCATCATCTCCGCTCTCCTCTGGACACTTTTCTCTCTGAATCACTCGCTGGCTGGAACAGACAGGGAAATGACTGTGGTTCCTTTATGGGACAATGGGAGCGATTACAATAGGGGCTGATGACTGCAGAAGAGCTGTATTTACGGTCTGAATGGTGCAAAGTGCTGAGTCCCTCCGGTCAGCCGTCAAAGCCACTGGTCTGGGAGCGCTGGTGAAATAATGAAAGAGCGGATAGAGGAGAGAGGAAGGCGCACTCATCATCGTAGAGTGCTTATACTTTGTGAGAAAGGAAGAAAATACATGCAACAGTACATTATTTAGTGAGGATTCATTAATAGATGAATATATGTAAAGCCTGTAGGTCGAGACAACGACTGCAGCTCCATTCTGAACTAGGGAAGTCTACTACAAGATTCATGCTGAAAATAATCAAAAGCCAACTTTTTCTCGCAGTGTGAATCATGGTGGTGAAAAACCAAAGTGTACTGCAACTTTCAGTGTCTGAAGCTGGCATTGTATAAAAGAATAATCAAAACTAAAGATACTAGAGGCAAATGATGTAACAATAAGAAGGGCATTAAATACAAGCACAGTGTTTATGTAAAGCTGTCGTAAAGTATGTAGATTCATCTACTTCAAAGTAGATGAATCTAGTTAGTAGTAGTGCAGATGCAGTAATGTTACCAAAAGAATATTCCAAAAGTGAAGGGGTGTCTAAACTTTTTTTTGGCTGCATATTGTACTATGGCCTTTTCTCCCAGGGCCATAGTTTGGACACTACAGAGAGCTATTATCCCTATATTTATGGGTTTCGACTTCCTGTTTACTGACTTTTCATCACTCAAAAGATCTAATATTTAGTTAAACAGTACATTTAATTTGTAGTTTTTGCCATTAAACCAAGACAGATGCAATGTTACAGTTATTCAATATATAAAGTAATAAATCTACTGTAAATGTGGCTGCTGTTTGCAATCAAATACTCATGTTTGTATGAAGCTCTCTGCTCCGTTTGTGCTTTTGATTTGACAGTATTGTAGGTTTGTGTGAAGTTGGGGCTGTTGGAGCTGGGGTAGTAGTCAAAAAGTAGTAAAACTTCCGTCGCCAGTTTAGTTGTGGCATTCTGAATTCCTCACACGGTACGCTCCACTCAGAGCGTTTAATAGTATGGTGTGCTTTTGTGTGCAGTGCCCTGAGAAAAGGCTGCCGCTGTCTGGAGATTGACTGCTGGGACGGGCCCGAGCTGGAGCCCATCGTGTACCACGGCTACACCCTGACCAGTAAGCTCCTGTTCAGAGATGTCATCAGCACCATCGAGCAGCATGCCTTCGAGGTAACACGATGTGATGTAGAGTTCTGTCATGCTGCAGTGCTCCGGGGTTCTCAGCCAGGCTCTTGCATCGACTCTGTTGGCGCCAAGGGTCCCCATTGAGAAGGATCTGATCTCATCAAACATCTCCACGAGCACAAACGCGATATGCCATCTTTGATTTTATGAGTCTAGAGGATGAGTCATTGACTACTTTCTCAGTATTTTTTTTTACAAATTGTGCGTTACATTTGAATGGGAATATTTTTAGCTTTTGTAGCAGCCGTAGTAGTAGTAGTGTATTATGATGTTATGATTTATTTAAAGTATCTAGAACAACTATTTAGACCGATTTCTGACTTTTTCAAAACACAGATTTTAGCCAAAATAATACTCTTTACAGACTGACTTAGTGCAGTGAAGAAGCAAGTCCACTTATTGCAATAAAAAACAGCTATAATGAAATGAATGCTTTAATTTCAGTTCAGTTTTTGTCTTTAACTTGCCTTCTTCATAAACGCGTGCTTGGATGGATTGCATTGTTTTTTTTCCAATTCTGCGCTTCAAGATGATACTGAACTTAATTTTAACTTCTACATATGTCCACTAGGTGTCTGCTTATCCTGTCATCCTCTCGCTGGAGAACCACTGCTCCATGAAGCAGCAGGAGGTCATAGCCCACTACCTGGTGTCCATTCTGGGGGACAAACTGTTGAAAGCTCACCTGAATCACGCCACCAACGGAGAGCTGCCCAGTCCAGATGTAAGTTAAAAGGCAACAGTAGAGGTTATTTGATATGCATATCTGGTTTTGATCCATAGGCGCAGAGAAAGGGCTCAAGTGCTTGAAGAGAGATCTTTACACTGTGGACCTCATTAGTTTTATTCAGGGGCGTCCTGCCCCTCCCTCCCCCGGGAGGAACAACTTTAGATGGACATCAGTATTCACACTCTCTCCTACACCCACTAAATCTAATTGATTGGGTTGGATTTGAACAGTGACTGTCAGTTTGAGAAACTCCAGGCAATTGGCAAATTGTTCGCTTTGATTAAGCTCTCTGAGGTTTGATTACTTCACTAATATGACAGAATAACTGTTGTGTAAGATGGAGCAGTCTTCGTTCTAGTCTGTGAAAGACCTTTACAATCATTCCAGGGAGGAACGTACTTTTTGACCCCAATGACTAACAAGCTAAAAGGATTTCTAGGCCCATAGGCTAGTGTATAGTGGAGACAGTGTAGTAGTGGGGATGAGAGCAGAGAGGACATCCAGCTAATTGTTGGAGCCAACGAGCGGGTATCAGTATTTCAATACTAGTTGATCCTAGTCTATATAAGTTTTATAAAAGTTCCTTAACACATAATATGGTATTTTTTAATTTACAAAACAAACCAGATTTTTTAAACTGTAAATGGTGGTATCGGGATTGGTGTCGGAATGTTCAATACCAGCCTTTTAAGTGAATCGATAAAAATCAAAAAAATATCTGCAATTACAGGAAGCAGTGCAAGCAGTTATTGCTCATGGAAGTATTGCTAGTTACAATCTACTTAAAATCTTATTCATAACAGAGACATGCACAGATGGCTTTCCATGAAATGCTTCCTCTTGACTCCAAACTTCCCATATCTTTCCTAAACTCATACATCACATTCATACAGCTCCGCGCCTCAGCAGTGTCCTAATTGGATAAACAACAGAAACTAAATTAGATGCCAAAAACACTTTCTGCTGTTGCACCATAGGCTGCCCGTGCAGGGGTTCACTAATGCGCACCAGCACAGGGAGGACAGGCTAATTTTTCACTGTTATTGCCGTATTAGATATGAGCCCTAGTTCATTAACAACTCATAACGGGGGACTATTTTTTACTGTCTCCTCAGAAATCTCATAATGTCATAAATTGCATCAACATGAGCACAGCCTTGGCTCCGGTTTTCAGGGCCGTATCATTTTGTGGAGAGAGCAGCCCCTTTAGACACAAAGGTATAATTTACATGGGGCATAGGCTGCTAAAGGCCGTTAAATGTACACAGAGCTGTAATTATTTTATGCATACTTGGCCCGTGTGTACAGTCAAGTACGGCATTCGAGGTAACTTCCTGTCTTGTGGTGGACCAAAGAGCCTCCTCCTACACTCGGACTGAAATATTTGTACTTGAGGTAACTGTGGGTATGCAAGTATGCACTGTAAATACACTGTACAGTGTATAATTTGTAGCATCTGCACTCTACTCTGCTAATGTAAACGAGTCCATACATAATAGATAATTGGTAAATGTCACTAAATTTGATGTAGCTTTACTGGTGGAAGGGTGGAAGGTCCGTCACCTGCTTGTCACCATGCAGATGTTGCCTGGAACGAGTATGGCATTACACATATTTGTCTAAAATGTATTCAATTCAAGGTGTTTTTATTGCTTGAAAATACCTTGAAAAACTTGCATTCTTACTGTAAATGCATGTCGCCTCTCCACAAATCTGACCTGTAACTTGATCAGGTGGTGTCCCTTTTAATGCCATACTGTAGAACATTCTTGGAAAAGCAATAACATGTCCACGGATACAAGATTGTCCAGAAAATGTATTTACAGCACTGTTAAATTTGAAACCTACATGGATGAAAACATGGTGGTGAATCTCTTCACAAAATGGCAATATCACATAATTAATATAGTCAAAAAAGGTTCAATTTAGGGGTGGGCAATACCACCAAAAATGTAAATCTGATAATCTTGATAAAAAGATGATGTCAATCCAACAGCAATGTGTTAAAACATGTCTTTAAAGGTATTGATTGAGGTTTACTTAGCAGGAAAATGTGAAATGTCAATAAAAATTAATCACAAAGGTGCAGATATTACATTTTATACACTTACTTAAAGGTTTAGAACATAACTTTTTTCATTTTTCTAGCATTCTTTTACTGTAAATGTTGCACAATTTTCAAATTTTGCATATAGCAAAAACAGCATCTCTGATCTTATGTCAAATGTTAAAATATTCTACTTGATGTGCACTGAATAAAACTACTTTTGACCAATTTACCATGCCAGGATTTGAAGTATAAGATCCTCATAAAGAATAAGAAGCTGATTAATAGCAAGCGCGAGGAAGCCACAGAGACAGACATAGAGGACAGTGCAGAGGAGGAGGAGGAGGACGACGACGAAGCCGAAGAGGAGCTAGATTCAGACGATGAGGGAGAGGAAGGCAAAAAACACAAGAACAAAGTCAAGTTCTGGTCCCCAAGATCGACGCAGAAAGGGCACAAGAAGAAAGTAAGTCAGACTTAAAGGGCAGAGTGGTGAAAGGAACCCTGACTTTGATGGACTTCTGCTGATAAGACCAGGCCTAGAGTTTGGAGTTTGAAAATGAATCTGACGCTGATGCAACTTCTCAGATGAGCAATACATATAACATTTTTGTAACATACATGCATTCTGATCTGGTCCCTGCTGTTCTTTGACATTAGGGTTGTAGTTGACTAAAGAAAATCTCAACTAAAAACATGTATTAGTTGATTAAAAGGGAGCGAAGCATAATACTTTGATTTTCATGACCATTTACTATCCAACCCAAAAGATAACTGGATAAGTTCCCTCTATAATCACTTTGCATGCTGAAAAATAGCAACAAACTGCACATTTATATGCCAAAAAAATCTGAATAAATGTATCTGTCATTCCCAAAACTCCAGCTAACTCACTGCGTCTTCTCCTTTATATTGCTGTCCCTATAGATATGAATAAACGGCATGGACCCATTAATCGACTAAGCGCTTACAGGCTAAGCAGATGCAGGAATATAATAAGACCTCGAGAAACAATGCAAACATCTAATTATTCTATAACTTTTGTCAATTGAACATGTCGGCTGTTTCTGACATGACCTTAGGCACTTGAAATAAACCATGATTAAGTTTCATCCCCAAGATAAATTTTACGTCGATAGAGCAAGTGTATTGGTCACAGTTGTCACGAAATAGTTTCAATAAAAATGATGATGTTAAAATGAATCATTGGCTTAGTTGAACATAATGTTTCTAATGTTTTTTTCTGTTTGATGAGTAGAAGAAGAAAGTAGTGGCAGAGGCTCTGTCTGATCTGGTCATCTACACCAGGTCAGTAAAGTTCACCAGCTTCAGTTACTCAAGAGACAACCAGAACAGCTACGAAAACACATCCCTGTCTGAGAAGAAGGCCAGCAAGCTAGTCAAAATTTCAGGTAACACAGCGACACAATCAGCTAAAGCATGAGTGAGTTCTGAGGTGAAATAGGATTCATTCAAGTACAAGAATCTTAAAATAGAACGTATTATGCTTGTCAACTGCAAGTGCAAAATGATTATGAAACTGTGCAAGTGCAAGTCGCACTACAAAACCGAGGTAAATTGAAAGAGAGTAAGGCTGCACAATATGAAAAAAAAGTTTCATATTCGCCTGGAATTTTCCACAGAATGGCACTGCGCTTGTCTGTGAAAATACTTGACCGGTGGCATCACCTAATGCCATACCATGAAACATTCCAGACAAAGTCATATTTTTCTAAATCTGACATTTTTACATTTAAATAAAAAAGGAAAATATTTGTAAAATTAAAAACTTCTGTGATAGCTGTAATGTTTATTCTCTGCCAATATGGCTATGGCATTAATCAATATGCAAATATGGATACTTTTGTTATATTGTGCTGCCCTAATTGTGAGGGTTGCATCGACATCACTGTGCAAATCACAGAGGATTAGCTGTGGTGTATTTTAGTCTAATTAGAACAAAATGCCAAATGCAAACACACTTCAAGGTTCTGTGATTTTATAAGCAGCTTAAGGGCACTTTTCTGAATGTGGTCAGAGTGATGAACATGTTGGAGGTGTCACTGACCTTTAGGTGTCGCTGCTCATTCTCAGGTATAGACTTTGTTCGTCACAATCAGAGGTTCCTGAGCAGGATTTACCCCGCGGGCTCCCGGACAAACTCTTCCAACTACAACCCACAGAAGTTCTGGAACGTTGGGGCACAGCTTGGTACGTTTGAGGACACCCTTAAACAGACAAATGTTAAATACAGTTATATTAAGTAGACAAAATAGACAATCTGACCCAGTGGCAAGTTCACTAACCACATAATCACATTTTAAAGCAGCACCATGTAAGATTCCTGGCAGCAGGTGGCGAACCCGCTACCAGGAATCTTGTGTGTTATAGATCCTCCACCAGAAACGTTACAAGTCAAGTTTGTGGAGAAACAAGACCCTTCACAGCAAGAGTGCATGTTTAGAACGTTTTTTTCAGTACTATAAAAATTAAGTAATTGCGTTTATTTAAGTCTATTTTTTGTCTGAAAGTTACATGATGGGGCTTTAATCTGATGCAGTCGACAAACAGCATTTGCACTGGCTTGCCGAGTCTTGTCCATTGACACAACATGACAGCAGGAGTTATGTCTAGTGGGGAATATACTGTAACTTCTTGTTCGTGGGTTAGTGCTAAATGTGTATAATCTATGTGCACAATAAGATCATATTTTAGTAAAAAATCTGAATCGAGATGTCCCTTGAAATGAACGTAGTCGTCTTTAAACTGTGGACAAGCCCTGGTCTTCGGCGTGTCTGTCGCTGCTGGTGCACGCAGCAGTTTTAGCACCTCTTCTGAGTTCTGAGTCACAGCCAGCTGCAGAGCACAGGGTGAGACTGGCCCAAAGTGTTAGCTATTAACTTTGAACTAGATTATCCAGCTATGATGAAACTTGTCCAACAGTGCCACACTATTATATTATCATATTCAATTTGACATACGGTTTACAAGAATATGCTATATTTCTTCAGTGGCCCTTAATTTCCAGTCGTTGGACCTTGCCATGGACCTCAATGATGGGCGTTTCCTGGACAATGGAGGCTGTGGATACATCCTGAAACCAGATGTTCTTCAGTTCAGCAAAAGCTTTGATCCAGGATGGGGATACCACAGCGTCGAGCCCAGAAACGTGCTGCTAAAGGTACAGAGCTCAGTTAGGTATTTGTATCAAGGTAGCAGGTACAGCTAATATAAACTATTGGGTTTATAAATGTGCATTTGCCCTTCAAACGAGGCAGATTTCTGTGGCTTTCCTCCAGGTTTCTGCTTCTTGCTGATCCCATGAACCAATAATGATGTAAAACGCTATAATAGTGACTTCATTTAATTAGATGCTCTGTCCCAGAAAAAGGATGCAGTGCTAATGCAATTATACCCATGGTCTAATTAATCAATTACCTCCAATCTGTTTAGCATCAGCCTAGGTGCTCTCGTGGAAGATTGCTACAGTGTGTGTGTTGGCAGTTCTATAGACATAAAAAACTGCAGAAATAGGGACTTTGCCTGAACATTCTGATGAATTAAACACATAACGGGACAGAAACAAATCAAATCAGTGGATGTACACATTTTTCCAGTAAAATTATTATGAAAGCATTTTTTTGGGTTTTTAGCCTGGTTCTATACTATGTAAAAATGTCTGTAAATTATCTCTAGAGGCATGTGCAGGTTAAAATTTGAGAATGGCTTTATACAAACTTTACAACAAACACTGTTAGTCCTGAACGTGTCAAGTCAGTTTTCATAATACTGTGCAATACTGTTATACTCCTGTGCAATACTGTGACATAATGTCAATCATCCCTGTGCAATATTTTCTGTCCATATGACAGATGTAAATAAGAGTGTTATTATTAATATTAAGATTACAAGAGGTTTCTTTTTTTTTCTAAGTTATCTGTTTTTATGATTATACTGTGCATAATCTGCTTCTGTACCCTTTGTTGCAACACTCGAATTTCCCCATTGTGGGACAAATAAAGGTGATCTTATCTTAAATATGCCCAAATACCATTATAGTGAATGAGGACCCGGAAGTAGCCAAACGAAGTGTGATGTCATAATCAACTTAAAAATCCCATAGTACAACCGCTCTACCAGATCTTGTTTTAAAAGCGCAACGTCCAGTGTAGTTATAGACAATCACTTATGAAACAAAAACTCTTTTCACAGAATTCACATTCGAGCTCCAGGCAATGTGTTTAAATATAGATGTGGTGTGTTCTGATTTTTAAGCCCAGAGGGATAAAGACCGTGTACTGTACGTGCATCATCACGCTCTATTGTTTGATAACTTCAGGGGATGCTGCGCCGTCTTGTGATTCAGAGACCGGGCCAACATTTGGTGTGAGATCTTAAGCCTGTTAAAAACAAATTATGCATCGATTCAGGAAAATAATGATCTCTGAGGAGTGCTTATTTGAAATCTTCCACCACATATGAAAACTAACAAAATGGTGCATGACTGTTGTAACTGTGGATGAGCATTCAAAAAAAAGATTTTTCTGTGGCATGTTACTGTTTAAGATGCATGCATGATTTAGTCTGTGTGAGTGTGAAAGGAATGCTGATAGAACATAAATATATTTATAAATACAAAAATTTGTACCACCTCTTCTTCACCTTCTGCTGCTTTACAATATAGAGTATGATATTAGCATCAACCTTTTACTACTGCAAATAATGGTGTCCAGTATAAGGAAGTATTATTTAGATACAAAAAGCCCACACCCAAATCACTGTAATAAAGGTCTGGGGAACACATCTGTAGATATGGCCGACTGTCCATGCAGACTGAAATGATTACAGCCTTAACTTAAGTTGTTGTCCTTCCTCTCATCTCATCTTCTCTGCTTCCTCTGCTAAGAAGTCTCTTTGATTGTCCTTCCTCTGCACGTCTCCGGCAGGTGATCAGTGGGTCCAACTTACCTGGGTCTGGCGGTAAGACACTGGATCCGTATGTCCAAGTGGAGGTCCATGGAGTGGCCTACGACGCCCACAAAGAGAAAACACAAACCGTTAAAAACAACTGTAAGTAGCACACGACAAATATGACAAAATACATACCAAAATACACAAAAGGCATTTTTTTTTTTTAGCTTATGCTGCTCATCTTTGAGACCAATGAGTTTTTAGGTCAATATGACAACCACAATGTTTTTATGCCATTATCTACAAGTAAAAAAAACAGTAAATAGTAAGAACCTAGTATGTGAGCCAATGCCTCGCTTCCGTGTGTATTAGCTTACTACCACCAAGTTTGGAATTAAATAAAAATCTGGCAAATGTAAAGCTTCTGGAAAAGCATTATATAAGACTGATTATTATACATTTCTCACGACTGTATTTGTTTTGTGAGAAATTTATAATAAAGACGTTCCCCCCCCCCCAAGGTATTTGCTGTCATTTGGGTAAAAGCAAACCATCGCAAAAGTGCTAAATTAAGGGGGAAGAGATAGTCTGGATGAAAGGTTATGACCATTATATGTAATATAGTGCAGCACCGGCCAAACTACTGTTACTTTTTGTGCTGGTCCCAAGCCGTAATAAATGAAGTGTTTGATCTTAGATGACGTCTTCACCAGGCCATAAGTTATTTCTGTCATACAATGGTGACTATTGTGTGTTCACCCTTTAGCTTTGAGCCCATACTGGGGGACAGTCATGAACTTTAGAGTGGCCTTCCCAGAGCTGAGCCTGATCCGCTTGTGTGTGTGGAACCGAACCGGCTTCTTCAGCAGTGAGTTTGTGGGCCAGTACACCCTGCCCATCCTCAGCATGAAGAAAGGTGAGCCTCCGAAGTAAAACCAAGGTTAAAGCAGGTTTCACTTACATCAAGGGCCATAGCATGAACATTACCGTATTACATGCATGTGGTGTGTCAGCAGTATTACGCACAATAACGATTACTTTCTTTTGTGGCCCTGCAGGATATCGCTGGGTGCCTCTTCGAGCCCGGGATGGGTGCAGCTTGGATCCAGCCTCACTATTTGTTTATGTGTGGTATTAATAAAGCACTTTCTCAGTCACGTAAACATGGAAAAGTGTTTAAAGCAGCATATCACAACATATACAATCAGGAAAGTAAGAATTTGAACACTGTGCGACTTCGCAAGTTCTCTCACTTATTATGGAGGGTCGGATTTTCAGCGTAGGTGCAGTTCCACTGTGAGAGGCAGCAGCTAACGAGATCAAACAGGTGCTACTCATTTAGATTAATAAGGAGTAGAGGTGGACTTTTTAAAGGCAGACTAACAGGTCTTTGAGAGCTAGAATACTTGCTGATTGGCAGGTGTTCAAATACTTATTTGCAGCAAAAACATACAAATAATTTAAAAATCATGCAATGCGATTTCCGGATTGTGTTTCTCACAGTGGAAATGCACCTACGATGAAAATTTCAGACCCCTAAAAAAAGTGGGAAAACTTGCAAAATCGCAGGGTATTCAAATACTTACTTTCCTCACTGTAAACATTAACACAAAATTACATTAACACAAAACAATTACAATTATCACAGTAATTATTTAGATTTTTTTGTTTTTTTTTATCCTGCATCTTAAAAAATACATACATTCATGACCATGCCTTTGCACAAGAACATCCAAACTGATACACAGTCTGGGGTTCAGGGAAAGTAAAGCCCATCCCCATATCCTTTATAATGCAGTGTCAAAGAAATACACTCAAACAAAATGATGTCGTGGACAACTCTGCATCAGTTAAATAACATTAGACAGCATTTATGTTACATAATAGTCCATGACTTCATTTGATACACAGTAAAGATTATTTGTAAACTGTTTCCTTCAAAGTTCCTGTGGGGGTCAAAATCAACTGCCTGAGTCAAACTGTGGAATGAGAGTCGTAGCATTTGATTAACAGTAAGAAATCGGTCCAATACAGCTTCAGACTTTCAGAGCTGAGCTTATCAATGAACTTCTTCTGGTGTAACTCTTCCCCCTGCTGGTAAAAGCTCCACAGCGCACCACCCCGTCACTAGACTTCACAGTTTCCCAATGAAAACCACTGCTCCTTGTTGAGTAAATGCTCTTCCAGTTTAATACTCGTGGCACCCACAAATCTCTTCCTACTCTTCACAGTGACCTCCAGAACCATGCCATAGACAGCATTGGCGGGGACATTGTTGTACTCGATCTGTGAAGGAAAACAGTTCACATGCAGTGATTTGTTTATTTTGAATTTCATTGTATTGTTCATACGCATTTTCCAGATATGATCAAATATTTAAATATGTTGCAGTACCAGTTCGTTGAATGTGGGATTTCCATTATTGCGAACCATTTTAGTTTTCCTCTTGGAGAGTAGACGGGGATCAGGTCGCAGTCGTGTGACCACATAAGTGTCTGGGCTTGAGCCACTGGAGTATTTCTGTTCAAAATAAAACTGTGTCAATGTGTCTAGCTTTAATGTGTATGCTAATAAATAATATGGAATACAAACTCACTATGTTCTTCAAGTGTTTGATTAGCACAGAGAGCTTGCAGTCTTTATAAGAAAGATTTAGCTGAATTTGAGGACGAGCTTCTGCAAAAGATTTATACAGAGATTTTGATATGTACAAGATATGGTTGGTGTCAGATAATATGCTCCGAAGGGACGGTCTGCTGTGATTGGGCATTCAAAGTTTAGGAAAAGAGTTGAGTCATCACTTCCGTCCCTCTCGACTTGACTATCTTTCTAGCACTTACTAAGAGATATAGGCGAACACCTTTTTCATAATTAAACATACGTTTATACATATTTAAATTACCCTTGTCTAGAGTTCGTCGGGCCTCTTCGGGACCATCCATGAACAGTGTGCACACATATTCATTCTGCAGTGAACAGAACACATAAAAAGACATTATTTATGTATAAGATCAATGTTTCCCAGAGGATAGACGGACGTACCCCTCTGCAGGGCCCTTCAAAAAGCTGCTGTAAGTACTTGTTGAGCAGGGACATTTTTCTGGCAGGTGTAAAGGACATCTGAAACCAAGACGGGAACCTGCAGAAGAGACATGGCCAAAAAACAAATCAGTATTTAAAAGGTAAAATAGAAAAGAAATGATCTTCTTCCAACTTACTGTGGCAGAGCTGAGTCAATAAAGAGAGTCTGGATCCGTTTATGGATCATTTCAAATTGTCCAAACGTCATCTTCCTTATAGTGTAACCATCATCAATGGTAATTCTTAGTTCAAAGATCTGCAACAAAATATTTACTTAAACTAGACTCACTTTGTGTACGAATTGTGCTCTACAAATAAACTTGCCACCCCTCGACTATAAAAACGTACAGAGAAAATTACCATTAGTACTTATACTTTCATATACAGTGATGATGGCGTTATTAAATTTGTCGCTTAAGTGAATAGAATTAACATCACAAATGGTGGTAAACTTAAGTAACTCCTTATGAGGGAAACGCATTCTCTGCATTTGACCCATTCTCCAACCAGTGGACACTGGGGCAACCTATCGGGAGCAGTGGGCCGCTCAGGGAGCCATCTCCAGATCGTGAGCTTGGCTTGGTCAGGACCATTTGAAGGATTTGACCTTTTGTGCATATTTGGTGGCACTCCGGTTTCCCCCGCTTACACATGTATCCTTTAATATTATTTTTATAGATTACTAGTCTGAGCTTGTATATAAAAAAAATAATAATAGAGACTTGCCACTTGTTTTCCTTCGACATAGGTTTGTTGAATGACAGCATCCTGAATATTGTTGCTAGGGGAAGGCCCGACCCCCTCACTGTTTGCTCCTCCTGTTTTTTTCCCTTGAGCAAAGGTATGCGTCATAAAGTTTATCTTCACAAACACACATTTCAGGCTCTCCTCAATTTTCCTGTGGTAAGTGACATACAGAACACGAATAGGTCATGTTTGGAAGGCTTTGTTTGTTTCCATAATGTTAATGTTAGTTACATTGTGAAAAAGGACGTGGCCTCCAGATCTGTGTTCTGCGGCCGGAGGTTGTTCTGAACAAACTTCAGGACACTGCTGCTTTTCACTTCGGGCATTCCCGCGTGAAGCATCTGAATACAAGAGGACTTAGTCAGATATCATTGTGACAGTTAATGTAAAGTAATGCTGTACAGTCAGGTCTTACCAGTTCCAACAGACTGAGTATAAGAGCAGAGCGCCCCCTGATGGCATTGTAGGCCTGGCAGCACAGATCCACAAAGTGATGCATGCGCTGAGGCTTCTTTCTTCCACATGTGATGAAGTGACACATCTCAGAGGAAAAGATGAACGGTGAGCGGTCCCTGCAAAGCCAGTGGAAACATTAAATGAGTCAATAATATACTGTATGATACATTTAAAATTCAAATATAGTAGATGTGAAAATGCATGCCTTTTGAAACTGCCAATCTTCTGTGCATTGCCAAAAATCTTGCCGAAGTCAATATGAAACATGTGGCCAGTGCTTTTCAGCATGATGTTGTCGTTGTGACGGTCACAGATGCCCAGGATGAAAGTAGCCACGCACCAACCAGCGCAGGAATGAATAAAGTTGGTCACAGCCTGGACACAGAGTGTATTTAATACAGTGTACTTTGCAGTAGCCAGTAGAGGGAGTGGGAGGGAAATACTAACCTTTTCATAGTCTTCATGGGTTTTGTTCAACATATGAAACCACTTCTCCAGAGTGTCTTCTCTCATGGTCCCACTCAAACCCCACTCCTGGTGGATTTGTCCCAGTGTCACTGCTTCTGGAACAACCTCTATCAAACCTGGACACCACAGTGAATAAATATTTAGACAAAGAGATTACAGATGAATAGAAATCCCACAATGAAGCTAGCTGACCTTGAGTCCTGCCTGTAGAGAGACATTTGTAGGTGACCATCTGCATGTCCAGTCCCTCCTGAAGCCACACACTGTCCATCATACGCACAATCTGCAGCACCAGCATGTCCTGACGCAGGTTATCTCCTGTCTAACGCCGCACAATCAGATACAACCACCATCACTTTTAAATCATAAACCATGAGAGCGATTGCACTCACTTTGCAGATGACACTGATGTTCTTGGAAAGAGGGTCACTACAGACGAATGAGAGCCCAAGAGGAGCAGCATTGGAGTTGTAGAACTTGCAGGCCTCAAATAAAAAGACAATATTTGTAAAGAACAACTATTTGAATGCATTTACAATTTCATATTTTAGATGCTCAATATTTTGCATATTTACCTCTAAATCCACTGCCTTGATATGAACAGCAGGATCCAATGGTAAACAGCAGCTTGTGCCAACATCAAAGAATTCTTCAATTTTGTACTTCTCCATATTTAAAATTGTCTGTGGATTTAAATAAACATGTTCATGTTTGGTATAAGCATACATGTTAAAACAACAGATATATCCTTATAACCACAAGCTCTTCAGATGAGAAACGTGGAATTTCATGAGATTCTGTCTCATGTTCATGAGATTCTGTCATTTAGAGCACAGATTCCTAAACTTTTCAGGCAGATACCCACAAAATAACCAATTGAAGAACTCAGGATGCTCACAGCTAAATTAAATTTAGTGTCATTATCGGGAAATCCTCTCTCAAAATCATCCCAGAACACCCTAACCCTAACCCCCTTTGGGAACCCATGATTGAGATTAACACCACACAAGAGCTGGAGTGGTTGATTTCCATCCTTAGTATAATAATAGTTCCTTATAGCCTACCCAATCTCTCCCCACAAACTAATAACTACAGTAACGAAAAGATAATCTGTGTTAATCTCTTCACCCTTTAACCTGACTGTGGCCATAATGTCACACTTGAGCCACGTTTGAAGCTCCCAGTACATGCACAGACCTTGCGTTTACTCTTGTCGGCTTGTTTGACTTTATCAGCCACTTGAGTGAGCAGAGTGACCAGACGGGCTTCAATCTCCAGCTCCTTTCGTAAAGTGTGTCCGCAGCAGTGACGCAGAGCCGCCTGCACCTTACTGAACCAGCTCTGGTAATGCGGGTCGTAGTGGGCATCTTCCAGCAGCCTGCGCGTCCAATTATACAAACGGCATAATGAGTAAATAAATATGGAAATGCCTACAATACTACAATACTGGTGTGGGGTCAAAACTACAAATATGGATTCAAAACATTGAAATGACCAGTAAAGTTGTTGAGCAATGCGTATGTTTTTGACAGATCTTTCCAAGAGCAGCATGACGAGAGGTCCGTCAAGTTCCCACTCGCTTCTCAAAGCCTGCATCAAATGGGAATGAGAGTAAACAACCGCTGACGAATTCACATCACAGACTCAAAATCCAACAACATCATTTAAAGACTGAAATAGTAAGGACGATATAAAAATGTCCCTTACTTGAACCAGTTGTGGAAGAAAACTTTCCAGTTCACTGTCTTGAATCTGTTCAAAGTAATGCACAGCTGCTCTTCGTACAGTTTGATCATGGAAGCTAAAAGAGAACAACGCAAATGATATAGTTTATCCTCCACGATCTGATTTGACATTGTAAGCCTACTTGTCCGTGAGAAGGAACAGGGCCTCCTCGGGCAGGTGGATGGCCCAGTTGTCTACCACGGTGTAGATCGCGGTTAAATTGGCAGGTGTCCATTCTTCCACGCCGCCCAACAACAAGTGCAGGAAGGTGTTCCCTTTGTCAGCACAATGCCGTTTACTCCAGAGGAACGCTTTTTCATTTGCGGTCAGGCTAAAAACAGAGAGGTACTCAAAAACGGTCATTTAAAAGCAGATCATATTCCTTCTAGATGTAATAGTAATAACATCTTTTAAAAACATTAATAATTAAATTTACTTACAAGCAGAGGCAATGATTCGTGGACACCTCCTGCATTTTCTTGTGGACATCTTCACAAGCCTGAGTGAATATCCAGGAGCCAGGAAGTGCCCAAGGACGGTGAAAGGTCCATTCAAACTCATGTGAAAACTCAAGCTAAAGAGATCAGAGATGCCATCAGGTGTGGATTTCTTTATTTTCACCGTTAGAGGGCAGTTAGAGGCATCCCCTGATAAAACAGACCTGTATGAGCACTCCCATTGGCTGCCGGTGTCCGTCAGCCAGGGCAGGGGACGGAGGGGACGGGTGCTCGGGCAGAGTGGACATGCTGAGGAGGACAGTCCCATTTACTAGAGTCCTACACGCAAAAGCAATCAAACATATTTAGTCGTACAAAAAAATACAATGTTAAAGATGTTAAAATTCCCTATGTTGAAAAACAGTCAAACAAAACCTGTTGCCATGTTACCTGTTATTGAAAAGTGGCAGCACAGCCCAACACAAATGCTCCACACCTTTTCCTTTCTTTGAGCCCGTGAGCCGAAACCTCAACATGCATTCATAAGGAAGGTTCTTTAGTTGAACGGGAAACACCATTCTAAAATGTGTCAACAGAAAAGGCCCGCTTAGAGAACGCACGCATCACAGTTGGTGTTTGATATTTCACTTACGGCCTGTTGCACTGAATTTTGTATCCAAAGGCTAATGCGGGGCATATATTGTCTGACACACTGCTTTCGCAAATCTTTGTATTTACGTATAACAGGTCACAAGACATGGAAAAATAGTCATAACTAAGGGAGAAAATGTGTTCACAGTTTAAAAAAAATTAAAATAATAATACTATTAAAATCTTGAAATAGTTTAGAATTAAATGTATAGAAAATTATAAGATGCCATACCTCATCCATGCTGGTTGTAGTCTGTAAAGAGCTGCAACATTAAACTGCAGAATATCGTTTGTTTTTTCAATGTCGCAACTTTTGGAATTGTATTTGACGTCAAGACCCCTGAAGTCTGACTGGAAGTTGTCAAAAAATATTTGCAATATTCTTTGGATGGCCTTGTACAGCATGAGAATAGCTGCAAATTTAAATAGTCATGTTACATTCTGAAAACCAGCTATGCATTTAGTAAAGGCCATTCACATTCACTCACCCGTTTCACACAGACACTTTTCCTCGAAACTCTGAAATGGTAAAAAGAAAAGTTCTTTTAGAAGTAGAATCTATTAACTCTTATTTCCTGCACAGATAAAACATTCACTGGTGAGATGTGTTACCATGGCTACTGGGTTAATCCTGTTGATCATGCCAATAGCGTCCTCCAGTTCTTGCGTGGAGATTCCATACAGAAGATTACTGATGGTGCGAACACGGGCCACGACCGCATGGATATTCAGCCCGGCCTGGTTAAATATGCATAAAAAAGGAGTCTCACCATTACAGCTTTAACACAACCTAATACAATCTCATAAACGGCCCACTGTGAAGGCATTGTCGCCGCTCCCATTACGCACATAATGCGCAGTGCTCTGAGGGACACCAACCTGACTAGGCAGTTTGAATGACACAACCGATTTGTGCTGCAGCTGCATTTTTAGAATTAAACAGGGAGCCTTCAGTAGGCATAGTCTGGCTTCAGTTTTTATAAATTCAAACTAGGATTTAAGTGTCGCATCTCTACATGAAGATTGAGATGCGCAGGGGCAGCTACCCAAGTCACGGTTCAAACGGACACATCAGTATCACAACTATAAAAGGGGCACAGCTGAGAGGTTTGCATATATTCTACGAACCACAAAGAGCGGTCTTTACATTTGAAAAATTGCATCATATTCAATTAGAAACATGAAAAAGAGAGAATGAAACAAGATGTGCGATGTGTCCAGTTGGTGCGGCGAACCAGTGGTTCAACAATTTACAAATGTCTTAATCATATTTTATAAATGCAACAAAATGTGTCAACAGTTTGCAGCCTGTAGTGTTTTCTAGAACCTCAATCTGTTCTGCAGAAAAGCAGGAGAAGGGCTGAGGGTGGCGCTGGAGCAGGGGCAGAGCAAGGAATTCTTTGTGGGGGCCCATCCATCCATCTTCTTCCGCTTTATCTGGGGCCGGGTCGCGGGGGCAGCATTCTAAGCAGGGACTCCCAGACTTCCTATATCCCCAGATACTTCCTCCAACTCCTCCAGTAGGGGATCCCGAGGCGTTCCCAAGGCCAGCCGAGAGAGATAGTCCCCCCAGCGTGTCGTGGGTCTTCCCCGGGGCCTTCCCGGTGGGACATGCCCAAAACACCTCCCTAGGGAGGCGCCCAGGAGGCATCCGGAACAGATGCCCGAGCCATCCTCAGCTGGCTCCTTTCGACGTGGAGGAGCAGCGGCTCTACTCCGAGCTCCTCCTGCGTGACTGAGCTCCTAACCCCATCTCTAAGGGAGCGCCCAGCCACCCTGCGGAGGGAACTCATTTCGACCGCTTGTATCCGCGATCTTTTTCCTTTCGGTCATTACCCAAAGCTCATGACCATAGGTGAGGGTAGGAACGTAGATTGACCGGTAAATCGAGAGCTTTGTCTTTCGACTCAGCTCCTTCTTCACCACAACAGTCCGATGCAGCGACCCGCATCACTGCAGACGCTGCACCGATCGCCTGTAAATCTCACGCTCCATCCTTCCCTCACGAGTGAGGGAAGAACCATGGGTTGAGAACCATGGCCTCAGATTTGGAAGTGCTGATTCTCAACCCAGCTGCTTCACACTCGGCTGAAAACCATCCCATGTTGCAGGTCCAGGTTTGATGGAGCCATCAGGACAACATCATCTGCAAACAGCAGAGATGAGATCCTGTGGTCCCCAAACCGGACACCCTCTGACCCCTGACTGCGCCAAGAAATTCTGTCCATAAAAACAATGAACAGAACCGTGACAAAGGGCAGCCCTGGTGGTGCCCAACACACACTGGGAACAGGTCTGACTTACTTCCGGCAATGCGTACACAGCTCCTGCTCCGGTCATACAGGGACCGGACAGCCCTGAGCAAAGGGCCCCGGGCCCGTACTCCCGCGCAGCACCCCCAAAGGGCCCCCCGTGGGACACGGTCGAAAGCCTTCTCCAGATCCAGAAAGCATATGTGGACTGGCTGGCGGCAAACTCCCATTAACCCTCACTCACCCGATGGAGAGTATAGAGCTGGTCCAGTGTTCCACGACCAGGACGAAAACCACTCTGCTCCTCCTGAATCCGAGGTTCGACTATTGGAGATTCTCCTCTCCAGTACCCTGGAATAGACCTTACCGGGGAGGCTAAGGAGTGTGAGGCACTGTCCCAACCGCCACGCGATGTTGCAGAGACGTGTCAGCCAAGACAGTCCTGCAACATCCAGAGACTTTAGGTACTCAGGGCGTATCTCATCCACCCCCGGAGCCCTGCCACCGAGGAGTTTGCCAACAACCGCAGTGACTTCGGCTTGGGTGATGGATGAGTCAGCCTCTGAGTCCTCAGTCTCTACTTCCTCTTCGGAAGATGTGACAGTGGAATTTGGGAGGTCCTCAAAGTATTCCTTCCACCGTCCGACAACATCCCCAGTGGGGGCCCTCATAATATTATTACCTAGTATTTCCGCACTATAAGGCGCACTTAAAAACCTTTATTTTTCTAAAAAAATGACAGTGCGCCTTATAACCCAGAGCGCCTTATATATGGATTAATTCTGGTTGTGCTTACTGACCTCAAACCGATTTTATGTGGTACACAGCGCTCAAAAATCCGTCAAAATGTTTTATCACGACTTTGGTAAACTACAAAGCGGCAGCACTTGCAGCATTACTGCTACCGTAGCCAGGAGCGTCGCGGAGTAATACTGTGCTTCACCATATATTTACAGTGTGTGTATAAGGAATTTGTGGACGAGGAATAAACTGAAAAAGTGAGTGTATTGTGTTTTATTTTACGTGTTATAGTTTAACTGAACAATTTTGAGTTACTGTGAATACGCTAACGTTAGATTTAGCGTATCAGACTGTGCTTTTTACGTGTTATACCTGAGCCATTTTGAGTTACTGTGAATATGCTAACGTTTGATTTAGCGTATCAGACTGTGTCAGAACGTGTCTCCATTGAACAAGGTTGGGACTGTTTTGTAGCTTAATGCGCCTTATAGTCCGGTGCGCCTTATATATGAACAAAGTTCAAAAATAGACCATTCATTGACAGTGCGCCTTATAATCCAGTGCGCCTTATAGTGCAAAAAATACGGTAGTAGCTCATTACTCGTGTATACGTTTATTATATTTAAAATGCACCAGAGCAGGATTGTGATTCATTCATTAAATTAGAAAATAGTCACCGTAAGGTTGTATGACAGACATCAAACCCCTACGTATTTTGGGGCACCACTGAGCATTTCTGCTTAGGGAACCCGAATGACAAGCAGCGGCCCTGGTATTGATATGCATAGTCTGACACTTTTCAATAAAAACAATCAATGCATTTTGAAATGGTAATTTTTCAGATGAAAGGGAAATGTAATTGCTTTTCCTGGAATGCTCCAACGTATGTCTAAATTGGCCCTGCTTCACCTGCTCGTCTCCGAGATACATTTAATCCCATACTGTGGAACATTCTAGGCAGGGCACACATCATCTCCATGGAGGTTAGCAGGTGGTGGACCCTTCACTTACATCGTTACCACTTACCATTTGTCCGATATACAAGAAACAACCAAACTAGCATGCGCTATCGTTGCTTGTCTTTTGGATTGTAACACAAATCTTAAACTTACATGGACCACTCTCTAAATACTGACACTTCAGACCGAATACCCCACAGCAGTCTGACACGTCTTGCTGTCACAACTCATTTAAATCACTTATATTTCCTTTCCTGCTTTTATCACACATACAGTATGAAGGCAGCTGTTTCGTGTGCATACCTGTCTTTTCATGAAGTTTGCCACTTCTTTGTTTAAGTTACTGAGTACATCCTGCAGACTCAACCTGCAACAAAAGCAAAAGTTAAAAACTCAGAAAGGGTTTCATCAAACACAGGAGGTTCAAATATGACCCACTGACACACAGGAGGTTCACACATGACCCACTGACACACAGGAGGTTCACACATGACCCACTGACACACAGGCGGTTTTCACATGACCCACTGACACACAGGCGGTTTACACATGACCCACTGACACACAGGAGCGGTTCACGACATTGACCCGCTGACTAAGCACGCAGGAGGTTACGCATCGGCGGAAGTAACGCGTATTATCACAGGCACGCGCTCTCCACACTCGCACCACATAGAAGACGCATATGCGATTATGTGTGTACGGAAAACTCTACAGGCTCTGGTGTCACTATGACGCCACGCTGCACGCAGGAGTTCTCACAGAACATGTGCTTGGAAGCAGGACGAGACTATATGAGCCCGCAATTGACACACAGGTAGGATTCACACTTACATGATCCAACTGACACGCATGGTGATGGGTCAGTGGGTCATGAGAACTACTGACCGGCTGAAGGTCGTGGAGTTGTTACACACAGGAGGTTCCACGAGTCAAGTGAACCCACTGACACGCCAGGTCACGCTCGGGTCATAATTCAGCACAGGAGTTCACACATGACGCGATGACGACAACAGCGCGGCTCTCACACACTCGCACCGTGAGCTGTGAGTTGCACAACCACTCGCACGCGCGCTCGCACTAACGCACGAGGTCAGCCTATAACATGAACGCTGGAGTCGCAGAGGTTCAGGCACATGACCACAGAACTAGACACTGCTCAAGGATGGGTTCTGCGAGTACCGGACGTGACACCGCAGGCGGTTCAGCAGATACTGACTGGTCGCTGACTGCTGGACTCAGGGAGGTTCAGCGACATGACGCACTCAGATTGGACTGCTAGTTAGTATTACCGTCTCGGCGGACACGTGCGCTTGACCAACGCAGAAGAGGTTCAGACTGACCGCTGAACGACAGGAAAGGTTTCGAAATGCCGCTGACACGCAGGAGGTTCACACATGACCCCGCTGACACGTCAGGCCGGTCACACATGACCCCGTCTGACACGCAGGAGGTTCACACATGACTGGCTGACACGCAGGAGGTTCACACATGGACAGGTGCTGACACGACAGGCGGTTCAAACATAGACAGGCTGACACGCAGGAGGTTCACACACATGACGCTGCTGACACGCAGGAGTTCACAATGACCGGCTTGACACACGCAGGAGGTAACACATGACCGCTGAGCACGCAGGAGAGTACACATGACCGCTGACACGCAGCATTCAACAATGACCGACTGACAAACGCAGGGAGGTTCTCTACACGCAGGGTTCCTGACGGCTACAGAGAGTTCACAACCGTGCACCGCAGGAGAGGTTCACACATGACCGATGAACACGCTAGGGGTTCACACAAATGACCCGGACTGACACGAGGATGTTCCACATGAAGCGCTGAACGGAGGCTGAGTCACGACATGACGCACACGAGTTCACCATGAGACACGAGGTCACTAGTACGGCGAACGCAAGGAAGGTTACACATGACACCGGACTGACAACGCAGGAGGTTCACACATGACCGGCTGTTACACGCAGGGGTTCACACAATGACCCGCTGAATCACGCAGAGGCGGTTCACAACCATGGTAACCCTGGACACGGCAGGCGGTTCACACATGACCCCTGACACGCAGGAGGTTCACCATCATGAACCCGCTGACAGGATGCAGACATGACCCGGAGGGAGTTTAACATAGACCCGATGAACAGGCAGGAGGTTACACAAGTACTAGCAGCACTACTGACACGCGGCAGGAGTTCACACATGACAACTGACAGGCGGATGTTCACACATGACCACTGACAGGCAGGAGGGTCACACAGTGACCGCACTGACACGCAGGAGGGTTCACAACTGACCCTGAGAAGCAGGAGGTTGCACACATGACACCTAACACGCAGTGAAGGTTAACAACACATGACCCCATCTGGCTCACCAGGAGGTTCACACATGACCCACTGGCTCACAGGAGGTTCAACAAACATATGGGGACCGCTGTAACATGCAGGAAGTTCAGGGAATGCTCACTTACTTGCTCCAACGTTGAAGGAAGCAGCCGGAGGCGCAAGAACTCTAAGAGCTGGCATGGCGTCCTGTCATCCTCCCCTTGTTAATAGATGTTAAATAATGAGTAAAACAAACAACTTATGACTCGAGGTGGGAGTAATAAGAAAAATAACAATTGAAAGGCATTGCTAAATTAGAATATCGAGAAATATTGCCGCATAGTTAAAAATAAAAAAATAAACAAAATATAATAATAATATAATATATATAATATATATATCATATATATATTATATATATACTTATATATATATATTATATTATAATATATATTATTATAGTATATAGTATATATATATATATATATATATTATATATATATATAAAACAACACTGTCAAACAAGAGTATAATATTATATTTCTAACCTTTTGTGTTCATATTGCTGTCTTCTGTCACATTTTGTGCAACTTTAACCTTCAACCCAAAACACCGTACACATTCACCATATACATCGGGACAAGTCAGGATGAATTTGAAACTAAACCTGGATTAGATCAGGACTAGAACAGGAATCAAACCAAATCCAAATCAGGAGTAAAATGGGCTCAAATCTCCTTGTGGATTTCATAAATATAAATTAGTAGGGTTAGAGAATATTGAGAGACAATATAGACGAACTTTAATCACCTAAATTCTAATTCTTGTTCTTGTTTATTGGCAACACGGGCGGGCATACGGGGTAAACAGACAAAGTCGACTGGTTGCAGCTGTAAAACTCTGCCCTTATCATAATAAACTGGCCCAGTGCCCAGCTCAGGTGCAACATTTCAGCATGTGGAGAAACAAGGTCAGCCTCTATCGCTAAATGTCCACTAAATACCATACACACACATACGGAGATTGAAGTGACTCACATTTCGGGCCAGACTGCGCCCAAAGTTGTTTATGTGCAGCAAACGCAGGGGGACAATGTAGTTGAACTTGCAGTAGGTTTGAATGGTCTCGTGCATTCCCAAAAGCTCCTCACTGACAGAACGGAAGGAAGTAATGCAGTTTGGTCATTCAATGCACGGTTACTCTATGGCTAGAAAAATGAGAAATTGCTATTGCCAAACAAGGTACAACATATATATACGGGGAAATACATATCGTCTATTGCTAAATATCCTGTATATTTGCTCTGAATGACTGCAGTGAGTCCATTTTCTTATGTTATTAATGAATGAACAGTGCATACATAAATATTCATCTACACAGACTGTGACTTACTTGTGAAGGTACTCCTCAGAGTTGCACAGTTTTAAAACATAACTTCCATTAGTGTTGCGCGTGAGATCCAGTAAATTAAAGACTTCATCAATCACATCGTTGACGGTTCTATTCACTGTAAAACAAAGCAGAGTTCAGAGTCCACATAAAATGAACAATAGGTAGTGAGTGATAAAACATTCCAGGCAAAGCAATAACGTCTCCATGGAGATCAGGTGGCGGACCAGAAAAGTTCCGTAGTGCCGTTTTTATACATATATATATTTTTGCGGTTTCCTTGGTTTAGTGCTCAGTCTGTGTCCGTTTCTGCTCTCAGAACTCAAATTAATGCCAATTTATTGAAATGCGTTTTATTATAGTCTGTGCGCTTGTACTGTGATTTATTTCTGCCATCATTGTGTTTGATAGACAATAAAGTTATTCGATTCTTCTAGTCTATCTGGTCTTTTTATTTGATGTATTTTTTCAGCTTTGGACATAGCTTTTGTGGCAGAGTACATAATTGAATAAAACTTTTGTCAATATAGTATCTCAAAATCCAACGCGCTGAACATAGATAGTGTCGGTGTTACCTGGGGTGGGGAAAGGGAGCTGGTTAGTGTCCCAGTCTGTAGCCACACTCAGAGTGACCTCCACCTGCTGGAGCAGAGCTGGGTGGATGCGTGACAGACGAGCCCACACGATACCAGAATTGCGCTCATGTGTGTGTTTGTAACGTGACATCAGCCTGAAACATGACACACAGTTACCTCGCAGAAGTGTAGTCAAAATCCCATTTCCCGTAAGACTGAAGAGGTTTTAGGATATTTCCTGTTTAACATGTTTAACAGTCAAACAGACGCTTACTGTGAGACGGATGAACTCAAAGTGGCCAGTGGTTTGGTGCTGCCTTGTGGAGTGTCTACCAGGGTTAAAGCCCATTGATCCTAGTTGGATTGAAGACGGAAATGTAATATAAGAACAATTGTGACACTACAGAGCATATGACAATGGTAAAAAAGACTCAAGTACTAGTGAACTTGTTGACAGAAATATTTAAAGAAGCAGTCAATGTAAGGCACAAGACTGTATCATCTTTTTCATTTCTTCTTTTCTTCTTTTTAACAATAAACAAGGCAAGTTTATTTGTAGAGCACAATTCGCAATTCAGAACTACATAAAAAAAACAGATAGAGACATGAAAAAAACCATGTGCAAGTAAAATCCTTTCAGTCAAACGCACAGCTGAAACAAAACTGTTTGTAGCCTAGATTTGAACATTGTCAATAGATAACCTAAATGAATAGATACTATGTGAGCTGTAGCCAAAGTAGGAATACGTGAGTGTAATTAAACTACTCTTTCAAGTACAATTCATTCAGAAAGTTACATACAACACTTACTTCAACGTTAAATTCTGTCCTGGAGCGTAGAAATCTGTGAGTGGGGGCTTGTGAATCTTCAGAGTGCGCTTTGAGGAGCGTTCTGGGGGGCAGAGGTGGAGGGGGTAGTCCTAGTCGTCCGGGCAAATGTTCAGAAAACCTGGTCTTCTGCCATCCATTGAAGACCTGTTGTTTTTGAGCGCTGCCTGAACTGCTGCTCCTTGGTTTTGGTATTTGGTTTGTTGGGGGTATAATTCCTTGTACAGTGGGTTCATAGAAGTGCTCCTCATTTTCCGTAAACACGTCTATATATTCATAATGTCCTTGAACTTCTAAATCATCTCTTAGAGGCAGGGGTTCGTCTGAAACCTCGGCAATCTTGTCTGTTGAACCATTCACTGCGTCTTCTGTCAGGATCCATTTTTGAGAGAAAGTCTAGAAGTCCATTTCAAGAAGACATTTCACCTGCTCCTCGGCCTAAAACCAAAATAGATGATGAGTTTGTGGTTATAAAACATTGGCATTTAACAATGCCAGCAGTTTCATGACACAATCCATTGCTAAGAATTTATGCTTGTCTAATCATTTACACAAACCTACTTCCCAAAAGTGCACTGGTCTTTTCCTCATGAGGCACTTTCAGCTCTTAAGACATTCTTACCTTTTCAAACTTGCTTGACCTCAGACAATTTGGGCAGTTTTGTTTTGTTTTTGGCTCTTAACATAGAACCCTAAAGCTACAATTGTCAAAGTGAAAGTTAAAACCACAAGTATTAGTGTTTTGAATCACTTTTTCATCAAATCAAAGTTTAGTGGCTCTTAAAGTTTAAAACACATGCACTACACTCCCTCCCTTACATGTAAAATTTGGCAGACCAAGTACTGATTAGATGTTAGTCTAGACTTACCACAGTACACCAAAGTCCCGGTGTCCTGCCCAGCGTCATGCTCAGCTGGTTAGACAAGAGCAGAGCAGAGTGCATTTCCTCACCATGTTCAGAGCTCCTCCTCTTTCCTCAAGTCAAAACAATAAGCCTTCTGGTAGACAACATGGCATTAACATACAAGCTTAGAGAGATTAAGACCTGTTACTCCAGCCACTTACCAAATAGACAGTGTAGTTTTGACTAAATATCATTATTCATAAATAATTTTTTGTATTTAATTATGCAGCACATACCAGCCCACAATGCACCTGGCTTTGGAATGCCAGTGAGCAGGTTTATTTTGCTTTTCTGTAAGTGACACATTTGCACTGAAAGTAAATAAGGAAATCCTACCAGCACTTTTAAAGTTAAAGGAATCATTTATTTTATGGAAGATACAATCTGTACTAAACAAATATTCATGTGATCCAGGAGTTTTAGTCTTGGAGGACAACGTGAAGAATAGAAAGCCTCTGCCTTTGCTTTTCAGTGGAAATAGCAGCTCCGGCACTAAAAGTATCACAGAGGTGTTTGGTTGACGGCACAGAGCGACGGGCATATGAAGAATAGATGGAGGACTATTCTAACCACACGACACCTAGCGTCCCGCCATCACCACGCTCAAAAGAATACTATGTTCTCATCCCCCATTGCCCTGGTCACACTGGTCGCACTTGCAATGGTAAGAAGAACTATTCGAGCTCTAAAAGGAAAGCCCATTTGGAGATGCAGAGATGAAAAGTAACTTGATACAAATGTGTACTGTATTTGTATCTCAAAAGTAAAATGTTCCAAATCTTTTCTTTATTTTTTAAACTAGAAGGTAGAAGTAGTAGTCAGAATGTCAAGCACACACTGTTGTAGAGTAATAAATGTCTCGTGTTACTAAAAAACAACAACTTTGATTTGAGCAGGTTCTACCGCTTCTTTTCGACATAATATTTTTGCATCCTTTGTTTCAGGTGATATACTTCAAGAGAAAATATCAGTGAGTTCTAGATACATTTGGGATCACATTTGGTATAAACACAACATTACTTGACAGTAACCTTTGTGTCCAGGTTTGATGAAACTGCGTTACAGGCTGATCCCCATGTACTCTTATGACCCTGCAGAACAAGATGACGACACGGATTTAAACCATGGCAGTGTGAATGAGGGAATGAAGGTGAGCCACTGAACAACATGCAAAAATAACATCACATAATTATTGTTTTTTAATTGGATTCTTTGCTCTTTATTTTTTATATACAGGAACTACTTCATAAATATGGACGTCTATCTGTTGATTCTGATTATGGGACAGTTAAATAAAGAAACAATACAACGATAACACAATGGCAGCATGTAAATCTTGTGGCTTGGGATCTGCAACCTCTTGTCTCTATGGAAATGTGGCCGATCGTCTGCATTAAACTCTTCTATATTGCATTGATTTCATTACCGGTGCTTTTATTGCCAAAAAAAACCCGTCAAAAAACAAAAAAAATACTAATTAAAAATAAATAAATACAAATTTAAATGTAACTTTCAGTGTCACTTGCTTGTCTCCATGGAGATAATATATGTCTGATGCCATACACCATTTAAATATTCTGAATAAAAATTAAAAATAATCTAATTGTGAAAGGCAATGTCCAGATTTCAAAGCGTAAACGTTTGTCTGCGAGAGTCATTTGCGCCACTTCGGCAGCAGATGGCACTGTTGGTTAAGTGCTGATTAGGCTCAAAAACTTCATTTCTGACAGGAAATAACACATATAACACAATAATATATTGTAGCGTATTTTATGTTTAAACATAACCTACTGTTTGTGCCATTGATGAGTATGTAATTATTTATAACCACATGTATATGGTCAAGAAAGGCTACGTCATGTTTTACGTTCAAATCTCAGACTTTATAAAGCGCACCTGATGCCGTTGGGTAATTTGTTGTCTCCCCGTATTCCTGACCACCTTCCACTTTCTGAAGAGGAAAGATGGGGCTACACTGGACACAAAGGTTGACAAAATCATGTATACGCGCTTTAATGTATTATTTGTTTAACTTTTGGTTTCTGTTCCAGTTTGCGCACATTGGCCCTGGGCTGCCTCTTCCTCTCCGTCCTGCTCTCCATGCTGCTCACCACGGTGCAGACTTTACCGTCTCCGCGGACAGACACGCTGCTCTGCTACTTCTGCCCTCTGCGGCTCAAATCCAAAAGGTGCGCTAAAGTCACCACCCAATGCAGCCCGGATGAGGTGTGCGTGACCTCCAGCGGCTACAACGGCGAATCCCACGTCCTGTCCGCCCAGGGATGCGTAAAAAGGGACCTCTGCGATTCCCACGAGGTCCAGAGATATTTCGGCGGCATGTATAACGTCAGTCACACCTGCTGCTGCAAAAACATGTGCAACTACCGGTGGAGCTCTGAATGGAGTAAGAAC
>BJKM01000675.1:0-229953 GCA_015082035.1 Chaenogobius annularis
GACACTCTGGCTTTAAGATGATTTGTCAGCTCTTGTACGTGTTTGTTGAAGGAGAGTTTCTCATCGATTCAGATGCCCAAGTATTTGTAATGGGGTACTTGTTCAATCATATTACCATCAAGAGTGAGAATAGATATGTTTTTTGGGTCAATAGAGTGTCTTTTGGAGAACAGCATACATTTTGTTTTATTTGAATTCATTAATAATTTTAAATGAACACAGTTGTGTTGGAGTGAAAATCCTCTTGAATGTTTTGAATCACTTGGGCACAAGAAGGTGCCTTAGCATACAGAATTGCATCATCTGCCTATATGTGGATGCATCTGTGTTTTAGATGATGCCCTATTGAGTTTATATAAATTGTAAATAACAGTGGTCCAAGGTCAGAGCCTTGAGGAACACCTTTATTATGGTAAGAAAATTCAGATTGAAAGCAATCAGCAGAAAGAGCTTGAGCTCTATTTGTGAGGTAATCAGCAAACCGTTTTTTAGAATTTATAGCATCCAGACGTTCCAAGAGAATACAATGATCTACTGAATCAAAGGCATTTGTCAAACAAACTAAAACAGCAGCACATTATTCATAGCTGTCCAATGTAGTAACAATATAATTTAGAACTTTGGTAGCAGCTGTGATAGTGCTATGTCCTGGTCTAAATCCAGACTGGTAGCTATTTAAAATGGAATATTTGGTTAAAAATGCACGGACCTGGTTACTTATGAGCTTTTCTAAGAGTTTTGCGAGGCAGGATGGTTTTGAAATTGGACGAAAATTATTAAAATACTTTTTCTGGCCTCCTCCGTGCACAGGGAGAACAAAATCAGGTTTCCACAGTAATGGGATACTTTCAATTTGAATTGTGAGATTAAAAACACGAGTTAAACTATTTACCATAGGTGGGGCTGATAATAAAAGTAACCTAGGTTCAGGGTGTCCGCTCCAGTGGACTTTTTTGGATCTATAGAGAGCAACATATTTAATACTTCATACTGTGTAAAGGGCTTAAGGGAAAACACTTGATCATCAGGTCTATTCTCATGTATTTGGGGAGAAGCAACAGATGGAGCAGCAGCATCAAAGATATTTCCAGATTCAGCAAAGTACTGATTAAACACATCACAAATATATGTTTTTGTCGTCCAGCTCATTGAATCTTGAATCATTTCATTTGGTAAATAGGGAGTTGAATTTTGCAGTAAGGATTTAACGGTTTTCCAAAATTTTGCAGAATTGCCCTGAGATTCCGTGAATGTATTAACATGGTAAGATGCTTTGGCTTTACGAACAGTAGAGACATATTTATTGCGCTGATGACAAAACCGCTGCCAATCTGCTGCTGATTTGGTTGCCGTGGCTTCTCAGAATCAGAAAGGGTTTATCGCCATTGTCAATTAACAAAATTCACAAACATAGGAACATGTCTCGCCATTAAGGTGCAACACAAAACACTGAGCAATAATAAAAACAACATATATTCAGTCCAAAGGGCATGCATTAAGAAACCATTTGAAATTACTATAGTATAAAATAAAAATAAAAATAGGCATTAATATGTACACAAGAATAGCAGAATTATATTTACAGTTGTAGTGCAGAAAGTGACGTTTAGTGAGTGGTTGAATAGTTGCAGTTAAAGTGACAGGTGTTTAGAAGTGTTCATGAGTCCAACGGCAGAGGGAAAGAAACTATTCTTGTGGCAGGAGGTTCTGGTCCGGATGGACCGTAGCCTCCTGCCTGAGGGGAGTGGTTCAAATAGTCATGTCCAGGGTGAGAAGGGTCAGCTGTGATCCGACCTGCTCGTCCCAGAGCCTGGACGTACAGTCTGCAGAGATGGAAGTCTGCACCGATCACTTCTCAGCAGAACGCACAATGCGCTGTAGCTCTGTTTGTCCCTGGCTGTGGCTCCAGCAGAGGGCGCTGTAGTCTCTGTTTGTCCCTGGCTGTGGGCTCCAGCGCACCACACGGTGATGGAGAGGTGAGGATGGACTCAATGATGGCCCGTGTAGAACTGCACCATCATCTGCGCTGGCCAGCTTGGCTTTCCTCAGCTGCTGCAGGAATACATCCTCTGCTGGGTCTTCTTGATGAGGGAGCTGATGATGGTCTCCCCACTTGAGGTCGGGTGATGGTGGCCGCCCAGGAAGCGGAAGTCCACGGTGGTGATGGGGAGTCTGTCATGGGAGAGGGGGGCTGGGGGGCTGTGGCTTTCCTGAAGTCCACGATCATCTCCACTGTCTTCTGGGTGTTTGAACTCCAGATTGTTCCACTGCACCAAGAACAACCAGCCGGTCCACCTCCCTCCTGTAGACAGACTCATCCCCCGTCCGAGATGAGCCGATGACGGTGGTGTCGTCCGCTAAACTTGATACTTTTTTACGGAGTGCAGCAGTTTGTGTACATGGAGAAGAGCAGAGGAGAAAAGTACACAGCCTGTGGAGCTCCTGTGCTGATAGCGAGTGTTTGAGACATTCTTCCCCAGCCGCACGCACTGCCTCCGATCCGTCAGGAAGTTAGTGATCCACCTGCAGGTGGAGTCAGGCACCTGAGCTGGGAGAGCTTGTCCTGGAAGCAAGAGCAGGAGGATGGTGTGAATGCAGATCTGAAAGTCCACAAACAGAGATCCTGGTTTAGGTTCCCGGGGAGTCCAGATTTGCGGATGAATGGAGTGCCAGGTTGATGGCCCAGGCTTATGTCACGCCCTTGAGATAATGCAGCAATGTCCGGGCAGAACTAGGATTATTCTTATTTTTGACCCTGACTCTTAAGAGGGCGTGATTATCAGTAACAGCATTAAATGTTTGATTAAAAAGTCCAGAGCTGTGTTGGTTCTGGAACACTGGTGTCAAACCAAATGTCACTATATGTACGGATCGGACAGAATTCTTGTTCATTAAAATGCTTATAGGACCTTTTAACAGAGTATATTCATTTGGATTGAATACATTTTGTGTTCACACACGTCCAATAGGACAGTGGTCACTAAAGTCCAGAGAAAAACACTACTACAATGGTCATTCTGAGGCTTGTGGCTGAAGATATGTCAGTAATGTTGTGCTTTAAGTGGGTCTTTAGGTTCCGGGCGGTGGGAAGCATAATAAATTGTTGAGGTTTAAATTCATTACAATCATTTTTTAAACTGTCAGAAGTTTTGGACCAATCGATGTTCATGTTCACCTAAAAACAAGTACACTCAGAATGATCCAAAGTGGAAAGGAAGGTAAAGAAGTCCTCTAGCTCCCCCCAGTCAGACGGAGGACCATAAAACCTACGGGACTGTCATTTCCCAGGATTATTTAACCCAAAACCCATCTCCAGGGCTTTTATTCAAAACCTTTTGACTTGGAGTCTTTGGTATTTATAGTTGCAGTAAAACAAGATTTTATAAATATTGCTCTCCGCCTCCTTTACGGGGCCTATCACAACGAATATATTGTAATTGACCAATGAAATGTCAGCGTCTGAGACCTGGGGGTGAGCCATGTTTCAGAGAATACAAATATATCAGGATTCGCTTGTTTTGCCCACACTCTAATGAAGTCTATTTTTGACTTTGCACATTCATGTGGATCATGTGACTATTCAAGTCAGTGTTTAGAACATTATCAGATTGCAGTATTTGATATGGGAGGCTTTATTGATTAAATATTGATTTGTAGTTTTTTTGGGTCTTGTTTGTTCATTTTATCTCACTACATGATTGTCACCTGATTCCTTTCCATTTGCACAGGTGCAAATAGAGTGTTGGGCGGGTTGAAGCTCTGACACTAATGCTCTCCTTGTGGTCCTGACTGGGATCTTTAAGGTCCATGAGCATTTGAAGTCACCATACCTGGTTGTCACACATTGACTGCTGCAGTGCAAGAGTGAAGTCGATGTTAAAAGAGAAGACGAGATCCATACATATTGGATGAAGTCGATCACGTTTAAACAGTTCAAGTCGTTATAAAAAAGCAGCAAAATTGTCCACATATGGAGTTTGCTTGGCGCCACAGTACGCAAACGTGATGATCATGAGGCGACTGAACTTCACGTCTCCAAAGCAGGCGCTGGCCACTGGACCTGATATTACACACAGTTTTCCAGTGCGTTTCACAGTGTTGATCAGGGAAGTAAAGTCCTCTTTAAGTTCTCTGAGGCTGTAGTTTGAAATCGTTTGTCCGGAGCGGTGGTGTTTATGACCTGCACGAGGCACCAGGATGACAGGAGGTGTAGCCCCTTTCCCACTCGCGCACGTCTCTCACCATGGATGATCCTAGACGATACTAAGAAGGAACCACACAGAAAGCTGTGTTAAAAGATCATTTAGATGTCATTGACAATGGTCTTGGCAGGGAAAGCATCCACAAAGATGGACAACTTGGGATGTCTTGTGCACGATTTCCAGTATATTTGTTTAATACAAACCTGCAGATGTTCCAATTGAAAAATAATTTTCAAAGTTAAGGTACATGTTATTGTTCCATAGTGAAAGTTGTATTACTGATGAGATGGACAATCATTTCAGTTGACCAGTTATTTCATGTCCAACTTATTATTATATGTATTTGCTGATGGATCTGTCAAACAGTTCTTTGACCGTGTGCTTCCTCTCTCTCTCTCTCTCTCTCTCCCCTCTTCCTCCTCTCTCTCTCTCTCTTCTCTCTCCTCTCTCTCTCTCTGCTCTCTCTCTCTCTCTTCTCTCTCTCTCTTCTCTCTCTCTCTCTCTCTTCTCTCTCTCTCTTCTCCCTCTCTCTCTCCCCTTTCCTCTCCCTCCCTCTCTCTCTCTCTCTCTCTCTCTCTCTCTCTCTCTCTCTCTCTCTCTCTCTCTCCTCTCTCTCCTCTCTCTCTCTCTCTCTCCTCTCCTCTCTCTCTCTCCTCTCTCCTCTCCTCCTCTCTCTCCCTCTCTCTCTCTCCTCTCTCCTCTCCCCTCTCTCTCTCTCTCTCTCTCTCCCTCTCTCTCTCTCTCTCTCTCCCTCTCCCTCTCTCTTGTTCTCTTTCTCTCTCTCTTTCTCTGTCTCTCCCTCGTTCTCTCTCTCTTTCTCTCACTCTCGTTCTCTCTGTCTCTCTTGTTCTCTCTTTCTCTCTCCCTCTCTTTCTCTCTTTCTCTCTCTCTCTAATTAAATACAAAATTTGATATTTGTGTCTGTATATCAACAGTTTAAAATGTATTCAAATAAAACTTGACTGGTCAAAATCTTCCATGAAATGTGATTGTTAATATTACTTTGATGTACACCTGTCTATTTAAATATGAACTGTATTAATATGCATGCCAACATACAATAATTAAGAGTGAAGAAGTGACAACTTTAGAAAACAGTGTGAAACTAGTTATTAGTTGTGATCAAAACATCACTTTTGAATGGGGAACATAGAGTTTAATGACTTAATTAATGGTTAGTTGGACACTGTTAACACCTACTAGTGTGTGTTTGTTACATAAAAATAAGCTACATTTATTAACGGTTAATAGATAAAAAACACATTTCTTATGCTTGCTCTTAACAACACCCATATTACCAAATGCAAATTGGGATCATAGTTATCTCTTAACAATCTCTTAACATCATACTAATTAGAAGTTACAAGGACTTTATTAATAGAAAAGTGTTAGTAAATGTCTAGAATAAGGTTATGCAGAATAAGACATTAATAAGTACTAATAAGCAAGTAATTAGCAACAAATTTACCTCTTACTAGTATGTTAATTAGCATCTAGTTAGATAATAAGTGTACCCTAAAATAAAGCGTTACCAGTAGAGCTTGTGTTGCCTGACATGCCATCACTTGTTTATCCACCCTCAGTTGGATTTATTTTGTTGCTAACCATTTACCTAATATTTTATAAAAAGTTATTATTATTATTATTATTATTATTATTATTATGATTATTATTATTATTATTATTTTATATATATTATTTTATATATATATATATATATATATATTATTTTTATTAAGATAATAGGGGGTATAGGTGCTAAATGGCAATGGCTTATGAAGTCTTATGACTTACATAAATAACAAATTATTATAAAACATGTTATAATGAGAGAGTGCAAAACAGAACAGAACCCAAAACAATTGAAAATGATATTTTATGTTATTTTTTATATGGAACATTTGTTTTCAAACCTCAATATTTCTGGCAGTGTTTAGGTCAGTCCCATAAAATTTCCCACAGTATCATGAATTAAGATGCATGTTTAAATGCCACAATGTTTTTTAATCTCACATGTTCAAGAGCTTGAACAAAAGAAAAAAATGACATATTTTCACATTTAAGCCTAATATGTTAATAAATCATGGTGAAAAGATATTTGGTGCATTACTGTAATACATTTAGCTCATGTTTTGAAGTTAACTTTTTTGAATGTAATTTTTGTACTTTGTACTACTATAATGTTCACTTGGGGTGTACTTTTAAGTTTAAGGTCTTACAAAGTAAAATATATGCACATTTTGGGACTTCCGGTACGGTGACGCACTGAACAGACACTCCTCACTCCACTGCTGCAAAACGTGGTTCTAGAATCATCGTTTGACCCACCTAATCCCAAGGAACAAGGACGAGAGATGAGTAAACAGCAAAAACACAAGTCCGGGAGCGCCACGGGACCAAAACAGACAAAGCTGTCGGCCCACGGCTCCGTTGGAAAAAGCCCGCATCACAAGCTAACGAGGCTAATGAAGCTAGTGCGACTAATGCAGCTAACAAACCACGAAGCCTGATTTTGAGGTTTCTCAACGACCGTGTGAAGGAATGCGTCTTGAAGGCTGCAAGGGTTAAAGGAGACCTCCAGTACAAAGGCAAGCGTGTCTTCTTCACTCCAGATATTCCATACGAGGTTCCGCCCAACAACGGCAAACGTTCCACCACATCTGTGAGGAGCTCAGGAGAGAAAACTGAGACATGGATTCTTGTCCCGCTTTTGAAGGTAAACACACGTGCTCAGAACACCAGGAGAAGCAGAGGTGCTCTTAAGGAAGATGCAAAACACAGAGAAATGAACATACAGAGGATGGAGCCACCAGCGTGGGGCATGTGAGTTTGTGTGTGTAAGTGTCTGTGTGTGGCTTCAGTATGGCCTTGACGCCTGCTGCTTGCCAGCCGAGGAGATAAGTAAGAGGGAGAGAGATAGAAGGGCACAGGAGAGAAAAAAGTACTTTAATACATTTTGTTGATCAATATTTGCGACCAAATAGTCCAATCATTTCTGGTCCTCTGTGTGTGATCATCTTGGTTCATTGAGAAAAGTTCCCGTTTCCTTTTTGAATCCCCCAAAGTCTTTGCATCTCCTGGTCCGAAATAAGATGTTACGGTTCAGATCAGTGAGTTGCACCTGCTGTGCTCAAGTCTCTGTTCGAGCCTTTCATTCTTTCACTCAAATCCAAAAACCTTTCATGTTGATGTCAGACAGTTGTCGGGTGAATTTCCTGTCTTCCAATTTTCCCATAGACCAAGACAACTCCGAGGAATCCTGCTATCATAAATCCAATACAAATAGGTCTCCACATCTTCAATGAGCAGGGCTCGATGCATAGAGCCTAGCAGTTTTGTAGCTGCCAGTTCTTGTAATAGATCCATTGTTTCGGAGAACAACACGTGATCCAGCGCACTGTGATTTAGAGAGAAAAATGTATACAGGCCTGTCCCAGCATCTCTGTCTGTCAGCTGCATTTTGTGTTTTACTTCCATTCAAACGTGTGTGCGTGAATGTACGTGTGTTTGCGTGTGTGTATGTTTGTTTGCGCGTGTGTGTGCGTGTATGTGCGTATGCATTCAAACAGAGTAAAAATGTGTTATATTATCATTACTATCATTACCATCGTCACAATGCTACCATATATTGTCGTACATGTAGATATTGTCATATTTTAAAAATAGCAATCATTGTATACCGCTGTCATTGTGTGTGTAAATTATATATATACACACATATACACACACACACACATCCAGGTGCCCGGTGATGACTCTGGAGGTGGCATCCTGGTGCCCAACGGCGGTGAGACTAGAGGGGGCAGTCCGGTACGGAATGAATGAGTGAATCTGTGATGAGCATCAACGATGAAACAATGTGAGTGGATAGGTAAACAGGTATGATGGATGTAGCTTTGTGAGTAGCGGCATGAGTCGCCGCGACAAAGCTAGCATGAGTCAGGTCCCCTGTCCTTAGACCCGCCTTCTCTGCAAGGAAAAACTACCAAACCTCTTTGGGAAAAAGTAGAAACCTTGAGGATTTCGACGGTGAAGGAGAGATCCCACTCCCTCGGACGGACAGGAGGACGCGCTTCAATTTGCAGATGGACTGGAGCTGGACTCGCTCAGGGGGAGAACCAATTTACCTTAGGAGGCTGGAGTAGTACGTGCTTTTAGATATCAATCACATCATCAATCAAGCTATCAATCCCATCTTCTTGTTAGAGTGGCTGTTTGTTTTCCACATGATATTCCTTGCCCTGTTTGGGCCTTTTCTGTGGAGTGAGGTAATACAGTATTGTTTTCATTTCATAAGAAACCTTTAAATGTCAATGTTAGTGAAAGAGGAGATGGTGCGTTTACTTTACACGTAGCATTCTGACGGCAGCAGCCAGTTTTCACCTGGAAACATTCTCTCCACCAGCCAATGGCATTGCATGTGTATTCGTCCAATTCCAGCCTGTGTTCAGTCTCTGTGGATCTCCCTGTTCCCTGTGCTAAAGGAGAAAAACAGTGTAATGGGAGGAAGGAGCATCAGACGCAGCGTACAAATCAGTCTCTTCTTGACATGTGCATTCGTGCAACAGCTCTGAACTATCACCCGCACATCAGTATCTCTACATGCTTCAACTCCTCTGTCCTGGTGTTCCACAGACGTTTTAAACATTTACCTTAAGAGTAAAAGGGCAATGTATTTTGCATACATTTTGAGAACTGTTTAAGTGTGCAGCTTATTATTTATATTTTTTATTTGCTCAAACCACGGTCTTTCACTGAAAACTTTAAGACATGATGTCACCATGAACCTGCAAAAACATCTCTCAGCCAGATCGTCTCAAGCCATAAAGAAATGTACTTGACTTTTCAGTCCAGCTCCAAAACTGAATGGGGTAGAACGTTCAGGTAACGGCTCTCAAATGTAGTGGAGTTAATGTATGAAGTACTTTTGTACCATTGTCCAATGCAATACAGTTTGTGGTAATTTATTTATTCATGTTAGTGGGGACAGTGCATGTTAATGATCACATGACACACATGCTGTAAACGCAGACTGTAGTCATGGGTTCATTTCCATCCTTAGTCCCACATTCACTCTCATTCACACACAATATTGTACGTGTTTTAGTGGTAAAACTGGAGCAGACACAGGGAAAAGCCCTGCTACCGCGTCGTGCAGCGGTTAGCTGTGTGTAATTAGTAAGTTACACGGATCATGAAAATAGACATGAGATTTAGTAGCTGAACTTCCTGCACTAGCGCAACAGCAAAGAGTAAATACTACTTCTGTGACCATGCAAATAATAACAGTGTATCAACAGCGTATTAGGGCATTACATTCATATGAACTGATTCACAAATGCATAATCTCGTTACAATACATCACAGGATGGTTTCAACATTTGAAATGAAGAAGAGACGGCCCTGAAGCTCGAGGGCCCTGAAGCTCGAGGGCCCTGAAGCTCGAGGGCCCTGAAGCTCGAGGGCCCTGAAGCTCGAGGGCCCTGAAGCTCGAGGGCCCTGACGCTCGAGGGCCTGAAGCTTGAGGGCCTGAAGCTTCGAGGGCCCTATAGCTCGAGGGCTGAAGCTCGAGGGCCCTGAAGCTCGAGGGCCCTGAAGCTCGAGGGCCCTGAAGCTCGAGGGCCCTGAAGCTCGAGGGCCCTGAAGCTCGAGGGCCCTGAAGCTCGAGGGCCCTGAGCTCTCCACTGGACTCGCACTGTTACTGCACTTTCAAGTACTCAAGAGCAAGTTTAAAGGTCAATAACAAAACAAATAATGTGTCTTTTAACTTTCCAGTACAATTTTAACAGTATAATTTGATGTAGTTGATTTCTTCAAAAGAAATTGCCATGTTTGGCGGCTCACTTTTGAGCCCTTCAGTTCATTGCAGACCACTCCATGCTTGTGGTCCCGGCTCAAGAGCTCTGCTACATGAGCAACTGACGTGATCCAAACATGACAAAGGTTTCTTCTGTAAAAGATCAAATCTAAATTAAACTGTATAATCCTGAGGCTGTTTTCAGCTCTTCTCTTTCTACATTTACTTTAATATATTTACGTTTCCGCGTTTTAACCTCTCATTATGTAATGCCTTGGGTTGAGACATTATGCACGGGAAATGTTATATTTTCTCGAGCCGAGTGCTCTGCATAGATAACAGTTCTGTGTAAACATATCATCCCTTGTTTATTTATTCCCTTTACATGATTCACCCGCATATGAGCTTTCTGTGAATGACTGCTCAGTTAAACAGAAAATCTACTGGGCACATATGCAGTAGGCCGCAGTGTGGGGGTGAGTGCGCTGATGTGAAAAGCCCAGTCTGCTGCAGGAAGGAGCAGGGGATCGATGGCATTAGTATTCACAGCTCTGAGCCCCCTGTGACTCTCGAAGCGGCCAACAGTCGATGTCCATTACCCACTGCCCACTGGGCCTAACTTAACACAGGGCCTCTCCTCCCACCCACCCTTCAGATTATTGACATATAAAGACATACTGAGCAGGTCGACACACCGGGCTTCTGCTGTGGGCTAATGAACACAGACACCAGCACAAGCTCTCAAATCTGGATCAAATCTGCTTTCCATTGCAACAACGTTCAGTCACTTGTTGTACCCAGAGCAATTGGCTCCAATAAGTGATGGTGCCGGGTTATCCAGCCCCCTGGTGCTGGACCTGGAGCAGTCCTCATGAAGCCTGGCTGAGCTCATTGTACTGGAGGAGGGTCCCTGAGGCTCAGCTGCAGCAGCTCCTATGGGCTCCGTGGCTCCGGTGGACTGGGCAGCAGGGGGAAACAAAAGACCCATGAGCCGTACTGTTTTTCACACGCTGTAGTTCTACTGTTGGAGTTTTGTCTGGTCAGAGCCCACGTCTTGAATGGAGCTGTGGTGACGATAGTCTCAACACAGCAAGTGAAATTCTGCAGTGTTTGGATCAGCGTTATAGCTGCGCAGCGCTAGGTCGGGTAGCCAAAATATTTTAGTACTGTTACTTCAAAATATATTACTGGAAGTAGAAGTACAAAATTAGTGGTCAAATGACTCAAGTGATAGTACCAAAGGTATTTGGGGAAACTACTACTCAAGTACAAGTAACTGATGGGACGTAAAAGAGAAAAATATTTTTTGTTTTTTAATTTTTTCCAAAGGGTTAGGACACTAAATTAAGAAGAACTACATCATATACAGTAAGAAGGAGAAACTCAAATGTTCAAATTCATTTCAGATCATCACAGAAAGCCTTTTGTCACTTGTAGATTACTCACAGTGAGAAGAGGTAAACCACCCTTTTACTCACGTCACACCTGTACAATGTTGGTTACTCAGAGACACCACACTGTACCAATGTGTTACTCATGAGACACTCACACTGTACAATTGTTACTCATGAGACACTCACCATGTACAATTGTATCACGACGGGCACTTTACTGTACAATGTGTTACTATGAGACACTTCACACTGTACAATGTGTTTACTCACGAGGCATCACACTGTACAATATGTTACTCACGAGGGCACTTCATGTACATATGTTTACTCATGAGACACTCACACTGTACATTGTTACTCATGAGCACTTCACTGTACAATAGTTACTCCACGAGCACTTACACTGTAACAATATGTTACTCATGAGACACTTACACTGTACAATGTGTTACTAGAGCCACTCACACTGTACAATATGTACTTCATGAGACCTCACCACGTACATTGTGTTTACTCACGGCATCTACATGTACAATTTTACTCAGTAGGACACTACACTGACACAATGTTTTACTCACCTAGACACTACACTGTAGCAATATGTTACTCACTGAGACTACACTGTACAATGTGTTACTCATGAGACACTCACACTGTACAATATGTTACTCATAGAATCCTGACGTGTATCTACTTAACAACTGGTACATACTATGAATTGCGTTGTCAATTCTTCCATGAGACACTAACTGTACAATATGTTACTCATTGAGGCTCTACACTGTAAGCGATATGTTACTCATGAAGGCACTCGCATGACCAATGTATATCATGAGAACTCACACTGTACAATATGTTATGAGAACTCACAGTTACAAGTACCTATGATAACTGTACAATATGTTACTCAAGAGAAGCTTACCACTGTACAATTGTTACGTCATGCGACAACTCACCACTGTACAATTGTACGTAGTGAGGACACGTTACACTGACAATATGTTACTCATGCATCACACTGTACATTACCTGGACATACACTGTCACAATATGTTACTCGCGAGGCTAGTTTACACTGTACAATATGTTACTCAAGTAAAAGTTTGCAGTCGCTTTAAGTAAATTAAGAAAGGTTTATTAATATTTATAATATATATTATATTATAATAGTAATAATTAATATCAATAATAATAATAATAATAAATTGTCTTTATATACACTTTAAGACACTCACAGACAAGTTTTATTTTATCTTTTTATTAAATGATCTTGAGATAATTTATGCAGATATATGGTAACTATAAATAACACTAACTCTTGTTTGGTCGAGTGGTTGTCAGTTGCCAAACGACCTAGGATTTTCATAGGTTGCAATATTTGGCAGGCTAAAGCTAACTCTCCCATTGAAAATGCGTTGGCGGCTAAAGGTGTGGAGCGACCAAAGTCTTTAAAATGTAGGCGTTCTTACTTTTGAAGGGTTAGCACAAACGTACATATCAAATAATGTACACCAATTTCAAAAATAAAAAAAATGTATTGACTTGATCAATTAAAATCATTTTAGAATTCACTCATGTCAATTGTACAAAGAGGCTGCTATTAGAACTATTTCAAAATGTTATGTTCTTAAATTAAAATCCTTGCTTCAGGTCGCATTTTATGCAAGGATTCTAAATCCAATATGTTGTTTCCACCTCCCGTTCTTTGACATACTTCCAAGTAGTACATTAACAATAGGATGATGCCAAACGTATTGACTAGCCAGGGTTTATGTAAATCAAGTAGCATCACAAAAATTAAAACCACACTAGTCTGAATCCAGCAGAGCTTCGAGTCTGTTCAGAGAGGCTTAATCTGCAAGAAGCTCCCTGAGGATGAGCCCGAATTCTTCCAAAGCTGCCTTCCCCCAGGGCAGTAAAGTATAGATTCACTTGCCATCCAATAGTAAGTGCAGGCCCATGTCAGCTGGGGATCACAGCCTCGAGCTTGTCCCCTGGGTGAGTCTTGCGACTGTTCTTCGGACAGACCTCATTTCACCAGACCCCACCGCAGACTGAACAGATGGCACACGTGTTCAAAAGGACGCTCCGGAGGCGACGGAGATAACAGCTTGTGAGAGGGCATGCCATCAGACAGCCCCCCCCCGCCGCCTGCATACTTGACTGCATTATGCATCACACACGTGCAGACTGGAGGACAGCTAATGTGCCTATGGAGGAGTTAATGGTTTCATTTACACGTTATAAAAGGAATGGAACTCCACAGTCCCGCCCACTTTCGAGGTCTCTGTTCTCACAGTCATCAGCTTCGTCAGCAAATCAAGGCCACTTGATTAGCTTGCCATTATTTTAAATCATCTCTTGGAGTTTGACAGATATATCGTTTGGCCTACATTTTTGGTGAATAAATGCACTTGGAGGAATATCGTCTCGATCTCAAAATCGATATGTCGGATGTTATAAAGGCCCGATTCATTCCAGTTTTAGAACTCACTGTTTAACTGTCAGATTGCAGATTTATTGTCCTAATTTATGGTCCATCATCTCTGTCATATTCTGGGCCTATTCAGGATGAAACAAAAACGGGCACCAAAATTCACTCCGTCAGCATAAACAGAAAGTGGCGCCAGTATTCAACTCTAAAGATGTGATTGCTTGTCAAATGAAAGGACTTTGATTTGTCAAAGTTAATCCTGAAAATGTCGTGCAGCCAATCCCAAATTAATAATGAATTTCATACGTCCCGCCTCCCTCTGAGATGATGACAATAGTCATCAATTATACCAAATTTCGGCGTATGTGAGATGGACCTATGTGAGATGTAGGGGCAGGTGTGCTGAAGAGCGGGCACATGTGAGGGAGGGCAGGTGTGCGAGAGCGGCACATGTGAGGGCAGGGCAAGGTTGCGAGAGCGGCACATGTTGAGGAGGGGCATGTTGCGAGAGGCGGGCACATGTGAGAGGCCAAGTGTGGAGAGCGGGCACTGTGAGGATAGGGGCAGGTGTGCAGAGCGGGCACATGTAGGGGGGAAAGTGTGCGAGGCTGGTACATTTGGGGAGGCAAGTGTGCGAGAGCCCGAGAGCGGGCACACTGTAGGGCAGGGGCAAGTTGCGAGAGCGGCACATGAGGGGGGGCAAGCTGTGCCGAAGCGGCCATTGGGGAGGGGCAAACCTGTTTTCATGACCTACGCCTCGATAGTTCTCCCATCATCCGCTGGAGGCGGCACAGTGAGGAGGGGCAGTGTGCGAGAGCGGCATCATGCTGAGGGGCAGTGTGCGAAGGGCACATGGAGGAGGCAAGTGTGCGGAGCGGCACATGTGAGGGAGGGGGCAGTTTGCGAGAGCGGCCACATTGGGGCGGGGGAGGTGTGCGAAGACGGGCACAATGTGAAGGCGGGCAAGTTGCGAGAGCGAATTTGGGGGGCGGGCAGTTGCGGAAGCGGGCAAATTTGGGGGGCAAGTGTGCGAGGCACATGTGAGGGGCAAGTGTGCGAGCGGCACATTGAGGGGGGAGGTGCGAGAGCGGGCACATGTGAGGGAGGGCAAAGTGGCGAGATGCGGGCACATGTGAGGGGGGGGCATGTGCGAGAACGGGCACATGGATGGGGGCAAGTGTGCGGAGAGGCGGGCCATTTGGGGAGGGGCAGGTTGCGAGAGCGGGGGCACATGTGAGGAGGGGCAGTGCGAGAGCGGGACAGTGAGGGGGGCAAGGTTGTGCGAGAGGGGCCACATGTGAGGAGGGGCAAGGTGTTAGCGAGAGCGGCACATGTGAGGAGGGCAAGTGCGAGAGCGGGACATTTGGGGGAGGGGCAGCTGGTGCAGAGCGGGCAATGTGAGGCAGGGCAAGTGTGGAAGCGGGGCATTGTGTAGGGGGGGCAAGTGTGCGATGAGCGGGCCATTTGGGGGGAGGCAGGTGTGAGAGCGGGCACTGTGAGGGAGGGCAAGTGTGGCGAGAAACGGGCACATTTGGGGAGGCAGTGTGTGCGAGAAGCGGGCACATGTGAGGGAGGGGCAGGTGTGCGAGAGCGGGCACATTTGGGGGAGGGGCAGGTGTGCGAGAGCGGGCACATTTGGGGGAGGGGCAGGTGTGCGAGAGCGGGCACATGTGCACGAGGGGCTGATTGCAGTCACAAGCAGACTGAGGCCCAGACACAGACGCATTTCTGAGAGACACTTCTTGACTTTCTACCAAAGTATCTGGATAAAAACCTACTTTTGCACATGTTTGTTATAATGTCACCTTCTTTATAACATTCTGCTACTCCCAGTCAGTTTATTTTATTTATTTATTTTGAAAGGGGACCATGTACATTTAGAACAAACTTTTTGCCATTTGATGCATTGTACCAGAGTTAGGCTAATTTACTTTCTTCATAAGAAACTACACTAGGAATAAAAGGAATAAAAGAGCATGTCTGTTTCACCATTTATTTATCACAAAAGAGAGAAGGGAAAGGTCGCACATACTCACCACAAGAGCTCTATTACATTTTTTAAATGTATTTACTGTTATCTAAATGTCCGCTACTGAGCCGCCTTTCAATATTTTTTCCGTGGGCCCTAATAAAAGCAAAAAAAAAAAATAGCAACAAGTAGGGAAAACAAGAAGAGGGGAAAATGAAAAAAATGTAACAGGCGGTCAGTCTGGTAGCACCTTCTGTCTCCTCCCAAAACTCACAAATCAACAGAACACATCAGTAAATGGCACAACGCCAAGATGGTGTGGCAGAGTCGAGATAAGGGCGGCACTGAGCACCTTTCAGCCACTGTGACGAACCGGCTCCGTAACAGCCAAGCACACAGTGACCTACAGTCCAGCTGCTCCTGCTGATAGCGGCTATGGCACATTCAGGACGCCTCCGATTACAGCTCACATCTGGCTGGAATAAACACCCCTTTACTTTGGACAGTTTGAAGAGGGGACAGCCTGTGTTTAGTCATTTTAGAAATGTAAATGTAAATATTACTAGACCTATACCTCCTACCACCTCCTATATTTAGGCTGGGTTAACCTGTTATATGACTGTTGTAGTAAATGCAGTTGGAGTGCAGAAATACTCAGAACAAGTCCATCGATGCTTTATAGATTTAAAAACGGCACTGAAAACTTCATGGTTTTTAATCAAGCTCATGAATAGGATTAAAGAGACAAGTGTGAATGGAGCTAAATACAACTCTGGCTTGTTTTTGAGGAGGGAATAATGTTGCCGTCTGCCCGTTTCCAGAAAAAATTTGTTGCCTTTCCTGGAAAGTTCCAGTATGGCTTCAATCGTGTCTATATTGCATTTATTCATATACATGTGTTTTTATTGCATAAAATACCTGCATAACATGCCGGTACACACTTTATGCAAAGCAGTAACTAACAGACAGGCAGGTGCCAGCAAGCTTAAATCTTGCAATATTTGTTTTATTTTTTATTTTATTTACAATCTCTTGAGAATCCACCTGGTGTCACTGGTATGGGGAGGACCCAAAAGCAGCACAGGCAGACGGAATATCGGTCGGTAATGATCTTTATTATCACAGCAGTTTTAATAGTTTATGCAGAGACAGGGTGAGAAGTCTTGGTTCACAGTGATCTTCTGCGAGATCTGAGGAGTGAGACTGGCGTCGCTGACTGAAGGCAAAACCAACAACAGGTGGATTACCAAGCTGGCTGACAGGTCCAGTGGTGAGTTGAGTAGCCACTGAGCCGAGCAGGGTTCTAACCAGGAGGGAACAGGCGAAACTCGTGGTCGAAGACAGAAGGCTGAGGTAATATCCAGGGCAGAGACGAGGCAGGCGGGTTCGGGGACAGACGAGGTCGCAACAGGGGATCAGTCCGAGGAAAACCGCTGGAAAGTCCGGAATAACACAAGAACAATCCGGCACTGGTGCAGAGTCAGGAGCAGGCTTAAATGCAGGCAGAGCAGTCCCAGGTGTGGAGAGTCGGCCTGATGAGGAGGCGTGGCTAACAGGTAGAGAGGAGCAGAGACAGGTGTAGGGAGTGGCTCTGATGAGGAGGCGTGGCTAACAGGTAGAGAGGAGCAGAGACAGGTGTAGGGAGTGGCTCTGATGAGGAGGCGTGGCTGACTGGCAGACTGGAAAGATACCAGCAGACAGGAGATGAGCAGACTGTGACACCTGGCCCTTCTCCGAGTGTTGTGATTGGACCATCAATGGTTCAAACAGAGCTGGCCCTGGGCTTGGGTGACCCAGGCAGTGGCCTCGGGTACCATCTGATGGAAAGGGTGCCAAATTGCAGTCATCACAGTCATGACGCACGTTATTGGTGTGCATGCATAAGCATGCTCAAATCAAGTGATTGGGCTTCGTGTACGCTACTCATTTCAGACATCTGACCGATTGTGATTAACCCCAGTAATTTACTGTTCCATCCTACAGTGAATGGATAACAATAGCACAAGTACGTCCGAGTGGGTTCAATTCTGTGTCTCGAATTGTTTTGCAAAGCGTTCGCGTGATGAGAAGGGAAGAGTTGAAATGGGCAAAGGCTCTTTGCTCTTATTTTTTATCACACTGCAGTTATTTCTTTTTCGCCTGAACCTCCGGACCTTGCTGACCCTTGGCTCAAGCCTGAACCAGATTAGCTCTTCTTATTCTGGACCAAATTATACACTTTTGGAGACAGAACAAACAGGACAATGTCAGTGAGCAAAGAATGTACTCTGCTTTAGTCTTCTGGAAATGCAAGATAGGACATTTGTTCTAATTAGTTTTGGGCATAGACTGTAGAAAGATGTGGACATTGCTGGTCCACAAGCCCCCCGAGTTCCTAATAGAAAGCGGTGCGTATTGGCTCCTTCAGCTCTGGTTCCCATTCACTTTCTTTTGAAACACCTGCTCCTTTTTCCCTGTAACTTCTGCTGTCAGATTATTCATTCAAATATCTGACATGATTTTGGTGTTTTTATTGTAACTCACAGGTTTGATAAACAGCTAGTTCGGCTCGTTGCTAAGCACCCACCCCCTGGAAAACAGCGGTGTGGGCGGGAAGGGTCGTGTATCTTCTACAACCTCACTCATGATTGGCTCTGAATTCGGCTCCACAGTTGCCGCTAAAACTGCTCCCGGCAATTGACTTCCATTGGCTGGAGGCAGACAATATGGCCTCATTTAGGCAACTCCTTTCTACAGGCTATGATTTTGGGCATATCTGAGGTCCACCACAATTAAATAGAGTGGAAAATGAGCTTGTGGTTGTGATGTAACATGTCGGGTGTGTGGTGGATCTGCTATTCTGTCCTTGATAACCTAATGTCAGGTCAAAGCACCATTTTCATCTTTGTCTGTCACTGTCTCTCCTTATCCCTCAGCTTGTAGAGCCTTGGTATTTGCAGATATATATTTTATTTACTTTTCTGCTTGCGCATACTTATTTTACCTTATTTGAAACATCTTTCTATATCTGCTACTTTAATGATACTGCATTTTTTATTACACCTTATTTTTGTCACGATGCACAATGACCTCGAGCAGGGGTGTCAAACTCATTTTCAGCGAGGGCCACATCAGCATAATGGCTGTCTTCAAAGGGCCACGTGTAACAGTAACTGAACACAGCCTTGCGTCCAACTGATTTTTATTACAGTTTTTATGACAATAATTTGTCTGCATACATGCATAAAACCTGCAAACACTAAATAACTGTAACTGCAGCCACATATAAATATGTAGTCAACAAAAAACAACAACATAACAGTTGACTCAGCGAACAACTATATTGGCCAAGCTTTAGGTTTTTGAAGAGGAGATTCCTCCTGTCACTGAACACACCAAGTGGATCCCTCCCCTCGGTCGCTCCCATTCGTTGATCATGTTCTGAAAATAACAAACAAAACAAAATGCAAGCATAATCATTACATTGCACACAGAGTTGAACTATTCTTGTTCTTGGTTCAATTATATGTTATTATATTTGAATTGATTTTTAAAAAAATGCTTCCCTGTGTGTTTTCTGTCCAGATGTCTGACACCGTTTTCCTGTTACTAGTGTGTCAATGTCTGGTTTGAGGTCCTGTGCTGAGGCAATCCGTAAAACTGCATGGAGGTTGTCATCCGTAAGGCGTGATCTGTGCTGGTGTTTTGTTCAGATTCATTATGGAAAACATCTGTTCACATAGATAGATGCTCCCAAACATGGACAAAACACAGGCAGCATGATGTCGAAGCTGTGGCATCGAATCAGGGGGCAGCAGACGGTAAAAGTCCTGGGTTGCAGCATCCTGGAACTTTGCTCTCAGACCACTGTCGCTCTGGAGCTCAATTAACTCCATCTGAAGGTGTTGGGGTGCAGTGCACACGTCGGTGGTGAAAGGTTTGGCAAATATGTCAAAAACAGACTGCTGTGCTCTGAAGTCTGAGAAACGCCGAACAAACTCAGTCTGTAACAGGCTCAGTTTGGCTGACATGCTCTGACAAACAGGAAAGTGGGCAAGATTGTCCTGTTTCACATCCATAGGTCTAGTTTACGCTGGAAAGCCGCGATCGTGTCGGACATCTGCGTGATTACTGGTTTGCGTCCCTGCAGCTTCTGATTCAGGTGCGCGAGATGCTCGGTTATGTCACACAACACAGCAAAGTCACACAGCCACTTTGGATCTGACAGTTCAGACAAGGGTTTTCCTTTACTCTGCATAAAAAGAGCCATGTCTTCCCTGAGCTCAAAACATCGCTTGAGGACTTTGCTCCTGCTCAGCCACCGCACTTCTGTATGGTATGGCACATCCTCGTGGCCCTCTCCTGCAAAAACAGCTGGAACTGACGATGATTCAAGCCTCGCGCCCGAAGGAAGTTTACTACTTTCATGACTGTGGTCACCATGTCATCCCGTCCCCAGCACCTTCCCACACAGAGCTTCTTGATGGATAATGCAATGATAAGTTATCATTGGCCTCACCTATGTGTGCTCCATCTGCTCCTGCCGTGTCCGACTCCTGCACGTCGGATCCATTTTGGGCACATTCTACCTCCGCTCCTGCCCCGTTTGACTACTTTATGTTGGATTCCAGTTGAGCACGCAACTGGAATATTGAGTGTGCACGGCCGCACCAGCCGCCTCGCTCACATCCGCTACCAGTGATCACATTTATCTTTCAAATTCACACATAGCAGCGTAGATATGGTTTATAGGTCAGCGTTGTTTTTGTTTTGTCCCCGTAGCGTTACCAGTCTTGAGTTTTCCATGTTTGCTCTTCTTTTGCTCCTCGTTTCTTGGGATTTAGAGGGGAAAACTGTATTTTTCAAGGTAAATCTCGACAGCAACGGAGTGAGCGTGCATCCACGCTAACGACCAACTGAAGTCCATTGTTTTTATCATTGTTCATTGTTGTATGTTGAACCGAATCACCTAAGCAAGTTCCTATGTTTGTGAATTTTGTTCATTGACAATGGCAAAAACCTATTCTGATTCTGGAGTGGTTTAAGATTATCTGGTTGGGGCCAAACTGCCACTGCCTGACTTTAGCAGGATCTGGCTTCACCTGCCAGGAAACTCACTGACTGCACATTGAATTCACACTTCTCTGCTTTCACAAAAGTTTGTTTTCAAGCAGCTTATATAGAACTTTATGGACATGGTGTTCTGCTGGGGTACTGGAAAAGATCAGAATATCAAGATTGACCCAATCTGTTGAGGTAGTCCAGTAAAACACAATACTGTATATATTAGTGCTTGATATACAGCTGGAGCATTGGTCAATCCAAATCTGTGAAACAAGTCTGAGAATGTTTCACTGATTGAGAATGACTCTTGATGAGAGTAGAAACGTATCGTTTTTTCTAAAACAGAGTCCAGATGACTACAACTGAATCTTTTTCTACAATGGAACACTCCTGGACGAATGAGGGATTAAACCGACACACACACACACACACACACACACACACACACTATGATTTTCACTCAAGTGAATTTAACAAAAGTTTGATATCTCGGCTTGTTCTTCAGTTGTAAGTTTTACCTCTTCAAAAAAAATCCCCCAAAAAATCAAGACCTACAGATTATGAACCCATAAGTAATGTTAACACCCTCTCCCACTATCCCCTGTTGATGCTTTGTATAATTAGTTTGAGCACAAAGGAAGAGGCCTCTTTCATGGCATTAGTGGGAGCAAATGACTGCCCGCCCTCTAGCAACATAAGAGCTCTTTATTTACATCCACCAGACTTGTATCTTATGCAAGCTTAGTCTAGTAAATGTGGTTCAAATCATGTGCAAAATGTGTTTACAGCAAATACACACACATTACACATTGTTCACATTCACAAAAATAATTATTCGTACCACATTTGAATCAGTGTATACATTCTCTTTGTTTGACTTTTATTGGTTAATATTGACAGATATCACAAAACCACAGTATTAGCATTGGCGTCAGGACTGATCTGAGAGTATGTGGGATTCCTTCCCATCATCAGAGACAGCCCCATTAAGGCCCATGTGTGACTGCTCCTGACCTTCTGCTGCTTCATCTCGTCTCACAGTCCAAAGGGCACCTCCTCTTCCATCTCATCAGCCACAGACGTACCAGAGGTTAATAACTGCTCCGCTCCAAATGAGTCAGGCTGAATTTGAATCACATCATTTACACCGGAGGAGATGTTTTTGATTGGTTCTCGATTGTCTGCAGCGCTGTGACGTGACGAACCTCGGTGTGAAGAAGAGGCACTCCACCGTCAAAATGCAGCGTTTGTAAAGGACACATATGATTCAATTCAGTTCAATTCCAATTTCTTTTTGTAACGCCCAAAATCACAACAGTAGTTGCCTCGAGGGGCGACAGCAGTGGAAAACAGAATAAACAATGTTCATAGGGACTTGGAAATGTCCCAGCATCCTGTGTCTTTAGACAGATGTCCCAAGCCCCCATGTCCTTAGACCCTCCTTCTCGGCCAGGAAAAACTACCAAACCTCTTTGGGAAAAAGTAGAAACCTGTAGGAGTTCAACAGTGAAGGAGAGATCCGACTCCCTCGGACGGACAGGAGGACGCGCCTCAATTTGCAGATACACGGTGGAGCAAAGACCCTCTCAGAGGAGAACCAGTTCTTCGAGGCCCGATGAAGAACCGTTCATATGGAGTAGAGACCGTGGGAGAAAAAGTGGGAGAAAAAGAAGGAAAAGCGATGAACAAATTGCCAGTGAAATTAAATATTAAATATTGTTTGATAGAGAAGTAGTAGGAAAAGAGAGGATAGTGCTTCAAGCTGCCATACTTCCCCAGCATAGTTGCTCCTAGGGCAGCGGAGCTGGGAACTGTAGTTTTTTATTTCTGTTCCTAACTGGCCTGACCATAAGCCATTTCAAAGAGGAACGTTTTAAGCCTGGTCTTAAATGAAGAGACTGTGTCGGCCTCTTTAACATGGACAGGAGCTGATTCCACAACACAGGAGCTTGGTAGCTAAACGCTCTACCTCCTACTGTGCTTTTAGAGACTCTTGGGACCACCAGAAGTCCAGCATTTTGAGAGCGAAGTGCTGTGTTTGGATGATAAGGTTACTATAGCATCTTTGAGGTAGGAGGGGCCAGGTAATTTAATGGCTTTGTAAGTCAGGAGGAGGATTTTGAATTTGATTCTAAACTCTACAGGAGCCAGTGAAGAGACTCGAGCACCGGCGTAATGTGCTCTCTTTCTTTTAGTTCCTGTTCGTAATCTTGCTGCTGCATTTTGAACCAGTTGAAAGCTTTTTATGGCGCTTTTAGGACACGCTGCAGCAGGAGTTACAGTAGTCTAATCTAGATGTTACAAAGCATGGACAAGTTTTTCAGCATCGCTTTTAGGCAAGATTTTTCTGATTTGGGCTATATTACGCAGATGGAAATAGGCTGTTTTACAGGCTTGATTTATGTGTGCTTTGAATGAGAGCTCTTGGTCAAATAAGACTCCAAGGTTTCTTCCAGTGGAGCTGGAGGCCACACTGACGTTGTCCAGTGGACTATCTGCTCAGAACTATCTGCTCAGATAAAGCGTCTCGTAGATGATTAGGGACTAGTACGATGACCTCCTGATGGCTCCATCAAACCTGGACCTGCAACATGCACTGGGACGGTTTGCAGCTTTTTATTATCAGTAGTTTATTTCAAAAGGGACAGAACAGAGAGCATTTCCACATATAAAAAATCAACCGATGCCATGTCCATAGACCATCTAGCCAAAGTCTAATTTGCAGACTTCGTCCCTGACATTAAAACAGACAAAAGCAATAACATACACATATAGCATTCTGCACATTAGGACAATTTTACAAAATTACACAATGGCTTTAGTATTCACAGGCCTGATTTAACTTCAGCCACTGCTTCAGTTTGCTGTTAAACTGGTTCAGATCTGTAAGGGTTTTCAGTTGGGCAGGTATCAGTGGGCCTTTGACCAAAAGTGGGCCTTCTGACCAAAAGTGGTCTTTGGCAAAAAAAGTGGCATTTAGCTGGTCATAGTCACAGTTTGCGGCGCCCCTTGTGGTGACACCGCTAGGATTATACTTCTTACAATTTCTGATTGATTATTTACACATTTAAAAGATTATTTACATATTTAAAATTTAATTTCAAGAACAAGTACTTCATAAAGACTTAATAAATGGTGCATTTCTATAATTTTGCAATAATGATATCTCATCTTTCTTTTGTCCATTACTTTTAAAGCCTGTTTGTAAATAGAGGTTACACTTTTCGTGTCCGTCTGCCTGGCCTGGCCCCACACAGTGATACAATATGAGTAGTGGGAAAGGATCATTGCATGGAAGTACAATTTGGCAGCACAAATGGACAGACAAGATCTTATTAGCCGGAAGCAATTTAAATTAGTCCAAATAGTCTTTGATATTTAATTTAAATGTTCTTCAAATTTAAATGGATGTCTAGGATAACTCCAAGATATTTGACTTCCTCAACCTGGTCAAGTGGATTTTGATTTACAAATATCTGAATGTTTTCTGATGATTTTTGGCGTGAAGAGAAACACATAGAGACTATTTTAGAATGATTTAAAGACAGACAGTTGTCTTCCAACCACTGTGAGACACTGATCAGTTGCTTGTTTAGCAGCTCTGCAGCCTTCTCTGGAGTCTTATCTCAGACATAGATGACAGTGTCATCCGCATACAGCTGGCACTCACCCTCTTTGCAGATGTTGGATAGTTCATTGATATAAAGATAGAACAGCATGGGACACAACATAGAGCCTTGTGGAATCCCCTTTTTGTATTCCAGAGGGGCAGAAATTGTGCCACCAATTTGTACACTCTGTACTCTTGACTCTAGATAGGATGTAAACAAGTTGAGAGCCTTCTGTGAGAAGTTGAGGCTTTTTAAAATGTATGTATTAGTATGTTGTGGTTGACAGTGTCAAAAGCCTTACGAAGGTCCAAGAAAACTGCCCAACCACGTTTCCTCTGTCTAAACTTTTTTTGATAGTATCCATCGAATAACAAGTTGCCATTTCTGTTGAATATTTTGGCCTAAAGCAGAGCTGTATTGGGTGAAAGATTAAATTCTGGTCTATATAGTCAAATCATTGTTCGACCACAGTGTTTCTTAATGCCTTTAAGATTATAGGAAGAATTGAAATTGGTCTATAATTGCAGGCCTGATCATTATCTCCAGATTTAAAAAATTGGGCTAATGTGACCTTTTTTTAAATCTTGAGGAAATTCGCCATTAATGGACCATAAATTAAAGGGTTAAAGGCCCTAAGAAAATCTTCCTTAGGAAGTTGGAGTTCACAAGCCCCCTATGATGGAAAGAAAAACAAGGCCAGTTACGTCGCCCGGATTGGCGTTACCGGGGCCCCACCCTGGAGCCAGGCCTGGCGTGGGTGCTCGACGGCAAGCGCCTGGTGGCCGGGCCTTTCCCCACGGGGCCCGGCCGGGTGCAACCCCAAACGAGTGACGTGGGGCCGTCCTCCCGTGGACCCACCACCTGCAGGAGGCTCCGTAAGGGGCTGGTGCGGAGGGATCTGGGCGGCAGTCGACGGCAAGAGCCTGAGCTTGTGCGGGAGGTTGAACGGGTTCCGACTAGATATAGTCGGCCTCACCTCCACGCACAGTTTGGGCACTGGAACCCATCCTCTTGAGAGGGGCTGGACGCTCCACTTCTCTGGTGTCGCCTGCGGGGAGAGGCGGCGGGCTGGCGTGGCTTGCTTATTGCCCCAAGCTCAGCCGCCATGTGTTGGAGTTTACCCCAGTGAACGAGAGGGTCGCATCCCTACGCCTTCGGGTTGGGGACAGGTCTCCCACTGTGGTGTCGGCCTACGGGCCGAACAACGGTGCTGAGTACCCGGCCTTCTTGGAGTCCCTGGGAGGGGTACTGGACAGTGCACCGACCGGGGACCTCCGTTGTTCTCTAATCTGGGGGACTTCAACGCCCACGTGGGCAACGACAGTGACACCTGGAGAGGGGTGATTGGGAAGAACGGCCCCCTGAATCTGAACCCCGAAGCGGTGTTCAGTTATTGGACTTCTGTGCTATAATAATAATAATAAAATAATAATACATTTTATTTAAAAGCGCCTTTCAGAACACCCAAGGACACTGTACAACGAAGAGATAAAACACAAGAACTAAATACAACAACAGAATAAAACCCACAGTACAGAACTGGATGATGGGTGGTTTGGAGTGACTGAGTGATGTGGTGTTGGAGTGACTGAGTTGTTGGAGTGACTGAGTTCTGGTGTAGGATTGTCTGAACCCAGGTGAGTTTTTGAGTCTGGATTTGAAAAGTGGAAGGGTGTCCCTATGTTGCGGAGGTCAGGAGGGAGAGAGTCGTTCCAGAGCTGAGGAGCAGAGCGGCTGAAGGCTCTGCCCCCCATTGAAATAAGACGGAAAGAGGGGACAGAGAGGGCTGGAAGAGAGGAGGAGGACCTGAGGGAGCGAGAGGGAGTGGAGATGTGGAGGAGGTCAGAGATGTACGGTGGAGCCAGGTTATGGATAAGCTTTGAAAGTATTTAAGATAATTTTGAAGTGAATCCGTTGGTTTTAATGGGGAGCCAGTGAAGTTGTTGAAGGATGGGGGTGATGTGATGGCGGGAGGGCATCCTGGTGATAACTGCGGGCTGCAGAGTTTTGGAGAAGCTGCAGTTTCTGGAGGGATTTATTGGGGAGACCAAAGAGGAGGAGAGTTACAATAATCGATCCGGGAGGCGTGACTACGACTATGGACAAGTATGGCTGTGGTGTGAGGAGTGAGAGTGAGAGAAGGACGGAGACGAGAGATGTTGCGAAGGTGGAAGTAGGCGAACGAGTGAAATGTTGTTGAATGTGGGAGTGAAAAGAAAGGGTACTGTCGAGGATGACACCCAGACTCTTGACTTGAGGGGAGGGGAGGACAGTGGAGTCATTGATAGAAAATTGTGAAACTGTTTGGATTTTTGAGAGAGTGGAAGGGGTGCCTACCAGTTTAGGACCTTCGGTTTTAGAGCTGTTGAGTTTGAGGAGATTTGAAGAGAACCAGGAATTTGATTTCCTGCAGACAGAGGGTAAGAGAGGCTGGTGGAAGTGGATGCAGTGGGTTTAGAGGAGAGGTTAAGAGCTGGGTGTCATCCGCGTAGCAATGGAAATGAATGTTGTGTTTACGGAAGATGGAACCAAAGAGGGAAGAATGTAAATGATGAAAAGAAGGGGACCCAGGACAGAGCCCTGGGGCACACCAGCTGGGACAGGGAAGGGGTTGGATTGGTGGGATTTCAGTTGTATGGAATTGACTGCGATCGGAGAGAGAGGAAGTGAACCAAAGAGAGAGGAATGTGGGAGATGCCAATAGATTAAGCCTATGGATGAGAGTGCTGTGGTGAGATGGTGTCAAATGCTGCTGTTAGATCGAGAGGATGAGAATAGATAGTAAAGTTAGGAGTCAGAAGCTATGAGGAGATCATTTGTGATTTTAAGAAAGTGCAGTTGCAGTAGCTGTGAAGTTGGAACGGAAACCAGATTGAAAATGTTCATAAGAGACTGTTGTGAAATGAGATGGGTGTGAAGTTGAGAGGCGACTACTTTTTTCAAGAATTTTTTGATAATAAAAGGTAAAATTAGAAGATGGGGCGCAGGATTATTGAAAATTGTTGGGATCTAATCCAGCGTTTTTTCAGAATAGGGGTAACAGAGGGCAGTTTTAGGTGCTAGTCACGGACTGTCCCATAACGAACACGCATGTTCAAGCACAAGGGTGTCCACCAGTGCACGTGGCATCCAGGACACCCTAGGCCGGAGATCAATGATCGACTTTGTTGTCGTGTCATCTCGAACCTCCGGCCATGCGTGTCTTGGACACTCGGGTAAAGAGAGGGGCGGAGCCTGTCAACCGATCACCACCTGGTGGTGAGTTGGATCCCGCTGGCGGCGGAGGAAGCCGGACAGAACTTGGCAGGCCCAAGCGTATAGTGAGGGTCCTGTTGGGAAACGTCTTGCGGAGCCCGCTGTCAGCAGGGTCTTCAATTCAACACCTCCGGGAGAGCTTTCTCCAAATCCGCGGGGGGAGGCTGGGGACAATTGAGTCCGAGTGGACCATGTTCTCGACCTCCATATGTCAATGCGGCTGCTCCGGAGCTGTGGGTCGCAAGGTCTCAGGTGCCTGTCGCGGCAACCCCCGAACCCGGTGGTGGACACCGGAATGTAAGGGATGCCGTCAGGCGGAAGAAAGGAGGCCTATCAGAAGCCTCTTTGGCTTGTGGGACTCCCTGAGGCCGTTGACGGGTATCGGCGGGCCGTGGCGTGCCGCAGCTCGTGCTGTCGCAGAGGCAAAAACCCGGGTCTGGGAGGAGTTCGGGGAGGCCCTGGAGGAGGACTACTATCGGTCGGCTCCAAAGAAATTCTGGCAAACCGTCCGGTCGCCCTCAGGCGGGGAAGCAGTGTTCCACCAACACCGTTTACGGTGCGGGTGGGGACCTGCTGACCTCGACTGGGGATGTTTGTCAGGCGGTGGAAGGAGTACTTTGAGGACCTCCTAAATCCCAACTGCCACGTCTTCCGAAGAGGAAGTAGAGACTGAGGACTCGGAGGCTGACTCATCTATCACCCAAGCCGAAGTCACTGAGGTTGTTGGGCAAAACTCCTCGGTGGCAGAGCTCCGGGGGTGGATGAGATACGCCCCGAGTACCTAAAGTCTCTGGATGTTGTCTGACTGTCCTTGGTTGACACGCCTCTGCAACATCGCGTGGCGGTCGGGGTCGGTGCCTCTGAGGACTGGCCAGAACCGAGGGGTGGTGGTCCCTCTGTTCAAGCCAAGGGGGACCGGAGGGTGTGCCTCCAACTATAGAGGGATCACGCTCCTCAGCCTCCCATGGTAAAGGTCTATTACCAGGGTACTGGAGAAGGAGAATCCGACCGATAGTACGAAACCTCTGATTCAGGAGGAGCAGAGTGGTTTTCGTCCTGGTCGTGTTGACGAACACTGGATCAGCTCTATACTTCTCCATCGGGTGATGCTCGAGGGTTCATGGGAGTTTGCCCAACCAGTCCACATGTGCTTTGTGGATCTGGAGAAGGCTTTCGACCGTGTCCCACGGGGTGCCCTTTGGGGGTGCTGCGGGAGTACGGGGTCCGGGGCCCCTTTGCTCAGGGCTGTCCGGTCCCCTGTAATGACCGGAGCAAGGAGCGTGTTTTTTTTTTGTTCGCCATTGCCGGCAGTAAGTCAGATCTGTTCCCAGTGTGTGTAGCGTTAGGACTTCCGCCAGGGCTGCCCTTTTGTCACCGGTTCTGTTCATTGTTTTTATGGACAGAATTTCTAGGCCGCAGTCAGGGGCGGAGGGGCGTCCGGTTTGGGGACCACAGGATCTCATCTCTTGCTGTTTGCAGATGATGTTGTCCCTGATGGCTCCATCAAACCTGGACCTGCAACATGCACTGGGACGGTTTTCAGCACGAGTGTGAAGCAGCTGGGATGAGAATCAGCAACCTCCAAATCTGCAGGCCATGGTCTCTCGACCGGAAAAAGGTGGCTTGCCCTCTCCGGGTGGGTGTGGGGAGTCCTTGCCCCAAGTGGAGGAGTTTAAGTATCTCGGGATCCTTGTTTCACGAAGTGAGGGCAAGGGATGAGCGTGAGATTGACAGGCGGCATGCGGTGGCAGCGTCTGCAGTGATGCCAGGGGACAAACAGAGACTACAGCGCCCTCTGCTTGGAAGCACAGCCAGGACAAACAGGAGACTACAGCGCCCTCTGTCTGCGAGCACACAAGCCCAGAGACCACAACAGAGACTACAGCGCATTGTGCGTTCTGCTAGAAGAGAGGTGATCGGCTGCAGACTTTCCATCTCTGCAGGACCTGTAACATCTCCAGGGCTCTGGGACGAGCAGGTCGGATCACAGCTGACCCTTCTCACCCTGGACATGGACTATTTGAACCACTCCCCTCAGGCAGGAAGGCCACTCCCCTCAGGCAGGAGGCTACGGTCCATCCGGACCAGAACCTCCCGCCACAAGAATAGTTTCTTTCCCTCTGCAGTTGGACTCTAATGAACACTTCTTCTTAAACTCCTCCCACTTTAACTGCAACTCTTCATCACTCACTGCACTGTCACTTTCTGCACTACAACTGTAAATTCTTGTGTACATAGCAAGCCTATTTTTGTCTTATACAATAGTGCATGTTTTTTTGATTCCTAATGCATGCACGTTTTGATTTCATATATGTTTCATATATGTTTCATAAATGTTGTTTTATTATTGCTCAGTGTTTTATGTTGAACCTTGACGCCGAAACAAGTTCCTATGTTTGTGAATTTTGTTAATTTACAATGGCAATAAACCTTCTGATTCTGATTCTGATATGCACTTCAACAATGGACAGAGACGAAGGAGCTTTCATGCGCCAACATGTCTGGGACACGTTTCTCCAGAGACCGCGTGGCAGGGGGCGTGGCCAGTCCAGCAGATCTGTCAGAAGATCAGCTTATAAATGACACCTCACAACAGTCAGATGACGCTTCTGAGGAAGGTGACAGATGCTCACAAAAAAAGTATAGTAAAAAGAAGACACATTGAATTTCATTCATAAAGCAGAGAACATTCCTCCAGGCATTTGTGGAACTGGCTGACCATAAGCGATTTCAAAGAGGAACGTTTTAAGCCTGGTCTTAAATGAAGGCCTCTTTAACATGGACAAGGAGCTGATTCCATAAACCGCTGAACGCTCTACCTCCTACTGTGCTATTAGAGACTCTCTGGACCACCAGAAGTACAACATTTTGAGAGCGAAGTGCTCTGTTTGGATGATAAGTTTCTATGGTACAGTGACAGAGAGGTCGAGAGCAGCCAGCTGAGGTGGCTTGGGCATCTGTTGAAGAGTCCCCTGGGAAGACCCACGACATGAAGGAGGAACTATGTCTCTCAGCTGGCCTGGGAACACCTCGGGATCCCCCCGGAGGAGCTGGGGGAGTGTCTGGGCATGGGGAAGTCTGGGAGTCCCTGCTTGGACTGCTGCCCCCTCGACCCGGCCCCGGATAAGCGGAAGATGGATGGATGGAGTAATAAGGTCATGATTATGATATTTTGGGCTATTTCCGGTGTTTGTATCGTACGCCTCTGTGTCTGTCATTCCATATGCTTCTGACGCTCTGCTTTATTTGTTTTTGCTATAGTGGTGGTATGGTTAGGAAATGACAGAGCAGCTCACAATGAGGCCGACCACTCACACATGCAGAGCAGCAGTGTAATAATCAATTAGTCAGGTCAGGTCACACCTTCCTGAAGTTGTGGAGAAGCAAATCAGGGCCTAAATTGGGCAAATTATTCTGTAGTGTTCCGGGGGTTAGTGAGTGGAACAATGACAAAAGTGTGGACTTGCAGCACACTTCTGCTGAACCCACCACTCACTGTGAGAGGGACCTGCTTTGAAGTCACAGCACTTTGAAATAAAGACACACAGCTGGGAAACAAGTCTGCGACTCAACACCACATCTCCATATTCAAAGGAGAGGCTGAGAGCGCTTGAAGAGTGTGTTCAAGGCCAGCCAAGGCCTGTCGTATTCTCTTTGATGCCTTGTGTTACACAGCACTTTGGAGTTTTGATAAATGCTGTCATTAATGTGTACTATGGTACAGTATATTCCTTGGTTCTTCAATATATGCAGCTCAGAAGATGTAAAGAGACAGCTTCAACTCAATCATGTTCAAATAGAACACATTCACAATAACACATTCACAAGGATGTGTTGTTGTTGTTGTTGTTGTTGTTGTGTTACATTTAATGGCGGTTGGCAGCCGAAAGGTGCATTTACCGCCACCTTCTTCAAAGTATGTGTTTTCCGCTATACTGTTAAAAAAGAGAGAGGAAAAAGAGAGAAAGAGTGACAGAAAGAGAGCGAGAGAAGGAGACCTCTCTTTTTATACTGTACAAAACAAGCTGCTTTCAACATGTATTATAATAATAAAGAATAACATGAAGTGCCCTCAGAATCAAATGTTCATAAACAAAACAAGACAAAACAATTCCACTGGTTTATTCAGCTCAGCGTTCAGAACAAGACAAGAAGGCTGAGGAACATCTCAACAGTAAAAGTGCTATCCAGCAATCTACAATACAGAAAAATGTTTCAGGCTATCGTCCGCCATTGCAAATAAATTACTGAAATAAATGACTCACGAAGTATGTTGCGTGCAAAGTCATCACAACATGCTCCACAAAAAAAACACTAAAATCACACTAAAATAAAAACAAATATTCAGCATGAACAGGTAATTATTATATTGAGACTCCCCAAAGCAGAGCGGTATAATAATCTTATCGCAAAAATCAGTCGGTCGGTAACCTGACGTGCTGACATTTGACACACACTTCCGTGTTTGCGGACAGAGCTGGAGACTGGACGAGATAGAAGAAATGATCTTTGAGACAGTTCACCGCCACTCTTTAACCCCCTCTAATTACCCAGAAGCCCTATTTATACAGGCCTATTCTTTGCTCTCTCGACCCCACCCTCCCGCCCCGTGTCTCTATCATCTTCAACGTTCAACACAATCACATACTTAGGAGATGTGTGGGGTCTGAATCAGCCTGGGCTGATTACCCGAGACGGAGCCCCATCCACAGTCTCTCTCCCCAGCCAACTCTAATTGATCCATCATCCATCCATCATCACTATTATCAATAAACATGATATTCCATTTGTTGTGGCGTGGTCCCCGCTAGCAAATAACTCCTTATTTGTAAATACCTATAATAGTCCTGTTTCTCTAAGCCAAAGATTGTTTGATTGTTTCCACACTTTAGATCTTGAGTCAGTGCTGTTAGGGTGTGAAATTTTGATCGTAAGCCAGCCACTTTAAGATTTTGACATCTTTGTTCAGTTTGTAACATAAGAAACATCAAATCATCTGAGTCCAATTGGAGATGTTTCACTTTGTCCACAAAAGTATGTGTTTTCCAACATGATGTTCGAGTTCTCCACCAATGGTGCCAAAGATAGTTGTTGGCCAAGCATTTAACAACTATCTTGGCACCATGTGGGTTTCTTATGATGTTGTGTCATCCTTCACCTGCATCCCGACCTCTGAGGCAGTAGCAGCGGTTTGGACGAGACTGCAGAAAGACCCCACCTACAGGAAAGGACCAAACTGACACCTGAACACATCTGCAAACTACTAGACATCTGTTCTTAACACCACATACTTTCAATTCCGGGGACATTTTTACAGACAGATTCACGGCTGTGCCATGGGCTCGCCCGTCTCTCTCATAGTGGCCAACTTGTACATGGAGCATTTTGAGAAGAAGGCACTGACCTCCTTTCAGGCATTGCTCCAAGTCTTTGGTACCGTTACGTGGATGACACTTTTGTGACAATTAAGAAACAAGAGCTGGAAGCCTTCTCAGAGCACATCAGTGCAGTGGACCCACACATCAGGTTTACAAGAGAAGATGCAAAGGAGAACCGCTTGGCCTTTCTTGATTGTTCCACTATCAGAGGAGAAGACGGGAAGCTCCAGATTGAAGTATATAGGAACCCACACACACTGACCAGTACCTGCTCTTTGGCTCTAACCACCCACTACAGCGCCACCTGGAGAGTGACCAGAACACTACAACACAGAGCACAAGCGGTGCCCACCAGCTCAGAGGGCAAGAGGAAAGAGGAAACACACGTCCGGAATGCTCTCTCAGCCTGTGGATACCCGGCTTGGGCTCTGAACAAAGTGTGAAGAGAACCAAAAAGCAGGACAAAAGGGACAAAAGGGAAACAGAACCAAGAAGAAGAAGTGTGTCTCTATCCCTTATGTCTCAGGACTGTCAGAAAAACTGCAACGGATTTTTAGACAACACGAAGTCCTTGTTTATTTCAAACCAGGAACACGTTAAGACTAAAACTGGTTCACCCTAAGGACAAGATGCCGACACAAAACACAGAGCAATGTAGTGTATTCTATCCAATGCAGTGAAGAAAGTTGTAAAGAGCGCCACATAGTGAGACTAAACAGCCACTGCACAAGAGGCTTTGTCAGTGTAGCCCATGTGGACTTACTGTTTGTTAATTTCACCAAAATCCCGTTTCCTTTGCATCAGATTGTATACAAGTTTATTATTTACTATTTTACTCAGAGGCTTTTATTTTGGCGGTGCCACTACTTCCTGTGATCCGCGTGGTTCCCCTCAGTGCTATGAAGACAGCAGAGGGAGGTAAGCAGCTGAAGTTGCTCTCATGGTTAAAAGTGTAAAACATTTGACAGAAAAGTTCTTATTAGTGACATAAACGCATTGTTCATGATTTATAAGGCCCTTAACATTGTTCCTGTTGGTGATATATGTGTGAAATAGCGTTTTAGATGTAAATACAGCACTTAGGAAAAAGTTAGTATTAGCATGTGGGCTTTGGCTAGCAAGTGTGGTCTCTCATGTGTCTGTGGTGCTTTCTTTATTTTTCTGCAGACGTGTGAGTGAATGTAAAACCTGGAGTGGCTGTACATTGATATTTTTGTGTTTCACACAGGTATGTGGTTAATATATTTTACACCAACATTCAATGTAATTTATTTATTTACTTTACTATCATTGTGACTTCTCTAAAATGTACCTTTTGTACATGATTTATTGTTCATATAAAATACAAAATTGTCATGACTAGAGGGATTTACTTGTTAAAATCTATACGATGTAAAAACATAAATGTCATTGTGATTAGTAATATTTGAGTGCTAGGAAGAAAGCAGAGGGAGACGTGTGAGTGAATGTAAAACCTGGAGTGGCTGTACATTGATATTTTTGTGTTTCACACAGTAAATCCCATCCTGAATGGCAACCCCTTGTGTGTGGCTCAATTCATCTATCTACACAACACAACGCAGAAGGTTTCTAGTCGGTCAGCACAGACAAGCCGGCTACATCAGCACAGAAGACACTCGAGTTCAGGACCCCAGAGCGCTGTGCATCTTCATCTCAAAGCCACAAACCGCTCTATTGAAGACAGTGAGGTGGAGATTCTGAGCAGGAGAAAAGATGGTTTGAAAGATGAGTTAAGGAGGCCATCTTTGTTAAAAAAAAGAGAATCCTTCCTTAAATCGTAATGGAGGCCCTGTGGGCAGGGCTTTCACAGAGTAGGATATAAACAGGAGTTCTCAGACTTGTTTCACTGATTGAGAATGACTCTTGGATGAGAGTAGAAACGTACCGTTTTTTTGTGTGTTTAAAACAGAGTCCAGATGACTACAACTGAATCTTTTTCTACAATGGAACACTCCTTGACAAATGAGGGATTACACCGACAGCATTTTCTTAACTATTTCCTGTGAAGTGAGATAATTTATTTTGTCCTCTTATCTTTTAATTTCTTGTAGCATTTTAGACATGGTTCTCTGTGTTTCTCTCTGCCGGAGCTATGGTAGCTAAAAACTCGGTTCTCAGAGACCCCATGGCATGCTGCACTTCGGACAGCTTGAGCCACAGCCGATGATCAATTACATTCTCTCTCCCTTCCGATGCAAAGAAGTCACAAGAGTCTCCATCTGGGCCAGCGGGAACCCGCATCTCCAGCGGAGAGGGAGCGCAGATCTCAGGTTTGCTAGCCATGTTAGCCTCGTTAGCCTCGCTAGCTTCGTTAGCTTGTGATGCAGGTTGTTTTCCATTGGAGCTGTGGGCCATCAGCTGTGTTTGTTTTGGTCTCGTGGCTTTACCGGACTTGTGTCTTCCTTGTTTACTCATCTCTCATCCTTGTTCTTTGGGATTAGGTGGGTCAAACGATGATTTTAAAACCACGTTTTGCAGCAGCAACATGTGAGGTGCATCCGTTCAGTGCGTCACCATGACCTGAAGTCATATTATCCGGTACAGACTTATCCACCGTGGGGAAAGTTTAGCTGAAAAAGATTTGTCAGCTTTTGACAAATGGTGAGTGCACACACGATCCTTCGCTTCAAAATGTTCACCTCTCCTTCCTTTGTCATAGTAGTGTTTTTGTCTTTGTTTAGCCTTCTTCAGGTTCTCGTCAGCAAAACCTTGTAGCTCAGCGATTTGCTTTGCTGTGACATATGCAGGCGCGTCAGGGTGTTGCGGGTGCAACTCGGCATTAAGAGGGCCCCTCAAAGGTCAGCCGAGGTTGAGCTGTAACCCCTGTGGGTTCATGCACAGCTGAGTTCAGAGCTAACCGAAACTCTGGCAAGAAATTCCTGATGTTGCGGTTAATTATTTTGCTGAGGTTGGTTTGAGGATGATAGGCTGAAGATTTCTTTGGATTAAGATTCCATCTTTTGCATGTTTCACCAAATACTTCTAAGCAGTTTTTGCCGAAGCTTTTTGAGGGTGAAAAAATTTCAATTCATCGACTGTGATAATCCAAGAAGACTAGAAGAAAAAAATGTATGTTGGAGCTTTGTGGAAAAAGTCCCATAAAGCCCACCCTGAGCATCTCCCATGTGTGCTCGGGGTGCATTTCCGTTTTTTTCAGTTTTTTTGTGACAATTGTTGCAATCTGTAGACCTTGTCCTCAATAACACTATATTTTACAGTTTGAATTTCAACAACTTTTTCTATGATTTCTTCATACAAATCTTGCAAAAGAGTCCTGTTGTTGAGGACTGTTAGAACTCAGTGTGCTATGTGGTGTTAGCCAGATTAGGCTAATTCCATGTAGCCTACTGGTGATGTGCAGATCGACCCCATCACTAATACAGATCTGCTGTGTGCACTCTCTCTCCTTCTCTCTCTCTCTTTTAGATATTACGTCAAATGCAAATTGAAACTAAAAGAAGCTTTGAGTGTGTTGTGAAGGTGTTTATGTCCCACAAGCTGCTTCAGATCTCACTCAAGTGTTTGTTCAAAGGCTCAGCCGCTCTCTCCTTCCTCAGATCTCCTCTTCTTTCTTTCTCTCTATCCTCTGCCCCTTCTCTTTACGTCTTTCCTATTCTCTCTCCTCAATTCTCTCTTGTTCCTTCACTTTTATCCCTTTGATCTCTTTCTCTCCTCTGCTCTCTCTTTCCTCTTCCATCTTTCTCCCTTTGCTCCCCCTCCTTCCCCCCTCTCTCCTTTGCTCTCTTCCCTCTGATCTTCTTTACTTCTCTGCTACTCCCTCTCCTTTGCTCTTTCACAGAAGAGCCCTCCAGTGGGAGCAGCACACTTCAAATAGATTTGGATTTGGGGCACAGTGGAACAAACAGCTACCTGTCCTCTGGCTCAATTATGAAGAAGTTACAGCCTACAGACAACAACCATGACAACCATTACAGGAAGGGGATGAGTTCATTTGCAAAAACAGTTATCTTTGTTTTGGAAATGTGTCAGTTATTTATTTGAAGCAATCGGTTTTTGCAAATGAATTGTGTGTGTAATTTTTACTTTTACGGGTTTAAAAAAGTTCACTGCGCCTGTGTGTCCAGCGCCTTCATCTGCAGCTCATCCAAGTGTTTGTCAGTTTGTGTTCAGGCCATGGCTCATGTTCAGCTCCTTCTCTTCCACAATCCATGTCTCACTGCGCCGCAGAGGACAAACTAGCTCTGATTCATGATTGGTGCAGGAGCTGGGCTTCAGGTCGTGACCATTCAGATCAGAGGATAGAGGATAGAGCACAGGTTTAACACACTGGATTTCAGCTTTGAACTGGAAACACAATTGATAGATTTATGTGAGGCTCATTCTGCTTTCTGATTGGATAATCGTCCTGAACCAAAACAAATTATATCATAAATCATTTGTCCATTGGCATTACAGTAGTTATTTGCAATGGCATTATTTGATTTGAACATGTTTACGTCGTATCTGCGAACACATATAAGTTATGTTTGTGAAATTTGAAATTGAAACTCAGCTTTCCCTCCGTTTAAGAATAAATTGGAATAAGGGCATTCAACAAATTGTTGGAGGCAGAATCTAACTCACAACGTTGCAGCTGTCTGCACATGGAGCCTGGTTATATGCCACCCACTCTGCCACTGAGCCACTCTGTTGAGATACTCTAATTAATGTATTTTATTTAACTGATCAGTGTCCATGACTTGCCCCTCAGGGACAAAGCTCACAGTAAAGACACAGGTTTTTATACATTTTTAGTACAATAAAAAAATGCTTTTATTTTTGTCTATTCTAGGCTGAAAATTACACAGTCTGTAAAAAACATATCTCTGTGAAACAAGTACAGTAGCTATAATAGATTGGAGTTACAGTAGTAGGAGCAACAATAGTAGCAGTTGCAATGTACTATTAACAACAACAACAGCACAGATCATTGAACAGAAAACTCAGTGAGTGGACAGAGACTGGTAAATTGCTTTTAAAGTACCATATATTAAATATTAAAGGACAGGTTCAGTTTTGTAGATAAAAGTTGTCAGGTTTGGGCTCAAGGCTTAATCCGTTAGATCAAATCTGCAATTGCAGTTCACAAAACTAACCACATTAATAAATAACACATAAATATTCATCAAAACTCATCATCATAAGCAATAGTGTAATAGTAAAAAAAAATTGGATCTGTGGGATTTTTGCATGTTGGCATTGTTTTGCAGTTAGTTCTAATATTTTTTGTTGTTGTGGTTCCTGTCTTTGTGTGTTCCACCAGATAGTTGTGTAACAAAAGCAGATTTACAAGAAGGATTTCAACATGGTTAATTCAATGGCATAAAATTACGAATCCTTTTTGGCATATTTGGTCCAATTAAGAAAACAAAATATATTAGAATGAAATAGTAATTTAAATGACTTAGTAAATATGGTCATAACAGACTTTACTATTTCTCATAAAGAACCATGGCCATATTGATTGAGTTTTGAACACAAAGATAGATAGGTAAATTTGTACTGCTCAAACAAACTATTAAAAGTGTTAATGGAAGTGTGTTTGCTTTGACCTCACTTTCTATACTGAAGTTGTGGATCTGACTGCAAACCACTCTGAAGGGAACCCTTGTCTGTGGCGATGACTGGAACTTACATCTTCAGCTGATATTAGATGTCTCAAACTCATAAAGTACTGGTAAATTTATAAATAATAAATTTCACAAATTAATACATAATATAAGGTTTATGATATCTAGAGATATCTAACGACCGTCAACATACACATTTTTTCCAACCCACATAAGATCTATACTAGAATAGACATAGGTTCAATAGATTTAAGTGATCATGCTCCTATTGACATCACTGTAGATCTGGAACAGAAACAAAGAAACACACTTTGGCAATTTAATGCTAGTCCACTCAGTGATCCTCAATTTATCTAACAATGTCAAAGGACATAGAGACTTATGAAGAGGTAAAAGGACTATAGTGAAATGTCTCCCCCCCATTTTTGTGAACAAAATTCACAAACATACGAACTTGTCTCGGCATTAAGGTGCAACATAAAACACTGAGCAATAATAAAAACAACATATATTCAATCCAAAAGGCATGCATTAAGAGACCATTTAAAATGACTATAGTATAAAATTAAAATAAAAATAGGCATTACTATGTACACAATATTACAGTTACATTTACAGGTGTAGTGCAGAAAGTTACAGTGCAGTGAGTGATGAATAGTTGCCTCCAGGGCTCTGGGACGAGCAGGTCGGATCACAGCTGACCCTTCTCAACCTGGACATGGTCTGTTTGAACCACTCCCCTCAGGCAGGAGGCCACTCCCCTCAGGCAGGAGGCCACTCCCCTCAGGCAGGAGGCCACTCCCCTCAGGCAGGAGGCTACGGACCAGAACCTCCCGCCACAAGAATAGCTTCTTTCCCTCTGCCGTTGGACTCATGAACACTTCTTAAACACCTGCCACTTTAACTACAATTTAATCAATCACTTTCTGCACTCACATCTGTATATTTAACTGTAAATTCTTGTGTACATAGAAAGCCTATTTTTATTTTATACTACAGTAATTTTAAACTGTTTCTTAATGCATGCCCTTTTGATTTCATATATGTTGTTTTATTATTGCTCAGTGTTTTATGTTGCACCTTAAGGCCGAGACAAGTTCCTATGTTTGTGAATTTTGTTCATTGACAATGGAAATAAACCTTTTCTGATTCTGATTCTAGTACAGGGGGACATCCGCGGGCGCATGGCATAGTGGCAGAAATGTGCAACTCTTTTTCTTTCTTTTTTTAAAGTAAATAAATATAGGGGGTACTGCACATACATCACCCCTTTGTATAACTTATAACATAACATGTATAACATATTAAGATAAGTCAAAATGGGGTGATGTATGTGGTGGACATCAAAGTGGTAGAGCTTTTCTTGTTTAATTATGGTTAATTATGTCTAATTACTGTGATATATAGTCTGCTGTATCTATTTTTTTCATACCCGTTGTTTAATTCATGTTAAGGAGATAAGTGCTGGCACTAGCACGTAGACCCTTTTGTTGTCCTCTAGGAGTCCGACTAAAACAGGTTCCCAGGTAATAAAACGGGGGGCTAGTCTTGGGCTTGGCTGGGGATGGGATGGTATGAAGGACAGATTTCCCTCTTTCCATGTTAAGAATGAGCAGAAATAAGTGAGGACGTGCGAGATTAGACCTTTTGGTATCTTGTGGGAGTCTTGTAAACTTGTGTACATAGAAATGCCTATTTTTATTTTTATTGTATAGTAATTTTAAATTGTTTCCTAATGCATGCCCTTTTTTGATTGAATATATGTTGTTTTATTATTACTCAGTGTTTTATGTTGCACCTTAAGGCCGAGACAAGTTCCTACGTTTTTGAATTTTGTTCATTGACAATGGCAATAAACTCTTTCTGATTCTGATTCTGATTCTGACTAGAGAACAGACTCTTGGGTAATAAAACGGGGAGATAGTGTTGGGCAGACAGTAGATAAAATAGACGATTTGGTATCCCCATCACCCAGAGAGTCTGATTAGAACAGACTCCCCGGTGGTGTGGGAGTGTAAGGGTAGGTAAGACAGTTTGTGAAGAGAGCTAGTTTTTCTGTGGGGCACCGTTAGTTCTTCTGGGGGGCAGCCTCTGAGCATAGGGGACTGTTGTATAGAGTTATATAACCTTATTTTTACATGGCTCGTATGTTTTAATTGTATTTTATTTTGCCTTTGTGCAAACCCTTGTGGGGTGATTTTAATAGGATGTATAAATAAAACTGTACTTGATTACTTAGTAGACATTAAAGGTGGATACACTACATTCATGTTTGTTTTTTGATTCAATAGTGAAGTGCCTATAAATAATATAATACAGTAAGCTAATCCTGATCCCTTAGCAAAGTTTCATATGTTAAGGTCTAATATGCCCTTATCAGAGACCCCATCTCTCCAGGGCCTGTGCTCTGATCAGCCCCGTCTTTATGGGGTAGGGTGTGTGTGCCGGTGTGAGACATCAATAGGAACTGGGATACCTTCGGTAAAGGCCCACACCCAATGCTGCATAGGAGGATGTCTCAAGCATCTCACAGAATTTATAAAGTGACCCGCCATCGCGAAAAGCTAAAGCACTAACGTCCCCACCAGATTCTGTTCAAAAGAGGTGTTATAAAATCTACACCTTTTCATTATGGAGTCGAATGGTAAGCTATTAATTGTTGTATTTCTACACCCAATGTCAGATTCTTATTTCTGTTTTTCTTTAACAAGCGGGATTTTTTTGGATACTGGAACTGTAAATACCAAAGACTCCAAGTCAAAAGGTTTTGAATAAAAAGCCCTGGAGGTGGGTTTGGGTTAAAATAATCCTGGGAAAATGACAGTTGTAGGTTTTATGGTCCTCCGTCTGCCCCTGGGGGGAGCTAGAGGACTTCTTTACCTTCCTTTCTACTTTAGATCATTCTGAGTTACTTGTTTTAGGTGACATGAACATCGATTGGTCCAAAACTTCTGACAGTTTAAAAAACTATTGTAATGAATTAAACCTCACACAACTTATTACTGCTCCCACCCGCCCGGACCCTAAAGACCCACTTAAAGCAACATTACTGGACATTATCTTCAGCCACAAGCCTCAGAATGACCACTGCAGTGGTGTCTTTCCTCTGGACTTTAGTGACCACTGTCCTATTGGGTGTGTGCGGAACACAAAATGTATTCAGTCCAAATCAAGTTTAATGATGTTACTGATAATCACGCCCTCTTAAGAGTCAGGGTCAAAAATAAGAATAATCCCTGGTTCTGTCCAGACATCGCTGCATTATTCTCATGAACGTGACAAAGCCTGGGCAGAAGCCACGGCAACCAAATCAGCAGCAGATTGGCAGCAGTTTTGTCATAAGCGCAATAAATATGTCTCTACTGTTCATAAAGCCAAAACATCTTATTACGTCAAAACTTTCACAGAATCTCAGAGCAATTCTGCAACATTTTGGAAAACCATTAAATCTTTATTGCAAAATTCCATCACTGTGGAAAACAGCTTTTGTTCTCCCTTTGCACAAAGGAGGCCAGAACAATGATTTGAATCATTTCCGTCCATTCTCAAAACTCTCCTGCCGAGCAAAACTCTTAGACAAAGCTCATAAGTAACACCAGGTCTGTGCATTCTTAACCAAATATTCCATTTGAAACAGATACCAGTCTGGATTTAGACCAGGACTTGGTCACTGCTACCAAACTTATAAATGATATTGCTCTTGCATTGGACAGCCATGAGGAATGTGCTGCTGTTTTTGTTGATTTGTCAAAGGCCTTTGATTCAGTAGATCATTGTATTCTCTTGGAGCGTCTGGATGCTGTTGGGTTTGATACACATTCTAAAAAATGGTTTGCCGATGACCTCACAAATAGAGCTGAAGCTGTTTCTGCTGATGGTTTCAATCTGAATGTTCTTACCTTAATGAAAGTGTTCCTCAAGGCTCTGTCCTTGGGCCACTGTTATTTACATTCATTCATTCATTCATTTTCTACCGCTTGTTCCCGTTAATGGTCGCGGGTGACTGGAGCCTATCCCAGTTCCTTTGGGCCTTGGGCGGGGTAACACCCTGCACAGTGGCCAACTCGTCGCAGGGTTAACACAGAGACATAGACACACAGACAACCATTCACTCTCACTCTCATTCACTAGGGCCAATTTACAGTTGCCAATTGACCTAACACATGCATGTCTTTGGACGGTGGGAGGAAGCCGGAGAACCCGAAGAGAACCCACGGTAACACGGGGAGGACATGCAGACTCCACCCAGAGAGATCACGTGATGTTATTTACAGTTTATATAAACTCAATAGGGCATCATCTAAAACACAGATGCATCCACTTATATGCAGATGATGCAATTCTGTATGCTAAGGCACCTTCTTGTGCACAAGTGATTCAAAACATTCAAGGGATTTTCACTCCAACACAACTGTGTTCATTTAAAATTATTAATGAATTCAAATAAAACAAAATGTATGCTGTTCTCCAAAACACTCTATTGACCCAAAAAACATATCTATTCTCACGCATTGATGGTAATATGATTGAACAAGTACCCCATTACAAATACTTGGGCATCTGAATCGATGAGAAACTCTTCCTTCAACAAACACGTACAAGAGCTGACAAATCATCTTAAAGCCAGATCGTCATTCTTCTTTAGAAATAAAAAATGTTTTCCTCTTAATTGTAGAAAACAGTTCATCCAGGCTACATTTCTCTCAGTTCTAGATTATGGTCACATTATATATATGCATTCTACAGCAACAGTGTTAGAACCTCTGAACTCGGTTTATCATTCAGCTCTAAGGCTCAGCTCTAAGGCTCAGCTCTAAGGCTCAGCTCTAAGGCTCAGCTCTAAGGCTCAGCTCTAAGGCTCAGCTCTAAGGCTCAGCTCTAAGGCTCAGCTCTAAGGTTCAGCTCTAAGGTTCATTACAGGAGAAGGAGACAGAACTCACCACTGTGAATTCTATTCTAACGTAGAATGTGATCATTGGATGTGAAGAGAACAGCTCTGCCTTTTGTTTGTGTCTAAAGCTCTCGTTGTCATTTTGCCTGATTATTGATCAAGTTTATTGCACATCAGATCAGGTATTCACAGTTTGAGGTCTCAGGACATTTTTATCTTACAATCCCATCGTTTTAACACAGAGACAGGAAAAAAGGCTTTCAGACACTTTGCTCCCTCCTGTGGAACAAAACCCAGATACTTTTTAGATTAAATCATTTTATGCCTTTTAATGATTTTAAAGCACTGGTCAAGGACCACCCGCAGTGCTGATGCACTTGTTTTATATCATTTTGTCTCATATTGTATGTATAAATGTGTTTTTATGTATTGGTTAATTTTATTGAATGTTTTATTTGTCTTTTAGTATCCTCTGTTTGTTGTCTATTTTGTGTTGTGTTTTTAACAGGGACCCATGAAAAAGATACTTTCTCGTCGGGTTTTCGCTATATAAATAAAATGAATAATAATCTAAAACCCAAAAAAAAAAATCTTGCAAACACCCCAAAGTCTTTCCAAGTTCTGAGTCTGTCCCTGTTTGGGGATCAACAAGGGTGATTCACAATGACGAGATTGCATCCTTCTTCATTGAGATAAGCTCTCCTCTCCGAACATGTTTCTGTATGAGTGGCATGAGACATCTAGTTGAACGGCGTTGGACAATCCGAAGAACAGGTCTTCTTTTGTCATCGTTGATTCCTCGAATTTCAAAAACCCAGGAATCCCTGTTGCTTGTGCAGCCTCTGTTGTACCGAAAAACCACAAGAAAAAAGTATCCAGATGACTACACTTGAATCTTTTTCTATGATGGAACTAGGGATGTCAAGATTAAGGTCATCGATAATCACGATTATCTAGGTCAAAATATAAACGTAAGAACCAAAAAGTGACAATTTTAGAAGCCAAATTAAAGTTTGTTTTGTTAAATCTATGGGCTAAATAGACCTAAATGTAAAAAACGTTTTGATTTGGTCGTTTTTGTCAAATTTAACTTTCAGAGAGTTCAATTTCATAAAGCCACTCACAAACTTGAGGAACAGTAACATTTTTGACCACAGGAATGAAAGAAAATGAAAGATTTCACTGTTGTTTAGTCACAATCTTTATACTCATGAATAATCATTAAATCGTTTTTTCTCACAGTAATCGTAACACAAATATTTTAAATCGTGACATCCCTAGATGGAAAACTCCTGGACGAATGAGGGATTACACCAACCCACCTTTCTTTTATGGCCAAATTTGCTTTCATCAATTAGAACTATCTCTGTTCTTCTGCCAACAATCTGTTTGCCTCTTCTTCTCATTCTCTTCATTGCATATTTACAAACTCCTCGCAATGCCTGTGCAAGTTTGCTCAGGGTTGCGGCGCTCCCAGTGATTCCCCTCCTCCAGCACTCCTCCTGTCCACTTATTGGAGGTGACGGCCTTGGGCAACTCCGGAATAATTCAAAACAAACAAGAGAGAAAAACGATTGACGTGTCTGCTGCAGACAGACCTCTTTTGTTTTGTCACTTAAATTAGGAAAGAGGCCAAGGAAACAGATGGTATCCTGTTTTGTTGTTTATTGGTTTGCTGGGTGGCCGGGACCTAAATGTCTGCTCAGCGTTAGGAGAGGTCAAAGGGCAAGCCAGAGAAGGATCTGCCTTTGTGTGAAGAAGTTATAAAAACTAAGACAGAAACTAGATTCTGGCTGACTCCAGATCTGACCATAGGAGCTCCCAGGCAGTCGGCTTGTCTGTATTGATGCTGTCTCTGTGAATAAACATCTTTTGAAAGACCAGCTAGTGTCAACAAGTTCTTCTTCTACTCAACCACCTCGAACAACACCTTGAGAAACCACAGATTGGCAACACAAACTCGGACGGAGCACGGCACTGGGTCTCCTGCCTTCGACAGCTTTTTTCTCTGGACCTTTGGTTTTGTGCTGTTTGAATGCTGGTTGTCCTGGACGGCTGTCCCGCGGCGTAGTAGATAGCTTGTCTAAATTGGGGGTTTATTTTTGAGTTTTTGTCTATCATAGAGGCAGACTGTGATACGCTAAGCCCGACCCAGGCGGGGGTGAGCCTTGGGCCTTGGCGGCACTCCGTTAGACCTGTTGTATCCACATGAAGGTATACAGTTGAGCCAAGATGTGATTAAAGTTAAAGAGATTTTGCATAGAAGTTGCACAAGGGCTTTTAGTTTAGTTTAATACTGAGGCGTGGTTTCCTGCGCCGAACTCGACCCAAGCGGAGTGAGCCGAGAGGGCCTAGGTTTTCATGGGCATTAGACTTGTTGTATCCAAGTGAAGGTGTGCTACTCGCCAAGATGTGGGGCTCTACCTCTCTGCTCGTGTGTGTGCGTTGACTTGGATGTCATGGCAACCTGGCAAGGGGGCTATAATGGGAGTCCAGTTTAGAATTTAGTAAAGAGAAAAGACTTTTTGAAGTTCCAGTTGAAGTTAGAGTTTGTCCAACTGAGAAGAAAAAGAAGAAGTTGCCCCGGGGAACGACCTTTGGAATGGGTTTTTGTGTTTAGCTCTAACGTTACAGTAAAAGTTGAAGTTGGTTAAAGCATGTGTTATTGATCCTTTGTGAGGGAATTGCAATGTTTTACTCGAGTTTAGCTGGTAGATTGTTTGTTCTTTTTGTTTATGTGTGTTTGGATCCAGTGAGTTTGGGGTTTCCATTTTTGAGGCTGTCCCTCAGGAGCCCATGGGGTTTTGTTTTTGGGATTTGGGTTCATCACGAGAGTTAGAAGGAACTGAGAAAGTGCAGCAGTTTTGGGGCGGAGCTATTGGCTCCTCCTATGTGTGTGAGAAAGAGCAGGCAGGGGAAAGTGCGACGGAGAAGTTTGGACGAGAAGTGTGCTGAGAAAAGGGGGGAGGCGATCTCCTTCTGTGTCGTTCCAGGACTGTTGAAGTTTGTTTTTTTCAAGAAGTAATGAAAAAGGGGGGGATATCTTGAGAAACAATTGAAAATAATAAGACATTAAATAACTAGAAAATACCTAGAGAGATATAGATGTATAGAAAGAATAGAGAGAAAGAAATAGATTCATTAATTAATAAATAGATAAGTGAATTATTAATAATGGTAGTGAAATAGATATGATTTATTTAACTATACAATAAACTAATTCATGATGCAAATGATTTAAATGATAATGTTTTGAAATGACCTGATGTTGGCAAATGATAAATGTGAACGTTTATTTGGCGCATGGTTGTTGCTAAACTCCTGTTTTCTCTTTCTTTCTGGCGGCAGGAGAGGCCGGGTGTGAAGCAGGGCAGAAGCAGGAGACGGAGCAGCTGACAACAGTGCAAGCGTTGTTCCCAGTCGAGTGGAGGAAAAGGACTTGATCAGGCCAGTGTATTTATCCACAAATTCTTTCATTAAGACACTGTGTAGATGCGCACATTATAATGAGAGGCTTTGGTTATGCAAGAACTTGGCAATGACTGATTGGTTGGGTTCCACAATTTTAGTGATCTACTCCGTGTCCTGAGAACTTTTGTTTAATTTTAATTGGACAACTTTGATTTTTGTTGGCATTGGCCATCATTTTTTCACATCCTCTGAAGTTGGCAAACAGTCCTTTTATTGAACGGTTGAATAGTCATAGTTGATTTAGAGCAACGTTCCGACAAAAAAGAATTAAGTGAAATAAATACAATGAAAATAGTATAATGGCAACACCGAGATTGATTACTCCAGTGGATGTATGGATGAAAAACAACCCTCTTGTTAAAAATATCCCCAAAATGTCCAAAAAGTGGAATCAAAGTTGGCCGGACATTGAGCAGCCTTGGCCAGTGGAGGGCACTCTGAATGTGGATGTAGTTAAAATACTACAAGTGTTGATTGCTTCCTACAAAGTGAACCAGAAGAGAGGAAGAAGTGGACGGAGGCGTGAAGAGAAGAGGAGAGTTGAAATGGGTGTGATGCAGTTGTTTGAAAATGAAGGTGTGAAATGATTGAAGACTAACAAAGAAAAAAGAGATAAAATTAGATTGAGATTGAGAAGAACATGCCGGAAGTGGAGAAGTTAATGGCAGAGATTAATAGACCATTCTCACACACAGGCAACAGAAACTTCCACCTTTTGAGAAATTAAAATTTCCCCAGCTCCCAGTAATGACACAAGAAATCTTTGGGAAATAACTCAAAAGAATGTTGATCAAAGATGAAGAAGAAGGAGCAGTGGGTGGTTATGACCCAGAGTGAGGAAAGCTTTGGCTGCAGCAGAGGAAAAAGGAAAGAAATCATTAAAAGTGACTGATGACACTGAAACAGAAGACAGTGATGAAGACTCAGAAGATGGTTCCGATTCAAGCAAAGAAAGTGATGATTCTGAATCAGCATCCTGGAGAGGTGTGGAGAAACAAGGAGAAGCATCTGGAAGTCAACAGCGTTCGTTTTCAGAGCCTTATTGAGAACAGTGTGCCACAGGTGACCTGGATGGTAACTGAAAACTATGAACAGAAACATAGGCATGATGATGGCAGAGGCTGAGAAAGCGAAGTTCACACCATTGCAAGAGAATCATAAGAAGATCAACGATTGATGAAGATTATGGTTTCATCACTTAAGGCCATGGAGAACCGCAGACGGTACAGATGACACATGAGTCAATGCTAAATGTCGACATGGAAAAAGATCATCTGAGAAATGAAATGTTGCAACAAGTTCAGCCCAACCAGTGAAAGTTGAACTCAGACCGGGGGTCAAACCTCCCTGGAAAAATCAGTATCCATTAAAGGAGGAGGCAATTAAAAGGAATTGAATCACAAATTGAAGGACTCTTAAAAGCAGGAGTACTGAAGATGACGCAGAACCCCCAAAGTAACACACCGTTGTTACCATTACTAAAGCCAGATGAAACCTATCGCATGGTACAGGATTTGAGAGCAGTAAATGAAGTGCTTGCGGACATCACATCGGATGTACCGGACCCTCATACACTGTTGGCTCAGATTCCACCAGAAGCGACCCATTTTACTGTAGTGGACTTGTGTGGAGCTTTCTTCAGTATTCCACTTAGTGAAGAGAATCAAGGGTTGTTTGCATTCACTTATAAAGGACAACATTATTGCTATGAAAGACTTCCGATGGGACTAAAATTTCCACATTTTTTCAATCAATATTAAAAGAAGATCTTGCTGGAATTGAACAAGAGTTAAGAAGTATGGTTATTCAATATGTTGATGATATTATTATCTTTTCACTGACTAAGGAAACTTAGAGCCATGAAGACTCTATCAAGTTGTTACAGATATTGGTTGAAGAGGGGCACAAGGTCTCTCAGAAGAAGTTGCAATACTGCCAGGAGAAAGTGGTTTACTTGGGTCGGACAATAACCCAGAGACACAGAAGTATTGCTGACAGTCATCTAGAAGTAATCCGCAAGGCTCCAAAACCAAGAACAGTTCGAGAAATGATGACGTTTTTGAGAATTGCAGGCTATTCATCAGCATGGGTGGAAGACTATGCGAGCCTGACAGGTCCTCTGAGAGCTATGATCAAAGAGACTGGGAATACTCAGTTACATGCCAATCTTATCTGGACCACAGGAGGGACTGATAGCTTTTGAAACAATTACACAGAGACTGCAAGAGGGCTCCGGCTTTGACACTGCCGGACTATTCAAAGAACTTTTTATTGTATGTATCCACCGCCACTGGAGGGAAATATGCATGTGCGGTTTTATGTCAGCCTACAGGTACGGGGTCATGACCTCAGCCCATTCTTTACTATTCGATGGCTTATTCTGATGTAGAATTGGGGTTACCTTGGTGCTATAGAGCAATGGTGGGAGTTTATTTGATGTATGATAAGGCATCAGCGCGTCACAATGGGGGGATCCAGTGACAATTCTTACTCATCACAGTTTGAGAAATCTTTTGAACTATGGGAAAGACATACTGACTATGTCCAGGCTTAGGGACCATCATAGGCTTTTAGAACAAGAAGATGTTACTTTAGCGAGATGTAACACGGCTAATCCAGTGGAAACTTTGCTAACAACAGATGATGGAGAACCACATGACTGCGTTAAGGAAGTTGAAAGGTTTTCAAAACTCCGATTGGATTTGAAAGCTTTCCCTTTGAGGGGTCCAGATTTAGAGTTTTGGACAGATGGGTCTTGTTATCGTATTGGCGATACATTGAGTGCGGGGTACGCAGTAGTAAGAAACCAAGAGTCTAATTTTGTTGTGGAGAAAGGTTGTACCATCAGCTCAGCCAGCGGAGCTTGTGGGGTTAACTGAAGCATGTTCACTTGTAGAGGGCAAGCGAGTTACGATATACACTGACAGTGCTTATGCGCACAATGTTTGTCATTTGTTTGGCTCTGTGTGGAAAAACCGAGGCTTTAAGAAAACTGACTCATACAACACCACACCCACATTAAACTGTTTCAAGCCATGATGAAGCCCAAAAGGATAGCAAAAGCTAAGTCTAATGCACATTAAAATGACGTGTCGAGAGTCACATGAGGTAACAAAGTAGCCAACGAAGCTGCAAAAGTGGTGACGGGTGAAAACAGAGGAGGGAAGGTTCTCCTAGTCACAAATGAGGTGTATTTGGAAGACAAAATGACATTTAGAGATGTGATTTTGATACAGAAGAACACTTCTGACATTGACGAACAATTATGGCGAGACCGAGGGGCTCCCTCAGACCTGTTTGGTTTAATAATTCCTGAAGCACATGGCTTAGCGCATGTTGCAAGGGGGGGTTGAGAGAATAATTATAAAATAGGGGTTGAGGGTTGTCCAACTAATTGTAAAGATGCACAATCTGTTGCCAAGTTTTTGTGTAGAGAAGTCATAAGTAGGTGGAGCCTGCCAGACAGGATCTCTTCAGATAAAATAAAAAAGAGAAAGAGTTTGTGAATAAAACTGAATACATTTTGATAAAATTATATAAAATGGGGCAAAATTTGATTCAAGTGGATAAAACTCTGCGTACTAGTTGTGAAGGGCCATAGTTTAGCCCTATTAGAGGACGAGCTGGAAGCATGTGTTAAATATATGGTGGCGCTTCATAAGAAAATAATCAACAGATGTTGCAGAGAGTTTATAGGTCCTCTTTTGTGGGATCATTTGTCACATTGTGTGAAGGTGCCCAAAGTAGGGACTGAAGAGAACTACATATTGTGCATTGATCAGATATTCACTATTATACAATGTTATAATCATATATTCACTATTATAAAATGTTATGCTACTATTTCTCTGTGCTGCTCTTTTTACACTGTGATTCCCAGGGAGTGACCAGTCTCAGTAACACGAGCAGACAAAGAGAAAAAGGTGGAGACCATGAAGGGGGTCAGATGGGCACTGGGCCAATCACGGCCCTACTACAAGGACTTACTTTAGGCTCCTCATGCATATTCATTTTGTGTTCTTAAATACTGGAGAATGTGGATGCCCCGTTACTCTCCGGGCTATGAAGACGCGAAGTAACGAGTGTTAGGCTCCCAGAGGTCCAGACGTCGAATGCGTAATGAAACTCATGAATCTTGGTCATCTATAGCGCTGGTATGTATTAGTAACTGATAGAGTAGATCTTGTTGACTTTCACTCCTCTTCTAGTTTCTGAACACGCAGTTGTCCGAGTGTAATAGAACGGGCATATTTCTTCAGGACAAAAAACACCAGGGGTCAAAATGGAGAGGACTCCAATGAACCTGCTGAGGAAAGTGTGGCAGAAAGAGCTCCAGACGAGGAGTCGGAAAGAGGGTTTGACCCAGTCAAGGACATTCATGTTGAGTTTGTACATGCTTCTACTGATGCCGTAAATGACTCTTCAGTCAATGCACAAGAACAGAGATCCAGAGATGTCTCTAGAGACTCTAGAGACTGTGAACCAGCAGAGACCTCAGAGAGAGGTAACCGTACGCCAAGAGAACCTAAAAACACAGTCAGAGAAAAAAGCCCAAGACCAGTCCGGAAGGGAAGAAAACCAGAGAGATACTTATGGTCGCTAAAACTGAAGTGACTGTGGAGAAGAAAGTAGCTTTTGCATTGGAACAGACACATTTCTCTACTGTAAGCAAGTACAGGTGACACTAGTGCACCAAGCAAAACTACAAAGGTGTCTCAAGCAGCTTCACCTGAAGAAGTTGAATCTGTAACTGTGGTCAGGGACCAAATAGGAAGCTCAGTTTATCTTGACTGTAAATGTTCAAACTGGAATGATAAGGAAAATACTGAATGGAGAAACAATCGAGGGGAAATTATCAAATGAACAGATATTGAAGTAAGGGGAATATCAAAGGATCAAAGAAGGTATATTCTCTATAATGAAGTGAGACATTTCTGGATTAGAGGAAACTGTGCATTAGTAATTAGAAATGTTACTTGTGAGGATCAAGGGGACTATACGTGTAGATATTATGACCCTAATTATAGATTTTGTACCAGGCAGAAATGTTTGGATAGAGGGGTACAAAGTGCGCAAAGTGACTCTGAGGGTGAGCGGCTCATTGCCAGAGCCAATGCCTGTGAAGGAGAGACGGACGAAGGTTACAACAGTTAAGATGGAGACAGGAGAGAAGGAAACTACTAGCTTAGTGTCAACATTAACAAGGACTACACCAAATATGAAGTTGGCTACTATAACAGCAAGAACATTAGCCATTACACTAACAGCTAAAATAAGTACGATGTCAATCACTCCTACAAGTAGAACGACTTTGGAAACCAGGACAACAGTGGGGGTGAAGAGTTTTACTTTAAACACTCTTAGTACAAAAGCGACCACTGTAGAACAATCTTGAGTATCTAGTAAAGCAACTATGAAGCTACATTTAGTGAAAGAAAGACCTAATCAAAGTGAGGAGACTCAGATATTAACGAAGACACTGACAACTGATGAAGTTAAAACAGAAAAGAACAATACTTTGACAGACTTGGAGGAGACGACTCAATTCTATGAGACTTTTATTATATAGCGATGACTTGCAGGAGGAAAGTTTAGAATTAGTTGATAGTTATTTACCTTAACTCACCAAGAGGCCTCACTCAGTAATTGTTGCGTTGGGCTGATTGTTGCGGCGTGTTAGGACGGAACTGTGAAGCGTGAGCGCACACCCGGACCCTAATTAGTGACGCACGCTTCCTCTGCCGGGGCGTAAATTGAAGCCGGCAAAAAAAGGTTAGAGACGCGAGTGACAGGAGAGCCTCGTACCTGTTGAGCTGCGCGGAACCGAGTCCCCACATACGAACACTGAAGCGGCAGCTGTAAGATGGCTGGCTTTATTTGAACTGTTTAAGCTGTGGCCGCCACATGCGTTGATTGTGATTGTGCTGCGTGCATCGCCGTTTGTGCCGGTTTGTATGTTGGTTCAAGACCATGTTAAAGGGGCGGGGTTTAGCGTGGTTTCTCATCTGAGTTGTGCTTTTTGGTGCGGGTGTAAATGTGCATGTAATAACTTAAGTGCTATATTGTGGTTTGATGTATTTGGCATTTATTTCAGTGGGCTATTGTGCAATATAAATATGTATACATCTAAGTAAATACTAGGTTAAATTAAATTGTTTAATTGCTGCATGTATTTATTGGAGTTTGTATTTTGTAATTGTATTTTATAATTGTTAAATATGGGCTTTTGTCTAATGCTGCTAATGTGATGTATTATTTGGGTGTGTTGTGTAAAATATTTGTATATTCTATTTTTGATACTGCTAAATTGATTGTATTTGTCTTTCATTTTAGTTGTAACACTGTCAGCCATTTACACAGGTGTACAGTCTGTTTGAAGGTTTTTTCCTGGCTTTGATGCAAATGGATCTAATAATAGATCTAAAGGCTACGTCTGAGTAAATTCAGCCCGAACTTCAAATTGTGGGTACACCCTCTTCAAGTGTGTGGGCCAGCGCAGTTAAAGCAGTAATACACTTGACAGTAAAAACCGGAGCCCAAAGCTCAAGATCCAGCTCCAAAGCTCAAGATCCAGCTCCAAAACTCCAGCTCATAGCCCAAGCTCCAGCTCAAATGGCAGAGTCCAAGGTCCTGCAGCAGCTGAAAACTGCTGGAACAACAGCTAAGAGGCAATTCTCCCGGCTGGCCAACACAATAGTTAGATCTTGTGAGAGCATGTCAGTTGAGGAGTTAAAAGAGGCCTTTGGAAAGATCGTTTTAGAGGCTGACAAAGTAATCGACGCAAATGATGATATTGAGACGGCACTTGTTGAGTGTCAAGAGGGCAAAGTGGATTCCACTTCAAAGGAGGAATGGTGCCGGGATTAACACATTAAAAATGCGGCACAGGAGTGTGAAAAAAGACTGGAAGAGGTGCAAAATGGGATACGGAAAACCATCTGGGAAAATGTTGGTTATCCAGAGTAGTCTACAGCCCTGGAACTGGCCGAGAGGGAGTGTGGGAGTTTCTTGGCCGCCACATCTGGCATTAAGTTGGAAGCCAATGATTTTAAGCTAAGCCAGCTGGAAATGCAGGTCAAGATAGCCAAAGAAGTACATGGCACATGGAACCGGTGGGCCCCAGTGGAGGAGAAGGGAGATATTCAGCATCGGCTAAAGGAGGTTGAAGTGTGTTCAGCCAGGCTGGCATGTGGAAAAGCTGCCTTGATTTAAGAAAGGGTCGAACAAGAGGAGAGTAGAATCACTGTTACTTGCCCCAAAGGGCCAGCCATCAAGCTGAAGCCTACTGCCCTCCCCAGGTACGATGGAAGTAGAAGGAGTTTCTACAGTTGGAGGAAAGACTGGGAAGCTCTCCAAAGACAAGGAGAGCCTACTGGCTTGAGGGAAGTCCGAAAGCTCCAGTTGTTGGACAGTCTGGAAGATAAAGTGGCAAGGGATCTTCGCCTGTCAACATGTGGGTCAGCAGACGAGATCTTTCGTACGCTTAAAAATAGCTTTGGAAACAAGTCTGCTATAGCTTTGGCAATAATCCGGCGTGCTTGATAAAAATGGAAATAAAAACGTTTAGCCGGCTGCTTCAGCTGAACACATGGCTGTCCAAAGAGTGTGCAACAAGAGGATTGCGCTACATTGAGAACTTCTATCTATTCTGGAAACAAGAGGACCTGTTTAAGAGAAATGGCCCACACCTATGCAAAGGTGGAGTGAGGGTGCTGACAGAGAACCTGCTCCACGCTCTGAGGCATTGGACTGGGCCTGGACAGGGTCCTGAGAAGAGAGGAATGAGAGAAGAATTCCTGCTCCATCAACCAGAGACCGAGCCAATGTTTCAACATCAGCAGCACCACAACAACAACCTCCACCAAAGGATTTATCAGCAGCCGCTCCACCACCACCAGCAAAGAATTCAACTCCAGCTGCTCCACGATCACCTCCACCGCCTCCAGCGAAGGACTCATCTGCAGCAGCACCACAACAATCTTCACCACGGCTAGCACAGGAGTCATTTCAGTTCTTTCCCCGGTCCTCAAAGGCCTTGGACCCATCTGTGACAGGCCCGCCAGCATCCCTGCAATCGCCCCTGCCCTCAGAGCAGCCCTGGATCCCCCCTTGCAACATCTACTCCCACTACAGATTCCTCACTCTCCTTTCCATCTCCACCCTCACCCAGGGGCCTTCCCAGCCATCTTGAATAATTGAGATCAATTTAATGATGATGAACTCTCCCTTGACGGCTGCTATACACAGACAAAAAACCGCCCAACACCTATCCCATCTAGGATGCACTGGGTCTCAGCGTTGCCGGGACTTATAATAAATATCAAACCAACCCGGGGCCCTGTGTAAAAACAACCTCCCCAGTGCTATTTCTGTAGTAACATCACACAGATGGGAAAACAAAATGCGAGTCAGACTGCCCAATCTGAGAAATTTGATTCATATTCCCTGTAAAAAGATAACGCCCAGTCTCACTGAAACTAGTCTGAAACTTGCTGTGCTAAATGTCAGATCCTTATGTAGCAAATCATTCTTAATTAATAATTTTATTTCTTCACATAATCTTGATTTCATGTTTTTAACTGAAACATGGCTTGACAAAAACACAGGAAATGTAGTTCTAATAGAATCTGCTCCACCCAACTTTAAGTTTTTAAATCTGAAATACGAGAAAACAAAAAGGGAGGAGGTGTGTGTACTTTTGTTAGAGATGAAATAGTTACCCACAGGTTTTCCTTTGGGGTGTTTAATATTTGAGTACATATCCTTTAAAAATTGAGCTTAAACAGTCTCCATCCATTCTCTTCATTGTTTTATACAAGCCTCCTCAGCACTGCAAAAGTTTTATTGATGATTTTACTGAGATGCTTTCAGTCGTATGCACAGACTTTGAAGGTTTGGTCATTAAAAGGTGGTTTCAATGTTCATGTTGATAATATCTGTGACATGCTGTTCTTGAACCTTTCGGTCTTACTCAGCACGTGAGTGGCTCCACCCACAGCAGAGGGCACACTCTAGATCTTCTAATTACAAAGGGGGTTAATATTTCAAACGTCAATGTGGTCGATGTTGCTCTGTCTGATCATTTCTGTGTCTTCTTTGACCTGTCTGTTTTTCCCACAACCACCAGCTGGTCCTGCAGTTGTCCGGAGGAGACACATAAATGACAGCACGGGAAAACTGTTTATCGAAATGATAAACTTTGAAAATGTCTCATGTTCTAATGTAAATGATTTATTGAACTCTGTTACATCTAGTGTTTTGAATGTCCACGACACCATTGCCCATATGAAGGCGAAAATAGTTAAAAATAAGCAGAAAGCGGCCTGGAGAAATGATGATTCGGTCAGGGCACAGAAAAGCTCCAGGTTCAGAAAGAGATTTACAGAGAGAAGTTGTACATGTACAACCTCATTTTATGTAGAACTAGGGAAGGATATTTTTCTGAAAATAATTGGAAGCTGCAGTAACAACTCGCATGTCCTGTTTGCCACAGTAAACAGATGAACAAACCCTCCAGCTCAGCTGCCGTTAGAACTCATTTCCACATCCAAGTGTAATGAGTTTGCATTATACTTTAATGACAAAGTTCAGGGCATTAAAAAATGCTATAAATTCCACAATGCAAAAAAATAAACCTCAAACCACCTACACACTTAGAGCTGACTCACTTTGCACCTGTAACTGACAAAACTGTCCAGGAGATCATCACCAGTCTGAGTTCATCTACATGCTGCCTCCATGTGTGACCTCCAGATTTCTAAAGTCTGTGCTGAACAGTTTGTTAGCACCACTCACTCACATAGTTAACATGTCGCTTCAATCTGGAACATTCCCAATGTCTTTGAAAACTGCGGTCATAAAGCCTCTCCTAAAGAAGAGCAGTCTTGATGCCGCAGTACTGAGTCATTACCGGCCCATCTCTAATCTGCCATTTTGGGGCAAAGTCCTTGAAAAGGTTGTTTACCAACAGCTCACTGATTTCCTCTTAATAAACAACTCATTTGATGTTTTTCCAGTCAGGTTTTAGACCTCATCACAGCACTGAGACTGCTCTTGTCAAGGTGACAAATGACATCCACCTGAACACTGACGCGGGCAAAGCCTCAGTCTTAATTCTGTTAGATCTGAGTGCAGCTTTTGACACTATCGATCATGGGACCCTCTTACAGAGACTAGAGGACTGGGTGGGCATCACTGGCACTGCCCTAAACTGGTTAAAGTCCTATCTGGAAGACAGGAAGTACTTTGTTGACATTGGTAACTGTGTCTCAGACCAGATGCCCCTGACCTGTGCGGTGCCCCAAGGGTCAATCCTGGGACCCCTTCTGTTGAACCTCTACATGCTGCCGTTAGGTCAGTTGATACGCAGCGAGAATGTGTCCTATCACAATTACGCAGACGACACTCAGATCTATGTTTCACTGACGGCAGGTGAATATGGACCAGTGGATTCACTCTGTCACTGCATCCAACAGATCAGTGTGTGGATGCAACAACAACTTTCTCCAGCTGAACTCAGAAATGAAATCATCGTCTTTGGCCACAGAAACAAAGAGAAAGTGTTAACTGTCACCTCCAGAGTCTCGCTCTAAAACCTACAAATCAAGTTAGAAATCTGGGGGGTAATAATGGACTCAGACTTGAATTTTAACAGCCACGTCAGATCAATAACACCAGCAGCCTTTTGCCATCTAAAAAACATAGCCCAGATCAAAAGTATAGTGTCTAAACCAGACCTGGAGAGACTTATCCATGCGTTTGTCTCTAGTAGATTAGACTACTGTAACGGCCTGCTCACTGGCCTCTCCAAACGAGCTGTAAAACAGCTGCAGTACATCCAGAACGCTGCTGCTCGGGTCCTGACTAGAACCAGGAAATACGATCACATTAGTCCTGTGCTCAGGTCTCTGCACTGCCCCCTGTGGCTCAGAGAATAGACTTCAAAGCAGCTCTGCTTGTATACAAGTCTCTCCATGGCCTAGCACCAAAGTACATCTTGGACATGTTAGTGCCATATGAACCAGCTCGGACTCTGAGGACCTCAGGGACCGGCCTCCTGCTGGTGCCCACAGTCAGGACTAAACATGGACCGGCCTCCTGCTGGTGCCAGAGTCAGAAACTGGACCGGCCTCCTGCTGGTGCCCAGGACTAAACATGGACCCTCCTGCTGGTGCCCAGAGTCAGGACTAAACATGGACCGGCCTCCTGCTGGTGCCCAGAATCAGGACTAAACATGGACCGGCCTCCTGCTGGTGCCAGAGTCAGGACTAAACATGGGGAATCTGCGTTTCAGTTTTATGCAGCTAAACTCTGGAACAGTCTTCCTGAGGATGTGAACAGACAGCCTCTACTCTGGCATTGTTCAAATCTAAGCTAAAAATGTATGTTTTTGCTGTGCATATGACTGAAATGCTTTTCTTTGCACTTTTTCTCTTTTAAGTCTATTTGATGAATAGCCTGAAAATGGCACCTTTAAATTTCTTTAATGTAAGGTTTTGTGATTTCTGTCTTCTCTTTGGGATTTTAATGCACTTTTTTCCTGTTGTGTGAAGCACTCTAATTACCTTGTGTACAAATAAACTTGCCTTACACAGGATGATCGACCACAATCCGGGGGGGCGGAGGGGGCTTGGAAGGAGGGCACAGGGAGCTGGACTGAACAGGTTTAACTTGGGGAAACATGGAAAGCCGGGTGAATACTAGGGTCTGGGAAACTTAAAACGGACAGGGTTGATAAGCCGTTCTACTTCAAATGATCCAAGATAATGGGGTGATAACTTCTTAGTGTCAGTCTTTAATGGAATATTCTTTGAAGACAACCTTTTTGACCGGGAATGTACTTAGGTGCCAGGCGACAATGGCGATCAGCAAGGTTTTTTTATTCAGAGATGTTGTTCGTAAAAGAGCCCGTCTGGTCTCTCTCAAGATATTCCGGCATCTTCGCATATAAGCTTGCACCGAAGGTACAGCCACTTCTGTCTCATTCATGGAGTGTAACGGAGGTTTGTATCCCAGAGAACACTGAAAAGGGGAAAGACCAGTAGCAGAAGTAGTCAGGAATTGTACGCATGATTTTTTCTGGGTCAGCTTTAACATGTCCACGTGGAACTCGCACTTCTCATCCTACAGTTTGTTCGAGAAGTCTTTTTAAGATGAAACGAACATGAAAGCGATGTTCAACGGGATCTTTGGGGAAAAAAATTAATAGAAAAAAAAAAAAAAAGAAAAAAGGATGTCATCTAGGAACCCCAGAAACAAATCAATTAAGGAAATCTTAAAAGGACATCATTTACCAGAGCTTGAAACGCAGCGGGTGCATTGGTGAGGCAAAACGGCATAAAAACGGTACTCAAAGTGCCCCAGTGGCGTGTTGAAGGCAGTCTTCCATTCATCTCTTTCCTTGATGCGGACAAGATGCGGTGAAGATGGTGACTCCCTGCAAGTGTTCGAAGGCAGAGGAAATAAGAGGCAAGGGGAATTTATTCTTAACGATGACGTCGTTCAGCCCTCTGTAATCAATGCATGGACGCAAGGTAAGATCTATCTTAGAAACAAAGAAAAACAGGTGACGATGACGACCGGATTATTAATGCAAGTCTCCATGGCCTCTCTCGGGTCGGGATAGGTTGTGTATAGCCGGGCAGGAGGAAGTGTGGCTCCTGGGAGGAGGTCAATGGCGCAGTCGTAGGTCCTATGTGGTGGTGAGGATAGTGCCCTCTCCTTGCTGAAGACCTCCCCAGGGTCGTGGTATTCGGGTGGGACTGCCATTAAATCTGGAGTGGAGACCAGCTTCGCAGATTTTGCCTCTTCTGGTGGGGGGAAGAGTAGACTGCAAACAGGACTAATGACAAAACAAACTCCAGCTCATAATATTGTTAGAGGACCACTCAATAACAGGGTTATGTTTCTTGAGCCACGGAAAGCCTAACAAATCGAGGAAGGAGCAGAGAAGACCAGGAAATGAATATTTTCATGATGATTACCAGAAAAAAATTAAATGAAGGGGAACAGTGTGATGAGTAATACGTGAGGAAAAGAACCATTTAATGCACTGATCTGATCAGATCAGAGTCAAGAAAGTTCTGTTCGGCTCCGGAGTCCAACAGTGCCTGTAGAGCAGGGATCTCAGACTCATTTTACCTGGGGCCGCTGGGGGCAGAGTCTGGGTGAGGCTGGGCCGCATCAGGATTTACACAAGAAAAGCGCTGATAAAACATTACACTGTTATCAAATATCTTTATTTTTAACACAAAATAATGAATTAAAGACATGAAACAATGAATAAAATAATAAATAAGGAGTAAGGATAAGGACAGATAAGCAACTAAAAATGGCAATTATGCAAATTCATTTTGGGAAATTATATTAGGCAGAAAGCAAAGCAGAACAATTTATTTGTATACATCACCCAGCTACGGAAGTAATACCAGACACCCAGTTAAAAGGAGCTATGCTTGATTTGTTTCATATTGTTTCTAGGAAAAGTGTTTTTGTCCTTTTTATCTGTGTCATAATAGACATTTCAAAAAGTATTTTTTTCAAAACCTTTCAGTTGATTCTAATCTTACCGGCAAGTTCCTGTTTTTCACAGTTATTATGACAGTTTTTCCTCTCCCAAAGTTCTGAAACATCATTTTAAATTGACTCTGGAGTAAAATCTGGGAAATATCAATGCATCAGAAAAAGACACACACCACATTTTGAAACCTTCAATGACAGTTTCCAGTTTTGAGTGACCCCATCTCTGCAAAATCATGGATAGCTCCTTTAAATCACAAACAAAACCACATTGCCATTTTGAAAATGTGAAGGAATGGAGACTGTTTGTAAATTAAGTTTATTGAATCAACGGTATAATACAAAGGGTAATTAATATATCACTGCTAGGGAAGAGAAAGTCTTCAATAGCTTCCCCTCCAGACACTCTGCAGAGCTGGACGCATCCACTTCCACTTTCCTCGTCCAAATCTGGTCACGGTTTGGACGTGACGAGATTTTCTTCCTAAACACATTTGAATACAGTTAACACATTATTACAGACATGCCTTTAGTGATATTACTTTAAGCTGCGTGTGCACCAAAATATGAAAAGACGTGCAAACGGTAAATGCCTCACCACGGCGTAACATAAACCAATATTCTTATACAGCTTCAAATCATTAAGATGAATTACAATCACCTCGATAGTATGTTAAGGGCTTCAAAACCCTCACGTGAGGCAAGCGGAGCCCTGCGGAACTTTGGCCGAGAACCACCTATTTCCATTCGGGTCCAGTTCACGCCGGAGTCCCGTGAAACTGGCCGAGCGGAAGCGGGGAAAAGCCGTCCTCACGTAAGAGACGGGGTTGTTTTATGAGTCCAAAACAGAAAACTAGCCGTCAGGATTTCATCAGAAGGGTATATTTCTCGCATCATATCGCACACGCAGAAATAAAAATGAAATCCGAAATAATCACAGAAACTTACCTCGAGGAGACAGACGTGGTTTCGCTGCTGCCGTCTTCACTCTACAAAACGCATGCGCGTGGGCGACTCGAGAGAGAACAACAAAGAACTGATGGGCTCCACTCAGACGCATGCGCATAGCTCAAACCGACAGACATTTTACAAACGGCTTCTCCTCTGAGCGAGGCAGCCCGGCCGATGTCCCGCCCTCGAGGCATATACCTCACCGTGATTGGTTCATTTAGCGCCGCACGCACACACAAGTGTAAATCTTGAGGGCCGCACTTATATTAAATCTTTCATATTAAGATGGGGGCCGCGCAAATTATCGTACCGGGGGGGGCCGGGCAGTTGGCCCGCGGGCCTGCGTGTCTGAGACCCATGCTGTAGAGGTAAGTTCTGATTGTTGTGACAAAAGGGTAGCAGGTAATAACAGTCGAGGCTGGTCAGGGAATTGGATACCCCGCCCATCAGTACCCCCATTATGACTGATGGGCTGCATTTTTTTGGGCGGACTGGACACCGGCTAATTAAATGTCTTCCCTTCCCACAGTACAAACACTCGCCTGCTCGGATTCTTCTTGACCGCTCCTCGAAGGAGATTGTCCGGCTCGGCCAATTTGCATTGGAACCTCCTCAGGCGGTAGGGGAGCTGGAGACGGCTGAACTGGGGCCGGAGTTGAGCAGCAAGGTGCTGGGAAAGACATACCCCTCTCACGTTTACACTCCCACAGTCTGTTATCAATCCGGATGGAGAGGGATATCAATTCCTCCAATGATAAAGGGTCATCTTTTACAGAGAGTTCATCCTTCAAACAAGTCACTTAAACCGCGCCTTAACACCCGTAAATGAGACTTGGTTCCATCCCGACTACACAGCTAGTATCCGGAAACTGAATGAGTAGTCAGCCCACACGCCGCATTACTTTACAATCCGGGTGTGCAAAAACTTTTTAAAAAATCTCCAAGTTAGAATAATTAACTTCCTTCATGCCCCTGCCCCCCAACATAGCTTCTGCCTACTCCAGAGCTTTTCCCCATAATAACCCAGTGATAAATGCTACCTTAGAAATATCTGAAGAAAATGTCTGAGGTTGGCAGGTGAATATGTTGGCGCATTGCAGTAAAAAACCTTTACTCTTGCTGAGGTTACCATTGTAGGGCTCTGGATGAGGAACAGGTGTCTCACGGGAGGGACTAGCAGTGGGCGCACCAGCAGAGGCATCAACCATGGGGGAAGGGCTCCTAGGCTGAGAGAGACAGATTGGACAGAAAGCTGATTTGAAATATTTTCCGCCAACCTGGTCAGGTTCGAAACTTGGGCTCCAAGGGACTGAGCCGTTAGCTCTACAAGTGACTGGTGGTGTTGGCACAGTAGGTTTCCTGGCTTGTGATAATCCTCTGTAACGAGTCTGGTTCTGCTGGGTCCGTTGTTTGGCCAGATTGTTCTGTTAATAGTACGTACAAGACTGGAGGACACAAAAAGGCGGAATCAAAGTTTATTCTTCTGACAGAAAACAAAATAGTCTTGGAACAAGGAGTTGGTTCCGGGAGGGGGCTGAGTGGATCCAACGGGACAGCAGAGGAGTCGGTGGTGGCAGGTGGAGTGGAGTGGTGGGCCGGGGTAGACAGGGACGGGAGCTGGTCGCATGAGAGGCACTGGAGCAAACGGGAAACAAATGCAGGTAAGTATCAAGAATGACAAAAATAGTAAAATGGAAAAAGTTGCCTGAGCGAATATGCGCCACAGAACATGACGGAACGATCTGGCACTGGAGACTGGTCAGCTTGCTTGTGAAGTAGTAGGTGATAAGTGGAGATGGGTTGCAGGGGTGGAATGAAGGATCCACCCAGGAACTGACAAATAAGGAGAAAACAGGGGGAGGAGGGGAGCAGGGAGAGGAGGAGGAAGGAAGCAGCAGAGAAGGATCATGACTGTTTATTGCACATCAGATCAGGTATTCACAGTTTGAGGTCTCACAGAGACAGAAAAAAAGGCTTTCAGCAACTTTGCTCCCTCCTGTGGAACACTTGATTGTTGATTTTAAAGCACTGGTCAAGGACCACCCGCAGTGCCGATGCACTTGTTTTATATAATTTGATCTCATATTGTATGTATAAATGCGTTTTTATGTATTTTGGTTAATTTTATTGAATGTTTTAATTGTCTTTTAGTATCCTGTGTTTGATGTCTATTTGTGTTGTGTTTTAAGAGGGACCCATGAAAAAGAGACATTTTCTCATTGCGTTTTCCCTGTATAAATAAAATAAAATGAAAAAAAATGAATGAAAATAATAAGTATACCCGGGTAAAATAAAGTGTTACCGCTCTACACGTTTCTTTTAGCACTTTCTCTATTTGACTTTAACGTAACGGTAACATTTTTTGTTGGAATAATTGTATAGATTTGATCTATTCTTTTATACATTCATTATTATTGTATGATTTTGTGTGCCTAATAAAACTGTTTATGAGACGTGTTGGGGCAGAAGTAAACTGCTGAGATAATCCAGCAGCCTGTTGGACTTTGGAACTGATGACCAGTAAGATAAACATGGAAGGTCCACTCAAGATGATTTGCTGGGACCTAAGGTCAACCAAAGTTCAGCAGTCAATGGATGATTGTGTGTACAGCTGTCGCCAATTGTTCCCTCCTTTAGGGCGTAGCTGATCATCGCAAAACAGGGCGTCCCTTAGCTTTAATAACAGAGGAAGGCGGGTGGGGACGCTTTAGGAAGCGCTGGCAGATGGAGCACGAAGCATCCCTCTGCCCTCTCCGTCCCCCCGGAGAAACAATTTTGATTCCCTTGTCTTTCTTCTCTGTTTGTTCATATGTGGGTTTGTGTAGATTTTAGACCCATCATTTTACTTCCTGACAAGTGCGTCTTTAAGAGCCTCCAGACATGACTCTATCCATTCAAGCTTTTTCCACTGCTTCCACTTCTTGTGCTGTCCATGTCCTCTTTTGCACTTTTGATCCTAAAAAAGATGAAATCACCAATGAGATGAGGAAAAAGTACAGTGTAATCAGTGGCAGACTTCTTTGTCAAAGTAATAGCTCATGATTTTGACACGTATTTGTACATTCTTCTTCTTATAGGTCCATTAATGAAACTTGTTAAAATGTGCACACATTGTTTTGTTCCTTTACGAAACAGTGTAGCAAGGAGGTGAGGGGATTAGGCAATGAGAGGAGGAGCGTGTTCATGTGGCGATGCTGCAGGAAGATACATCCACGCACTGGCAAATCTGATAATGCGTGGCGACGGCCTTTCCTGACTCCTTGCTCATTGTCCGTAGGGATTTTAACAAGGACATTTGAGCCATGACTTACCAAAGTATAGAGTTTAATAAATTCCCAACCAGAGGTTATGACTGACCATTTGAACTTTTGTGTAGATGTGGTATTGCCACTCAAAACAGTGAAGTGCTTTGTCAACAACAAACCATGGATCACTCGTCATGCCAAGGCTGTCCTGAACAATAAGAGTGTTTAAAGGCAACGACAATGAAAGCAGGAGGGAGGTGTTCAAATCTGCCTGAATAAGGCCAGAGAGGCACACGGGAAAGAGCTAAAGAACAAAAACATGCAAGAAGTTTGGAATGGTTGTGGGAGCAAGGGTAGTGTGGTGGGCGGCGGGGACCAGGTTGGGTTGAGAGAGGTGACCAATTAGAAAAAGTTTGAGAACCACAGCGAGTCTTCAATCTGAGCATGCGGCTGGGGAAGGATCCCTCAGTGTGGAAAACATCCTGCATCGTTCCACTCCCTAAGAAGAGTCGCCCCAGTGAGCTGAATGACAACAGGCCAGTGAGTGCCCCTTCCCATGTGATGAACGTACTGGAGCGACTGCGAGGTGCAGTGAGAAGGAACCGCTCTAGTTTCACAACCAGAAGGAGGGGGGTGTATTGGATGCTTTTTTAAAAACTTTTCTAGCACTTAACACAATCCAGGCCTGCCTACTCCAGGAGAAGCTGATCATCATGGCTGCGGTGGGCTGGATAATGGATTACCTTATGAACAGGCCACAGTTCGCTCTAAAGTGGGGCCTAAATTCCTCCACATTGACCTGCAGCATTGGAGCACCCCACCGTATAATGCAGCCACCTCAGGGAGAGGCAGAAGGGAGGTTTTTTAAATGTACGTGATGTGTACTGAACCAGAGTTGCCTCTGCAAGTGTGAGATCACAGCTGTCCTGCACACGCCCTTTACTGCGCAATTATCCACGCTCAGTCGTTTGGATTTTGGTTCCATCTAGTGCATCGTTTTGAGTCCTCACTAGATGGTGAAGGGCAGATTAGTGTGTACTGTGTTTATGTAAACAAGTCAAACTTACCAGTTTTAGTAGAGACGGTGTCCTCTGTGTCATTCTTTTCTCTTCTTTGACAGAACTATTAAAAAAATATATAAATTCTGACAAAGCGTAAGCACTCACCTCTTTGATCATTTTCAGACGAATTCTTTGACTTTTTTGGGGATGGTTCTGTGGGAAGAACAAACAAAAAGTGATCCACTTTTCTGTATTCCCCGTCCGACCCAGTACAAAAGTCTGGAGAGAGACAACTCTGGGTCTGGAGTGGAGATACTTGCCCCATCCTGGTTGGACAGAGGCATTTTCAGATCCATGCTTGAATCTGTTTCTTTATTACTCTATGGGCATAATTACTGGTCTTAGAATCACAAAATAGATCCATTGAATTTTTGAAAATTCTCTCCCAGCTCTGTCCCACAGGGTATATGCAGAAAGGCTGAAGTAAAAACTTTAATAACCAATTTGAAACTTCAACACCATAAATGGTTGTGTGGTTCATAATTAAAACAATGCTGTTGAAAGCAAGCAAGAAAAACTAGAAAGAATAGTTTAACTAAATACAGTGCAAGAGATCTAAAAGGTAGGAGTCCTCCACAGGCCATTGGGGTATTTTTTGGGGGGATAAGAGAGAAGGGAGGACATGCAGTAAATAGTTGGAGTCAGGAATCAAACTCACGACACGGCCGACTGCACTTGGCTTCAAACCTGAAGTAGAAGGTGTCAAGCTGCTCGGCCAGTTTCCGGTCGTTTACAACATGGGGGCTCTGGGCTTGTAGTTGGTGAGAAGCTGGAGCCCCCTCCACACAGAGAACTGCTTCCTCAGAGGCGTATCGTACTGTGATCTAGCGCTCGACACCTACACATACATTTTTGTGTAAATATGTGTACATATTGAGACCAAGATAATTTTTTTCAATACTTTATTAGTAATTTCTTAATTTATGCATGCCATATTTTTTATTCTATAGATGTTGCTATTATTATTATTTTGTTATTATTCATTGTTTTATATTGCACCTTAACGCCGAGACAAGTTCCCATGTTTGCAAACTGTGTTCAATGACAATAGCAATAAACCTTTTCTGATTCTGATTATATCAAACAGCATGCCAACAACAATGGGAATTTAAAACGTGTCAAACTTTTTGTTTGAAGTAGATTAGACATCACTGTGTCTACTAATTTAAACTGTGGACTTCAATGTATTGTCTGTTGTAAATTTAGGCTTACACTTTGTTTGGCCAGTCATAGACACCGAAAGAAAACTCTATTAATTTAATATCGGCAGATCATGTATAATAGAGTATTTGTTAAATAACGTAGGCCTGTAACGTAGACCTAATTGTTTTAAATACAGCCTGAGACAGATGATGCTTATAGCCCAAGGATAAAGTCCAGGCAGTGTCAGGTCATTGTCTAAGCCAGTGGTCATTTTGACATGACGTGATCGCTGAACTATCTGGTTGAAAAGGGGCAGGGCATCGTCACCTGCCACACTGAGCCGCATCTGCAGTCTCTGCGCTCTGACGCGGGCGAGGGCGGGCGAGGGCGGGCGGGCGAGGGCGGGCGAGGGCGGGCGAGGGCGGGCGTTGCGAGGGCGGGCGAGGGCGGGCGAGGGCGGGCGAGGGCGGGCGAGGGCGGGCGAGGAGCAAACATGGAGGGAGCTCTGCACTTTACAACAACCATCATCTGTTATCTGACTAGAACACATCTTTCAACAAAATGTTCAGCTCCCCAAACATAAGACATCAAATTGTGAATAAGATTTAATTTTAGCTAAATTAATGTATCAACTTTTAAGACTTTAAAACCCCTGACACCCTGGTCTCACCATAGTCTTCGTCCACTCTCAAGTCTCCGTCTCCCTTCCCCAAGCACTTACTTCAGAGACGGTTGTTTTTAGACATTGTGAAGCACAACCCCCCTTCACCCATCCCCCATGTTCAAATACCTGGAGGTTGTGAAAATGACGGCTCAGGACCTGGGGTTAAGTGACAATCCTCATTTTCACCATCTGTGGCATCACTGTCTTGGATAATGTTTTAAACCGGAAACGAGAACATGTCATAACAGGAAAGAAATTGTACAGTAGTCTTTACCTTTGATCGATGTGGATCTCATCCAGGTTCTTTCCTTTGAATTGAGAGCGCTGTCCCCTTTCCAGTGCCATTAGGACCTTGCTCACTTTTACTAGTTGAAACGTTCCCTCCGGCAGTCTATAATATTCTCTATGAACCCTGATGTCATGACCCAGGAAGTTGGCGAGATCGTCCTTCTCATTGTCCTTGAGGTTCAAAACCTTTGACATTGTGTTTTCTGAGATTAGTTGAGGACAAGGCTGCTGGGTTTTTTGCCCCACAATTCAAAGTGACTTGTCTTGAGCCTCTAAAGTATTGAGCACTTGAGGTCTGGCAAACATATATGGGTTGTCATCCAAGACCTCAAATTTTTGACGAGTTTTTGCCAGTAGCTCCACGGACTGTACCGTCTTAGGGGTTCGCAGAATTGGCACCTTCCTGCCTCCTTTTTCTCTTATTTCAAATCGTTGAAAATGGCTACAAAGCTTTTTTTCAAGCTCTCACAAAGCCAGCTCCACATCGGGGTTGAATGAAGCTTTATCTCTTAAAATGAAAAGATGAAGTGGCATTTTGGAGACTTTGGAGACCTTCCCTTCGACGATCAAAGATAATTATTTCACAGCGTCATTTTTGACAGTTCTGCCCAGGACTTTTTACTTGTCTGGTTTTTAAGACTATTCTGCAACTCCTCTTTTTAAAATCGAGATGTTTTAATGTCATCAGCAACAGGTAGAAGTTGAGGAGAACTCTTGACGTTCCTTTTTTAAGTCCTTTGACTTTTTGGCTTAAGTAGCATCTCTTCATATGCTTCCATAAGCTCTGCCTTTTAAAGTACCCCTCACAGTTAATGCAGTGCACAAAATCCCCTCTTGAAGGGTGAATGGGCTGTCTCTTTGGGACCACAGTTCCCTTACCCCCCTTTATCACCTCGTTATTATGGGAGAGTTGCAGTTTTCGTTCCTTAGAACCTTTATCACATGAGATAGCCTTTTCTACTTCTAAGAAGTCTTTGTGCATTGACTTCAAATGGCGAGCCATTTTGGACACTGATTTGGAGCAATATAAGCAGTAAGACTTTTTGTTGTATGTTCTGCCTCATCCTTTTCACTCAGTCACTCAGAGGCGTCTGAAGTCCTGTGTGTTGAGGTGTTGTGATGTTTACTTTGAAACATTTGCTTCAGGCTTTGGGAGACAGTAAACAGTATGTAAATGATCCCAATGATTAAGGTTAGGACACATACTTTTATACGATCAGCCCGCGTGAGCTCAGGGACATCCATTGAACCGTCTTCCTCCGGTTTTCTTCCAAAACACCAACAAAGAAACACCAATTTGATAGTTAAAAGTGGAACAAATTTTGAGCATTGACAGGTATGTGAACATTTTTAGACCCTTAAAAACAAACATTGTGAATGTCCTTTTTAGTTATAGCACACAGATTAATAGCACAGAAATGAGCCAATGCTGCTCATTTCTGTGAAGTTGAGGATCATTGGTCAAAAGTGTACACTTGACACTTTTAAGATTTACCCATTTGTCAATTTTCTGTCACATTTGGAGTGGCCTTGAAGCGTTGCGTGCGTCCGGTGGGTGCGTGCGCCCACTTGCTGCACAATATGCTAATTTGACAAGATGGCGGCCGGGGATTTCCCGATTTTCAAGCACTCCATCCAAAAATATAAACGAAATAAATCCTAATAATAAATGACATAGTAGAATGGAATGGAATAAAATAGTGTCATACCCAGTGCTAGCTATATATATATATATATATATATATATATATATATATATATATATATATATATATATATATATATATATATATATATATAATTATTAATTTATAAATGTTTTTTGTTTATTTTTTCACTTCACCACCTGTCAAAACGTTATTGGTTGTTTTCAGATTCTAGAAAGTGATGATGTCACACTCACAAGAGCCAGATTTCCCTATTGATTACTTGGACTTTGCCATGAAATATTTACAAGGAAGAATAACACATCTTCAATCTGCATCAGTGACTGGACAAATGCTTTACAACAAAAAACGGCATTTTAATGATCACACTGAGGAGCTCAAGTGTCAGGATCGTGCATCATGAAATGGAAGCAAATAAAATGCTGTCTGTCTGGGCTGCGGGTACATCCGAATTCGGGAAATAAGCCTGGGAAGGGCCGTCCTGATCAGTGAAGTCAGGAGGGAGTAAGGAAAGTAGATTGTATGCAGGGGGACCTCAGGAGCTCCTCAAACTAAAGGGTTGACCTCATGACAGCTCGCAAAGGTTGAGGGGAAGGAGAAAAAAGGAATGAGAAGAGAGCTGAAACACAGATTGAGAATGACTCTTGGATGAGAGTCCAGATGAAACAACTGAATCTTTTTCTACAATGGAACACTCCTGGACGAATGAGGGATTATGCTGACATGTCTTAAAGAGTGGAGGCGTGGTTGCAGGAGGAGGAGGCGTGGTCCAGCTCCTGAACCTCAGTCAAGGATTAACAATCATTAACTACATATTTCTCAAACAGATTTCTTTCCAAACATGTGATTTTGTGTTCGTCATTAGGATGTATTTATTTGTTCCCTTTCTTCGTCAGTAAAAACAAAATTACCTCCTTTTTTCCAATTAACTTTTTATATATTCAGTAGAATGGCTTTCCAAATAATTGATGCTGTCTTTTTTTTAAAAGATATTTAAAAAAAATATCTAATCTAATATAAATACAGGAAAAAGCAAGACAAAAGCACAAAGAGATTCTAGGAAATCACTTTATTCTGAGCGTGAGGTGATTCCACTTTTGCAGTACAGTTACACACTGGATCCTGGCTCTACATGGCATGCACCGAGACTTTTAAGAAGAGGAGGACACACGGCACAAAACACAGGTACACAACAACCGGTCTACAGCACACAGCAGAGCATGCACACGTCACATACGGAGAGGCAGAGGAGAGCGCCCAGACTGTACAGAAAGAAAAGAAAACAGACTGGTCTCAATACACAGCACCAACATTCAGAAACAGGACCAGTACAGACAAAAGAACCATCTCTGCAACAACAGCGACAAAAAAGAGAACACACAACATTCAAGTCACAGCAAAAGTGGCACGTTTCTGGGCAGTTGCACTTTAGATAGTGGACAGAAAAAAATCTGTAATGATCTCCACAGAGTACTCTGGCAGTGAATAATGATGGGGCATTCATGTGGTCTTTGTAAACTCTGGAAAAGGTTTTTGTTCTTGTTGAAAAACTGGAAATCTGGTCCAAACTTGCTTTGACCTCCACGCTTCGTCGAAACACCTAAAATGTGACTGAACATTTCGGTTTTTAGGGGTTACTGTAAGCAGTCACTTTCAGAAGAACGTCAGAATTGCAACCAAAAAATGCAAGACGTGCTTAACGTTATCTGAAGGTGGAAGAGTGCGATATTTTCTCCGTCACTTGCTTTTCAGAAGGCTAAAAACTGTCAATCTGATTAACTGGCTGAATAGTAATAACAAACCAGTGAGTAAGTGAGTTTATATTCGACAAACAAATCCAGACTGTCCTATAAAAAAAACCATGAACGCTCACAGATCAGAGCAACAACTTCTCACGTCAGACAGCCACGGACCACATGACCACATGACCACATGAGCCCGAAGACTTTCGCGGTAGATTTCAGGATCATGAAAAATCGTTTAAAAGGCAGTGGAGGATGGACATTCAGAAATTCACCTATAAATGGGTCCAGGCAGCTCAGATCTTGCCCTGCTGTTGCATGACTTCAAGCATGGAGGACATTGAAGATGGAAGTACTTTAGTCTTGGACAGTACATTTTCAGACCTCAATGTTCCAAAGTGTAGACAACCTGAGTGTCTAAAATGGTCTACAGATGCATGACGGGCGAGGTCTAGCTCTTTGGTTCACCTCTCTGGAGATGGTTTGGGCAGTGGTTTTGGCAAAAGACACAGAAGATGTTTTGGGCGTTTCAAATAGAAGTCAGGACGTGTGCAGTTCAGTTGAGAACACTGAACTTTGCGCTCGTCTCACCAACATGTGATTTTCAGCCCTTTGCCGCCACAGCACGACGCGGCCATCCATCATGGCAGCTAAAAGTAGTTTGAAATACTACGAGCTCTGTGCGGGCCCAACAGAGTGGACTTTCCAGCACCAGAGCAGTGGAATGTTTCGAGTATGTGGAATGTTCGAACTCACTGTGGAACAAAGCCTGGCCAGAAAGTCTCGTGAAAAGAATCTGGAGCTTTTGTGCCATTGCAGTGTTGGCCTGTAGCCTGGACATGTGGGGGCGCTAGTGTCCACGTCAGCACGACTACAGGTGTAAACTCTGGGGGCAGCTTTGTGCTATCTTAAATACATTGATTTGAAGAACACTGGAATTTTACGTTTTGGAAACTTCTCCGGTGCGAAGGGCCAGCTGCAGCTCTAACGGAAGGTCACATTTGTAACATGATTAAGACAATGTTAGTTGAATGTAAACATTATGTTCATGATGCAGGGGTGGGCGATACGCCACAAAAAGAGCATTGATCACAAGTAGTATCTTATTACATTTCCGGTACACTTTGAAGCTTTGTAAATACGACTGAACTGGACCTAAACTGGGAACCAACATAACAAACAGGAACCGCTAACGAACAGGACTTTCTGGGCGGAAGTGTTACATGCTGGAGTTGTGATGTCAGGGGCGCTTCATTGGAGAAAGATTGTAAGATATATAGAGTCAAGTGGAAATGAAGCTTGGGAGGACAACAGTATTCTACAGTAAATAGTACACCAAAGAGTCCCAAAAAGATAATAAACACATAAACACACACCGGTCGGGTGAACGAGCACCCTCAGGGAAATGTCTCATCCAAACTGCCCAATGGGCACGTGACTGCACCATAAGGCATAAAACCTGGACTAGATCTGGACTAGATCAGGACCAAACCATGTCTCATCAGGACTAAAGTGGAATCAAGCCAGCACCAAACAAGGAGCATTGTGAACGCACCCCGATGCAAAGGCTTTTTTTCTCCAAATCATCTGTGATAGGTTCCATCCTCCTCGGAGACTATCGCCCAGCCCCATCATGAGGAGGGTCTTATTGCTGCTGCAGTTACACCTGTCAGGTCCAACTACTTTCACACACGGCTTCACTTCGACCTTCATGTTGCACCATCGTCGCTCTCGTCACACTTTGGATGAAGATTCGAAGTTGATGAAAGCAAATGAAAATGGAAGGACATTTTATTGATCTCAGCCAACAGGCTCTGGACAGACTTTAGTGGAAGAACATTTGAGTTCACTTTTAAGTTCAAGAGAAAATGGAAATCAATTGTTATTGCTACCAATATCTGGCCATAAACAACTGTCCATACGCCAGCTGTACTCTGCTTCCCTTCAGTCTGCATGCGCCGACATGAGAGGGTCCATGAAGTCCCAGTGCCAGTCACAGTAAACACCAACGGAACATCTGGCACCACAGTGGAGCCGTGGACAGCTACGGACCAAACAGAACTGGCAACAACAGAACAGCAAGAGTCTCAAATTCAGATATGATTTGGATAATTTTATCAAGTTAAAAATATGGCTTATAATCTTACTAATATTGTTCTACATAATATTTGACCCATATACAGAAAACTGTTTTTATATTTACAAACTCAAAAGTGTGAGTGCTCATTCACGGAGATGTGAAAAATCCACAATACATCTGATAACATTGAATGTATTTAGTTTGCAGGTCTAGAGTTTTTTACTTGCTTGAACATATGTCTAACATATGTCTAACGTATGTCTAACGTAATACATTTTCACTTCAGATTAGTCAAAAGATGTTCCTCATGAACAGATCACAGCTACTAACACGACATGTCAAATACAAAAAGCTGAAAACTGCCAAAAGGAAAAATATATGTGAGTAAAATGACTCCAAGTCACAATACATCACTTGATTTGAGTGACTCAAAATGGATTTCAATTGTAGGTCTAGATTTGCTTTCTTGCCTTTATAAACAAACTTATTTGTTTACAATATTTGTTTTTCTAATTTTATGAATGAAAAATGTGTTCACTTAAAATGAGACAAAAGATGAACATGTACAGATAATTTAGCCAAAAACAAGAAAACAAAGCGCTGAAATGAAGCATATATACTTAGATTGTTTGTATTGTCATGTTACTGGAGTTAGAAAATAAGACTAAATATCTAGAGCTAAAATAAAGCTGTTGGGTTACTTTTAGTGGTGATTGGCAGCCAACTCAAAGGGTGCATTTACCGCCACCTGCTGGAGTTGTACGTCTTCAAAGTATGTGTTTTCCGCTACACCGTAAAAAGAAATAAATAAATAGATCAACAAACTAAATAAATCAAATAAGTCAAAAATAGTCCTATCAACTCAGATAGACATTTGCTTTTTGGAACGAAGGAGTTCTGAGAGTGCACTAGAGCGCCCCCCGCAGCCAGCAGGAGGGTAAGGACTGTTGTTTTTTTACTTTTTACTGAACATGTCCATGAGTGGGGTGGGGATGAACTTCATGACGGTGTCCACGATGCTCTCCTCCTCTTCCTCGTCGCCACAGCCGGTCGGGACAGCCTTCTTGGGGCGGGTCAGGCTGCCCTCGGAGGCCTGCTCCATGGCTGCCGCCGCCTCAGCTTCCTTCTCCTCCCTCTTCTTGATGCCATACTGAAAAAACACACACACACACACACACACACACAGACGCACACACAGAGCTTTGAGTTAAAAGAAACCCCTCCCACTTCCATTCTTCCGAGTCTTACTGCGCGGCTCAAATGGTGCCTCGCGGAAGCTTTTTTATTTATTGGACAAAACGCATGTGATTTCATGTAATGTGATTTTGGGTGATCATGTACTATTGTTAGTCGCCTCAGACACGAATAGAAATAAGGATGCAAAGATTGCTTCTTCCAAGATTCAGGAAATAATATGGTTATATGGTTTGGACCTTCAGCCTTCCTTTCCACAGTTCCTCCAGAGAACATCAAACTCTGTTGGAGCGTTTGTGTCAGCTGAAATACTTTTGCAGTCACATCAACATTTTTATATATATTTTTTGGACAGTGCAGCTCGGAGGGAGTGGACTCTCCAAACAGGATTGGTCAGACAAGTGTGAATGAAGCTAAATACAACTCCAAGTATGATTATGGTCAGGGAACAATGTTTTAACATTGTTAAAGCTTAAAAAAGTCAAAAAATGTGTGGTAGTAGTTTACCAGTGTGTGTAATGACCACAGTGGGCCAGATCCGGCCCGGGCCGCGGCCCAGTTTCCCATAATTAAAAATATGTTATTTCATTTTTTTCGCAAAAGCGCCGCACTGCAGCAAATCTGCTGCACACTGCTGCCGCCGGTCTTGGTGAGCCAGAGACCCCCAGTTCCTCTGACACACTGCTCTGTCATAGCACACACGTGTGATGCTGCAGACACAGGAAACAACAGCTTCACTGATGATTTGGTGTAAATGTCACATGTGTAAGGACCGCGTGCTCTGAGTGTTTGGAAGTCTGCTTGTTAATGAGGAACATTATGCGCCGTGGCACCGGAGGACAACGTGTTTTCAGGGCTTCATTGTTGGATTGAAAGGTCTGTGTGAGTGCACGGTACGTCAGACCGCTGTGCGTGATGTGCGTGTTGCTTTACGGGTCGGGTTTATGAAAGTTTGAGCGCTGTCTCGTAGCTCAACTTTGGCTTTAGGCGCGTCTAAATTCATAAGCTCATTTCTCCGTGAATATGTTGTCGGATTGTAATAAAACACACCTAATTTTACATTCTAACGTGACTCTGGAGGTGCAGGAGAGATAAAAATACATGATTTCTCAGGTGCAGATCCGTTGTCACCAGTTTAGTGCTTTCAGCAACTTTTCCCTGTTCATTTTATTATGTTTTATATATTTCAATGCTCAGTCTGGGCTATTTTGAATCGACTGCTGCAGGTCAGAGAACGCCAAAAACAGGCATGATCCTGTGCATGTTGCCTAGTTACAGCAGCGTTTGTTCGGAAGAACTAAATGCAAAGGGAGATTTTTTTGGCAGCTACTGTTTTTAATATCATTTGAACCAAATGTTCTATGTACATTTATTATAAAATAGTCCTGCTTTAGTCCTGTTTTAATCTTGCTTTGGACCCGCTTTAGTCCTACTTTGGACCTGCTTTAGTCCGTCTTTAGTCCTGTTTTAGACCTGTTTCAGTCCTGCTTTATAGTTTATTCATGTTTTTCTGGTAGATATGGTGTGTTTTAGTCTTGGTTTAAACCTGGTCTTGGTCCAAGTCTGCTTTGCACTAGTCGAGTCTAGTTTCTGGTAAACACTGGGTTTTAGTGCTTTTGTCCTGTTTTTAGTCGTGTCACACTGTTTCTGAGGTTTGTACTTCTCTCAAAGTAAAGTCCTGTGATGATTTTCTGTTGGTTGAATTGTGTCACTGTGAGTCGTCTGTGGATCTTATTGAGCCCTTCGAAAAATCGGCCCCCTTGAAAATATAATTGGAGACCCCTGGTGTAGCGCGTTGACAGGCCTGAACACAGCCCAAGTGTGAGGTGATTGTTTTACATGATCCTGTGAACCAGAGACTGATTGACAGAACTGGTTTAAAGCTTGAAAAGAACATCATAAGTTTATGTTCTCTGCTCCTTGACCAGCCTCATTTAATCCATTAATCGGCCCATTTCCATTCTTTTGGTGCTGCCTTCTCCCTCACTCTGTGACTAAAGAATTTGTCTGGCTCTGTCAGGAGAAAGGAGGAGGAATGGTCCAGATCATTGGAAAAACAGTACTGAATTAGGTTTCAGCTTTGATTTAGCATTTAATAAAACACTAGAAATCAGGAATATGTAGTCAGAACCCAAAGCATTCTTGGTAATATTTGCCATAATGCTTGAAAACAGTAAAACCGTGGAGGATTTAGCATTCCCATGTAAGTGTTTATACTGCATATAAAAATGACAGATGTACTGAACAGAGGTTCAGTGTCTGCCTCAGGCCAGTCCCACACCCTGAACTACACACTTTAATCAGGTACACTGCTGACTGTCTTTGAAATTCCATTTGATTTAGAAACAATGTATCTCGGATGTGGAACACCGGAGATTGAAATGATTGATGGATACCTGAAAAGTACTTTCAGCTACAGCAAAAAATGCAATAACGTGGGAGAATCTGCATTTGACCCATCTTTCAGCAACTCAAGATCTCAGGACTCATCTCCACATCTGGGTCTAGTCTTGGTCAGGACCTTAGCTGGACTCATCAGCAGATCTTGGTCAGGACCTTAGCTGGACTCATCTCCAGATCTTGGTCAGGACCTTAGCTGGATCATCTCCAGATCTTGGTCAGACTGCTGACTCATCTCCAGATCTTGGTCAGGACTTAGCTGACTCATCAGCAGATCTTGGTCAGGACCTTAGCTGGACTCATCAGCAGATCTTGGTCAGGACCTTAGCTGGACTCATCAGCAGATCTTGGTCAGGACCTTAGCTGGACACATCTCCAGATCTTGGTCAGGACCTTAGCTGGACTCATCTCCAGATCTTGTCAGACCTTACTGGACTCACTCCAGATCTTGGTCAGGACCTTAGCTGGACTCATCTCCAGATCTTGGTCAGGACCTTAGCTGGACCTCATCTCAGATCTTGGTCAGGACCTTAGCTGGACTCATCTCCAGATCTTGGTCAGGACCTTAGCTGGACCCATCTCCAGACCTTGGTCAGGACCTTAGCTGGACACATCTCCAGATCTTGGTCAGGAACTTAGCTGGACTCATCTCTATCTCCAGATCTTGGTCAGGACCTTAGCTGGACTCATCTCCAGATCTTGGTCAGGACCTTAGCTGGACTCATCTCCAGATCTTGGTCAGGACCTTAGCTGGAGGATTTTAGCTTGGCAGCAAGTTTTTCAAACATGGGAGAAAAAAGATGCAAACTCTGCAAAGAAAGTCGCGTCCAGATTCTTCTGCAGTTAGATGCGCATGAGTTCCTGCCACTCAGCCATTATTCTGTTTCATTATTTTACTAAATCAACTTCCACCATTCCATCTATATGGAAATGTACTTCAAAGGCAGACATCTCCAGATAGAGTAGCTGTTACAAGCACTGCCTTGCCTTGGCGTGGAGGTCTGCCCTGTTCATGGTTGTATCCTGAATCCTTGACCTCTGCTTGGTGGGGCACCTGACCAATCCTGTTTCTCCACCTGCAGCACCTCCCACTATGTTGGACCCTCTCCGCACCTGTCACTTTACTAGTTTGAGGCCCTGCTTTAGTTTCTGAGCCTGGTGTCTCTGGTTGTCTGTGGATGGGCACTAGCCATCGCTTTGTTTGTCAACTATTTCTTTTTTGAATTGTACAATTCATTTCATCAGTTAAACTTCACCTTTGTCAGCATCTTGTTTAACTTGTAAATAGCTCTTGTGTTTTTATTCATTGTGATTACATTCAGTTATTTTACCTTTACATTCCAGTGAATTAAACACAGCCTTATTTACCTTTTAACATCTGGGTTTTGTTACTTCGTGTACCTTGTCGCGGATGCCCTGGCGGACGCTCTCTCGTTCAGCCTCCATGCGTGCATACTTGGCCTTCCTCTCCTCCTCCTGCTGCCTGAGGGCCTCCTGCCGCTCCTCTTCCTTCTTGGCTGCATCAGGGTCCTTCTCCTCCTCACCTCCCAGCATCTTGCCCATGTCTTTGGTGGCCCCTGTGGGAGAGAGCGGCACAAACATCAACACACCTCGTAGCGATAGGGCATTAGACGAGCGTGCCTATATTACTCTGAGTACGCTCTAGATGTCTGGTTTCTCCAGTGAACCGGTCAAACCACTCTTGTCCCAGTCTACGTTTGGTCTTCTGATGTTTTCTTTAAAAGGTTCCGACTTTTTGCTTTGTTAATCAGTTTCAGCAGCTCACTTGTAATCTTCTTCAGTGTCACTTGATGTTGCTGTGACCCGTCTTGTCACGACAGCGCCATCCGCAGTCTGAATTCTTCCTTACAGTATCCCAGGTGTGGGAGAGTAAAAAGGCCCTCTCATTCCGGTTAATAGTCCTGTGGGAACGTTTCCTCCTTATAGTGCGATCAGGCCACGGCATCCAAATTTGTCCAGCGCACATGCGCAGTGGAGTTGTTTGCTCCAAGAAATGCGTCTGGATGATTTTTACCGGTGCAGGGTTAGTTTTGGTCCCTCTTCCGGAAAGTGAAATGCGTCGGTATGTCACTGGAGCGTAATCTCTGATTGGTTTGCTGCGCAGCGTCGTCCCAAAAAAGTTCAGCTTAGTCCAACTGTCGGCGTAGTTTAAAAATGTTCCATAATGTGTAAATTCGGTCCCTTGCGAACCTTGCGGATGCATCAAGCATACACTGAGCCTTCCTCTCTCCCATCTGGAGTACTGTCTTGACGAAGTCGGACTGCAGATGGCGCTGTCGTCCTGCCTTTATCGATAGGAAGAGGCAAAACCTATGTTAATTAGTTTACAGACACGTAACAATATCACATGACACTCTAGTGAAGATTGCAAGTGTGAATCCAGCGCACGCTGGGTGCTACATTCAAGTTATTTGCACTCCTCTCTGGAAACACACGCTCGTCCAGAAAGGAGAGAGCACAGTTGAGCCACTACAGATCGAACATGATTTCCTGAGTGCATCATGGCATGTTCCTACATTTTCAGCAATTTTCTTAAAATGAGGCCCAAATTCAAAGCGTTGTTTTCACTAGCCATAAACTCAGCCTGGCCCTAACACTGCACCAGAACACTCACAGTATCATAAATATCAGACTATTGAGTTAAAAACCACCAACCACAAAGACCACCATGTCATATGCATGTTAGTTCATTCACAGAAAGTTCATGCAATTGGATTTTTCTTTTTACATTTTGAAATGTTAGCACATGTTAAAATTCAACTCATTTGGTTTATTTTTGTATGGCATTTTCAATCTGTTTTGCACATAACTAGTTCATGCTACAAAGCAGGAAAAAATGCATTAAAATCACAAAGACATGGCAGAAAATCACAAAATCTTAATTTAAAAGTGCCATTTTTAGGCTCCATAAAATAGTTCAAGACATAAAGAGAAAAGTGCAAAGAAAAGCATTTCAGTCATATGCACAGCCAAACAAAGCAGTTTTCAGTTTAGATTTGAACAATGCCAGAGTAGAACCTGTCTCACATCCTCAGGAAGACTGTTCCAGATTTTAGCTGCATAAAACTGAAACGCAGATTCCCCATGTTTAGTCCCGACTCTGGGCACCAGCAGGAGGCCGGTCCATGTTTAGTCCTGACTCTGGGCACCAGCAGGAGGCCGGTCCATGTTTAGTCCTGACTCTGGGCACCAGTAGGAGGCCCGGTCCCTGAGGTCTCTAGGAGTCCGAGATGAGTTTCATATGGCACTAACATGTCCGAGGGATGTACTTTGGTGCTAGGCCATGGAGAAGACTTGTATACAAGCAGAGCTGCTTTGAAGTCTATTCTCTGAGCCACAGGGGCAGTGCAGAGACCTGAGCACAGGACTAATGTGATCGTACTTCCTGGTTCTAGTCAGGACCCGAGCAGCACGGTTCGCTGTTCTGGATGTACTGCGGCAGCTGTTTTACAGCTCGTTTGGAGAGGCCAGTGAGCAGGCCGTTACAGTAGTCTAATCTACTAGAGACAAACGCATGGATAAGTCTCTCCAAGTCTGGTTTAGACACTATACTTTTTGATTTTGGCTGTTTTTTAGATGGTAAAAGCTGCTGATGTTATTGATCTGACGTGGCTGTTAAAATTCAAATCTGAGTCCATTATTACCCCCAGATTTCTAACTTGATTTGTAGGTTTTAGAGCGAGACTCTGGAGGTGACTGTTAACACTTTCTCTTTGTTTCTGTGGGCCAAAGACGATGATTTCAGTCTTGTCTGAGTTCAGCTGGAGAAAGTTGTTTTGCATCCACACACTGATCTGTTGGATGCAGTGACAGAGTGAATCCACTGGTCCATATTCACCTGCCGTCAGTGAAACATAGATTTGAGTGTCGTCTGCGTAATTGTGATAGGACACATTCTCGCTGTGTATCAACTGACCTAAACGGCAGCATGTAGAGGTTGAACAGAAGGGGTCCCAGGATTGACCCTTGGGGTCACTCCCCAGGTCAGGGGCATCTGGTCTGAGACACAGTTACCAATTTCGACAAAGTACTTCCTGTCTTCCAGATAGGACTTTAACCAGTTTAGGCTTAGTGCCAGTGATGCCCACCCAGTCCTCTAGTCTCTGTAAGAGGGTCCCATGATCGACAGTGTCAAAAAGCAAGCACTCAGATCTAACAGAATTAAGACTGAGGCTTTGCCCGCGTCAGTGTTCAGGTGGATGTCATTTGTCACCGTTGACAACAGCAGTCTCAGTGCTGTGATGAGGTCTAAAAACCTGACTGGAAAACATCAAATGAGTTGTTTATTAAGAGGAAATCAGTGAGCTGTTGGTAAACAACCTTTTCAAGGACTTTGCCCCAAAATGGCAGATTAGAGATGGGCCGGTAATTACTCAGTATACTGCGGCATCAAGACTGCTCTTCTTTAGGAGAGGCTTTATGACCGCAGTGTTTCAAAGACATTGGGAATGTTCCAGATTGAAGCGACATGTTAACTATGTGAGTGAGTGGTGCTAACAAACTGTTCAGCACAGACTTTAGAAATCTGGAGGTCACACACATGGAGGCAGCATGTAGATGAACTCAGGCTGGTGATGATCTCCTGGACAGTTTTTGTCAGTTACAGGTGCAAAGTGAGTCAGCTCTAAGTGTGTAGGTGGTTTGAGGGTTATTTTTTGCATTGTAGGAATTTATAGCATTTTTTAATGCCCTTTTACATTTTTGTCATTAAAGAATAATGCAAACTCATTACACTTGGATGTGGAAATGAGTTCTAACGGCAGCTGAGCTGGAGGGTTTGTTAATCTGTTTACTGTGGCAAACAGGACACGCCAGTTGTTACTACAGCTTCCAATTATTTCAGAAAAAATATCCTTCCCTAGTTCTACATAAAATGAGGTTGTACATGTACAACTTCTCTCTGTAAATCTCTTTCTGAACCTGGAGCTTTTCTTGCCCTGACCGAATCATAAATTTCTCCATGGCTTCTGCTTATTTTTAACAATTTTAGCCTTCCATAGGGGCAATGGTGTCGAGAACATTCAAAACACTTAGATGTAAAAAACAGAGTTCAACAAATAATTTACATTAGAACATGAGACATTTTTCAAAGTTTATCATTTCCATAAACAGTTTTCCTTGTGCTGTCATTTATGTGTCTCCTCCGACAGCATTGCAGGACCAGCTGGTGGTTTGGGAAAAACAGACAGGTCAAAGAAGACACAGAAATGATCAGACAGAGCAACATCGACCACATTGACGTTTGAAATATTAACCCCTTTTGTAATTAGAAGATCTAGAGTGTGCCCTCTGCTGTGGGTGGGGCCACTCACGCGCTGAAGTAAGACCGAAAGTTTCAAGGACAGCATGAAGCTCTTTAGAGTTTTTGTCACAGATATTATCAACATGAACATTGAAATCACCTGTTATGACCAAACCATCAAAGTCTGTGCATACGACTTGAAAGCATCTCAGTAAAATCATCAATAAAACTTTGGCAGTGCTGAGGAGGCTTGTATAAAACAATGAAGAGAATGGATGGAGACTGTTTTAGCTCAATTTTAAAGGATACGTACTCAAATGTTGAAAACAACCCCAAAGGACAACCTGTGGGGTAACTATTTCATCTCTAACAAAAGCACACACACCTCCCCCCTTTTTGTTTTCTTCGTGTTTCAGATTCAAACATAAAGTTGGGTGGAGCAGATTCTATTAGAACTACATTTCCCGTGTTTTTGTCAAGCCATGTTTCAGTTAAAAACATAAAATCAAGATTATAAGAAGAAATAAAATTATTAATTAAGAATGATTTGTTACATAAGGATCTGACATTTAGCACAGCAAGTTTCAGACTAGTTTCAGTGAGACTGGGCGTTATCTTTTTACAGGGAATATGAATCAAATTTCTCAGATTGGGCAGTCCTGACTCGCATTTTGTTTTCCCATCTGTGTAATGTTACTACAGAAATAGCACTAGGGGAGGCTGTTTTTACACAGGGCTTCCAGGGGTGGTTTGATTTTTATTATGAATATAAAAGTTCCGGCAACGCTGAGACCCAGTGCATCCTAGCTATGGGAGATACCAGGTGAAAATATTGGTAACATTAATTCTTCTCTGCTTATCCGGGGCCGGGTCGCAGGGGCAGCAGTCTAAGCAGGGGCTCCCAGACTTCCCCCACCCCTGACACTTCTCCAGCTCCCGAGGCATCCAGGCCCATATAGTCCCTCCAGCTTGTCCTGGGTCTTCCCCGGGGCCTCTTCCCAGTGGGAACATGCCCGAAACAACCTCCCAGGGAGGCGCCAGATGCCCCAGGGCTGAGCCACCTCAGCTGGCTCCTCTCGACATGGAGGAGGAGCAGCTCTACACCGAGCTCCTCCCGTGTGACTGAGCTCCTCACCCTATCTCTAAGGGAGCGCCCAGCCACCCTGCGGAGGAAACTCATTTTCGACCGCTTGTATCTGCGACCTTGACCTTTCAGTCATTACCCAAAGCTCATGACCATAGGTGAGGCCAAACACTTGTAATTATGGAATTGGATTTTACTCACTTAAATGTTTTGAAATGGTTTAAAAATGATATAATATATATTATATTATATACATATATATATATATATATATATATATATATATATATATACTATATATCATTTTAATATATATATATATTTTATTTTTTTTTTTAATCGCCTAAACAATAAATCTGCAACTATTCACAGACAAAATTACTGATAGAAATATTCTAATTGTTTACAAGCTGGGGTAATTGAATTTTTTTTGCGACTTTGTAAAACGGGGCTGATGTTAAAGAAAGTATTTTATTTTTCGTCAAGCTGGAAATATGAACTGAAAAGCAGCTCTCTGATTGGCTGAGCTTGGGCGGACTGCCCAAGTTTAACTTCACATTGTCTGCAAAAAGCAGTTTTTGCACATACCTAAAATGAATGCATGTGGATATTAACGATGTGCCAAAGAGTTAGACAGAGCAAAGAATGATTTAAATCCTACTTCTTCTTTTCACAGTTTTGAAAATCAAGTACACCCAGTTTTAACGTCTCTGGGACAAAAAAGGCATAGATTTCGGCATAGACTTCGTGGAGTGAGTTGGAGAGATGGCATTAAAAACAGCCATGAAACATTCCCAGCAAGCGGAGGTGAGGTGTCAGAAAAGGCGACAGATCTGGAGCTAAAAATGGAGGCGTAATGTTCACAGTTAGCAGGTCTTGGAGGTGCCTAACCCTTTACTTGTTCAATTCACTTTTATCTTGCATTTGAAAATGATCAAAAGTCATTGCTGATTTCTTGAAAACCGTTCCTGCATTCCCTCCACACTTCAACGTAAATCTTTTCAAGCATTTGCCTTTTGAAACGTGTACAACAATCGTGAATCTAATCCATCTTGACAGTATTGGATCCCACGGTTACCGTGGCAACGGAAGCAGTCTGTCGGATTTTGCTGTTGTTTAGCTGTTGGCTGCAGACATTAGCCTTCCATGAATAACAATGATTTAAGTTTACATGCACACGTTTGTTAGTCTAGTCCATGCACTCTACTGTTCAATAGCAGGGACCACGCCACAACAATGGAATATGAAGAAGATGTTTATTGATAATAGGTGTAGATGATGGATCGATGATGGATGATGATGGATCGATGATGGATCGATGATGGATCGAATGATGGATCGATGATGGATCGATTAGAGTTGGCTGGGGAGAGAGACTCTGGATGGGGGCTCCGTCTCGGGTAATCAGCCGAGCCGATTTCAGAACCCCCCCACCATCTCCTTAGATGGTGATGTGTTATGGTGAAGATGATAGAGACAACGGGGCGGGAGGGTGAGGTCGAGAGAGCAGAGACAACAAGAGATGCAGGGATAGGCCTGTATAAATAGGGCTTCTGGGTAATTAGAGGTGTGGTTAAAGAGTGGAGGCGTGGTTGATGGAGGAGTAGGAGTTGAGGCGTGGTCCCGCTCCCGAACCTCAGTTCAAATACACTGCAACCAGCTTTTACTGATAACAATTTTAAAAAACATTTATTCTTAATTACATTGAAAAGATTTGCTGAATCTCCAAAGGAGTGGATTTGTCTCATAAAGCCTGAGCAAAACTGCATGACGCGGCAGTCTTCATGTCCTAAATGAAAATATGAAAATGTGCATACCTGTTCCACACTCTATCAGTAAAAGCCTGTGTATTTGGAGCGACTTTGGAGGAAGACTAATTATTTGTGTTTTAAATCACTAAACTTTGTCTTGTTTTGATCAGGAAAGTAATATTGAAAGCTATGGATTTTTTAAAATTAAAACCCCGCACAGCGATAAAGGCCCTTGCCCCCCTTGCGACCGCGGGGTACGAGCCAGCGTGAAGTGCACACCTCTAATCCCCCGCCTATTTTACCCCTCCTTCACAAACAGTACCAACATTATACTACTTCATTCAACATTTTCACAACCGTACAGTTCGAGATAGAATTATATCCACATTGGCTTTAATGTTCAGTGTGATGTGGAGAATAAATGTGCCAAATATCAACTCTTTATGACGAAGTAATTTTTTTCAACCCATTAAAAATGCATGTAACCAAAACCCATGTAAGTCTATGGCAATATTTGTCAGGTTGCCATGGTAACATGCTTTTAGATAGTATGCTGTCATTTACTTTTTGTTCAGAATGGCAAGAAGGATGTCTGTGCCAAATTTTATTTGTCAAACGCTGTAGAGCCTTGTAAAATATAGCTATATGTATTGTATATTATTGCGTTCCACACATAATTTTGCACAAAATGTATATTAGTGCTGGAAAATAGGACATCTCATGCCAGAGATAAGCAAGTTTTAACATCCTATATTATGCTCTTTTTCCCATTTCATAGTCGACCCTGAGGGCAAAGTTGATAATAATAAGTGTTGCGCAACACTCATAACATAATAGTTATAAAATATCACCCATATCTTGGACACGCACGCAAACCCGGAAACGCAAACGCTTAGTTTGAGATTCGAAGCTTTCCACGGCTGACTCATCCTGGTGAGTAGGCCACGTTTGTCTTCTCATCAGAGGGAAAGGCTCGAGACTATTCTCTAGCTAAAGACTGCAGGAATCAATCAAAAAAACACTTTGGGCAAATGTACGAGATACAAGCACTGTAAGAAGGTTAAAAGCTCTGAAAAGTCCATTTTGCATGATATAGGACCTTTAAAAAACGAGCTTGCCACGCTCACATTTGGAAATGTATCAAAAATGAAAAGAATTACCTCTAATCGCACATGGGTGTACTTCATTTTGACAAATTTCAAAACCTTTTGACTGAAAATCCATGAGGTGTAAAAATGTGAAAAAAATTGGGTTCCACCCACTATGGCCGCCTCCCTGTGGGGTTTATAATATATTGTTTTACTTGTCCTGACATGAGGTGTGTCTGTACCATTTTTCATAAGTCTACGACGAAAAAGGCCGGTCATTGCCGTAATGTAGTTTGAAATTTGAGATTGTGTAATGAGTCATTTTGTGACGTTAATTTTTAGACACTCCAACAATATTTCACTGTTCCTGATTTTGGGGTTTTGGATCTTTTTATATTAAAGTGCAGATCATATTTTTGCAATGAGAGTCCATGAATGGGCCATGTTTAGACAGCTCTGACCTTGGGACTGGACTCGGGTCTTTAAATAAATAAACTGAATTGAGGGAGAAATGTCTGACACCAAAAGCTCATTCACAGTCCGCACTCACGCCTCTCGCATGGCGCTCACGCCTCTCGCATCGCGCTCACGCCTCTCGCATGGCGCTCTAGCGCCTCTCGCATGTGGCCTGCGCACCCTCTCGCGATGGCGCTCACGCCATTAAATCGCATGTGTAACGCCTCTCGCATCGCATGGCTAAAAGCGTGCCCTTCTCGCATCGCGCACCCGCCTCTCAGTGAAGTGGCACACGCCCTCTCGCAAGTCTGCACTGTCGTCACCGGCTCGGTCGCTACAACTCTTCGTCATGGCGCTCAAGCCTCTCGCAATTGGGACACTCATGCTCGCTGTACTTATTAATTGGGCACGTATCCACATTCTGGCTCGCACTCGCATCACTGGGCCTGTTCGAATACACGCCTCTCGCAAAAATCTCAAAAGACGCTCACGCCTCTCCTCACGCCTCTCGCATGCGCTTCGACCGCCTCTCGAATGGTGCGACGAGAGACCTGCGCTCTACATGCGGATTCGACGACTTTAAGCTTCACGCGTTTCAACGTCCCTTCTCGCATTGGGCGCTCCGCCCTCTCGCCATGGCGCTCACGCCTCTCGACGGGCGCTCACGCTCTACCGTAACATCACAGCTTCAAAACCACTAGAGCTAAACCCGCCTCTCTCAACTTGGCTAGTCCGCCGCACTCGCCCTCTCGCTATCGCGCACCGCTTCGCTATGATGATGTAACGTCCAGTCTCTCGCCAATGCGCTCAACGCTTTCTTATCAGCAGGTGACAGCTCAACGCCCTCTCGGATCCATGGCGCTCTACGCAACTTTCTGTCTATAGACACATGCCTAACAAGACACTCTCGACAATACACGAGCGCACACGCTCTCGATGCTCTTCGCTTAGCGCAACGGACCCCTCTTACTCGCATCGCGCTTCACAGCCCTCCACAATTCACTCAAACTATATCACATGACGCTCACGCCGTCTCCGCGCATGAACGCGTGTTAAACACACTACATCAGGTCCCCTCCGCACACGCCTCTATCGCATCGCCTGCAACTAGGGCCCGTCTCGAACGACGGCCTTCTCGCAATCGCGCTCATAGCACTGCTTCGTCTCACGGCCTCTCGCATGGCGCTCACATGCTCTATTCGCACATCTTGCTCGCTCACGCTCTCGCTGGCGCTCACCGCCTCTTATACGCATATCGTCCTGCTCACGGACTCATCATATGCATCCTGGCACGCTTCACCCATCCTCTACCGTCGTCACGCCCTCTTGGCGATGCTCACGCTTTCTCCTCTTTATGCCCATTCGCATGACATGCTCCACGTCCGCGTTCTCGCATTGGCGCTCACGCCTCTTCGCATGGCGTCACCGCCTCTCCGATGGCGGCTCACCGCCTCTCGCATCGCGCTCACGCCTCTCGCATCGCGCGCCCTCTAACGCCTCTCGCATCGCGCTCACGCCTCTCCTCACGCTCTCGCATGGGCTCACGCCTCTCGCATGGCGCTCACGCCTCCTGCAATCGCGCACAAGCCTCTCGAACGTGCGAGATGCGCTCACAATTGCTCATCGCACCGGCATCAATCTGTCTCGCACACGCCCTTCTCGCATGCGCGTCACGCCTTCGATCGCCGCTCACGCCTCATTTCGCCTACAGGCTCTCGCATCCCTGTTTCACTCCAGTTCCTCCTATGGCATCGCGCTCACGCCTCCTCGCTCAACGACTCTGTCCATTTGGCGCACCTAACACGAGCCTACTCACGCGAGTAACGAGCGCCGCTCTGCCTCTGGTCGCATTGGCGCTCCAACGCCTCTCTCCGCATCGCGACTTCCATTACGCCTGTTCTCATCGTGTATTACGGCGCTGACTGCGCCTCTCGCAATTGTGGCGCCTCACTCATGACTGTCTCCCCGAGGGGCAAGTAAGGTCCAGTTAAACCTATGCCGGCGGCTCCGCCTTTCTCCGCACAAGCTGCTCTGCGCTTCTCGCCTCTCCAACGGTCGTCGCTGCTGGTTTACGCCCCCTCGCTCACAGGCGCTCACCTACGCTGGAGTGTCGGGTACTCACGCCTCTCATCTACGCCTCTCGCATTCGCTGCTCCACGCCATCTTCCCGATCTGCCCTCCGCATCTACGCCCTCTTGGGTTGATCGCGCTACTAGGCGCCTCTGGTGAATCTCGACTCCACAGTCCCTACACTAACGACAGGGAGACGCTCACGCTCAACGAGGACAGTCTGCGTCCTAATCCCCACGGTCCTGTGCAGAGCTCACGCGCACACGCCTCTCGCATGGCGCTCACGCCTCTGCATGGCGCTCACGCCTCTCGCATTACACAGCGCTCACAACGCCTCTATCTGCAATCCCGCACACGCCCTCTGCAGGCAAAGTGCAACGCGACACGCCTCTCGCTCAACGCTTCTCGCAAATAGGCAGCTATCCAGCCTATATCGTCACTGGCCGTCACGCCTCATCTCGACCCACTCACGCACCAAACAGCTCTCTCGCATACACGCACTGCTCACATCGAACATGGCGTTACTCAGCGCACATATCTCGTGAATGGCGCTCACGCCTCCCGTCGGCGATTCTGGCGCTCAACGTGCGCTCGAACGCGCCTTTCGGCGCATCGATGCGCTCACGGCGGTCTTCTTCTCGCGCTCACCCCATGGCGCTCACGCCTCTCGCATGGCGCTCACGCCTCTCGCATGGCGCTCACGCCTCTCGCATCGCGCACATCGCCTATCTCGCGCATGCGCGCTCACGCCTCGCATTCGGCGCACACGCCTCTCGCTCACGCCTCTCGCAATGCGCTCACGCCTCTCGCCATGGCGCTTCACGCCTCCTGATAGCATCGCGCTCACGCCTCTTCGGTCGCGCCAGCCTCTCGCTAGGCACTCACGCCCTCTCGCCTGAAGCTCATCTACTCACAAACAGTCCTATTCTCTTTTTTATTTTTTCGCAATATATTCGTCGCCTTTAACTAACGCCTTACTTCTGCATCGCGCACGATGTCACTTCAGTTCTCAAGCTCGCACGCTCAAACGCCTTCTTGCCACGCCTCTCGTGCATCCCGCGCACAATTACGCCACTTCTCAGATCATTTACATTTGCTACACGCACTCTCGCTTTTCAGCGCCTTCTCGCATGGCGCTTCAAACGTCTCTCGCAACTCGGCGCCTCATGACGAGCCTGAGATCTGCTCGAAAACTCTGCGACCTCACTACAGTAAATATTACCGATTGTTCGCTCATTATGCCTCTCGAGTGCAATGTTCGGCGCTCCCAAAACAATACGCGCCACTAAATTTCGAAAACATCAACCTCTCACAAAAGCGCTCCTCTCGCTCACGCCTCTTGCGGACAATGAATCTGACCTCACGCCTCTCGCTAAGTGAAGACTGCTACATCAACGTTTCCCTTGTCGCATCATCCACACGACACCTCGGCACTTAAGGCCGTAATCACAACCTTCTTCGCTTTTTCTTTAACGCCACTCGTCCGAGCAAGTGCAGCACGCATTCAATAGTTCCTTGCTCAGTGAGCTAATTCTGCGCTCACGATCACTCTCGATACGGCGTCTGTTCAGCGCCCTGCTACTTCGCTCAGAGCGACTGTCAAGCCGTGTCTTATCTTAACGTCGATTTAAGAGATAGCGCACATCCACACATCGCACATCAGCTTGATGCGTCAGCCATTCTCGACAAAATGCGACTAATACCACGGCCTACTCGCTCGAAGCCACCGCATACTCATCCGTCACAAGAACATGCAGAACCTTTGCTCTACGTCCTTTCTTCGTGTAAAAACTCAGCCTATACACGCCTCTCCGACTAATGAATGATGTTTTTCTATCCTTTCATTCGCTTCTACAACGCCATTGCTCTCGGCCGTTCACGCCTCTCGAATATGGCTGCTCATCCATCTTGCATCGTAGGCTTGCTCACCGGATAAAGCCCTCCCAGAAATCTTCAAATCGCGCTCTACAGACACTTCGCAATGCCCCTTCACGCTCATCACCTCAACCATATGAAGGCGTATCTCACTATCTTCCCTCATACCTATATGTTTTAATGCACTTCACACCTCAGTCATACGCGACAACACTGCGACTCTTTTTCTCCTATCAGAACTACCACACGCCTTCTCGATAGATTGCTGACTGCTCGAACATCCCTACTACGACAACAGACCGTTCCCTCTACCTCAAGCAGTTCACGTCCCAAGTGTTCTCTCGCTCTTTGCTCGTAGAGAAGCAGACTCCCCTTAGCTGCCCCCTTCGTTGGACAAAAGCTTTGCTTGCTGCCAGCATACAAGCACACAACATCGTTCTCGCAAGTATGCCTTGTCCTGCGACGCCTTTTTCGTTAGTAATACAGAAGCGTTCCCACTGCATCTCCCCCGCCTCTCGTCCCTGAATCGACCTTCACAGAGCCGACCTCTGCGAACCTATTACTTTGGCAACACTGAAAATCCATTCGTCGGAGTCTCATTTTGCGACGTACAGCGGCATCTTCTCCCTGCATCAACACCTTCGCCAATCCGCCGCTCCACCGCCCGTGAATCCTCTGCTAATTGCATTCCTGTCTTGGCCCCACAGAACTTCGTTCAACGTCCCTTCTCGATCCTGACTGTCTCACAATACGCCCCTCTCGAGTAACATTCGCGTCGACGCCTCTCGGGCCTATCACGCCGCCCTTCCCTTTCGGCTAATTGCGCCACGCTGCCAAATCGCCTTACTACGCTCAAACACTCTTGCCCTGAGCACAAGCGACGTGACACCACAAAGCCGTCCTTCGCAGTCCCTACGCGCTTGCTCGGCAAAGTTCTGGCAATCTAGCGCTATCACGCTCACTTGGCTCGCTCAAAACGCCTCTCCCATGGCGTACAATAGAGCAGACTATGTCACCGAGCTACTCATCTGATATTAACTTCCACGACTTTGGCACCACGCCTCTCGCCCATCTTACCTCCGCCTCTTTTACTGTGTCTGTCTTCGCTCGATGCCTGCTCCGTGAGCAGACGTGGATAGGGCCACCCATCCTGTTCCTGCGACCGCTCGCGTCATCTTCATACCGTCTCGCCTACAATCCACAGTAGCTTCTCTCCGTTGAATAGCGCTCACGCGTTGTGCGCATAGGCTAGGCGTCAACACGCCTCTCAGCAATGGCGCTCCACGCCCAGTCTTCTGCGTGGTCTGAGCATGGCGAGCCTGCTGCACCACGCCTCTCGCCACCTGGCGCTCAACGAATCGCTCGATCGTCCAATGTGCTCAGGCTCACCAGCCACTGGCTCCCGCTCTCCACTTGGCCTGCATCACGCCCCTTATCCAGTCCAATGCGCTCTGTCGCCGTCTCGACAAATGATCGATCTCCACTACGTGACTCTCTTACGTGCTGCAATCGCGATCCGAAACAACGCCACATGACCTAACGAAAATCGGCGCTTGCCAAACGGCCTGCTAGCTATGGACGAAGCCTCGAAATCGCCCCTTAGCGGAAACGTACGCAGCATAGCCTCCCTGGTGCCCGCGCTCCACGAAGCGGATCACGCCATGCTCGCAGTACGGAGCACGAGCGTGTCACAACACACGACTCTCATCCTACACCACAAAAACAGATAACCGCTTCGACCTCGGCTCTAGCGCTCCATCACGCACCCTGTCACGCCATACTCAAGCGAAATCGCGGCCTCAACTGAGGCTCGTATGCTCTCTCGTGCGTAAACCAACTCTTGCTCTAACAGCCTCAGCGCTCATATTATTTCTCTGGAGCGGACACACGCCTTGCCATCATGTTAGTGCCGAGGATCACTTGTATAAGTCGTCTCTCGCACGTCAACGGGAGCACCTCTTGTTTCACTCGTCTCTGCTCTTAACGGCCTCTCGCAATGGCGCTCACGGGTACGCCTATCTCTGCAGTGCCTGCGTCTGTGCGACCACGATTAGCCTTCGTTTACCCAATAGACCACTAAAAAGGCCTCACGCCACCGATACTCTCAAGACAACGTACGCCCTGTCTCCCGATGCTCATTGCTCGCGTCAGAGCCTGCACGCCTCTTCGCTATCCGCGCCTCACGCCCTTCTCGCATCGCTCCAGGCGCGTCACGTCCCTCCCCGTGGCCGCGTGAGCGCCCAAGTCATCGAGCTGCAGCTACAAAACAGCCTGCCTCAGTCTGCCATTACGCGCGCTCTGACTCTGCCACACGCGCAATCACTGCACATGCGACCACTCACGTTCGACTATCCCACAGTCACAATAAACTGGAGCACTTCCCTATCTCACGGCATTCTACCGTGAACACGATATGGCGTCCGCTCACCCTCTCATGCAGCCTGATGACGTAACGACGCGAGTCAACACCGCCTCACGGCCTTTTATCGCATACCCCCAGGCTATCCGCACCCCTCTCGAGACTAAATGCTGCGCCAATACAACCTGCGCCCTGCGATGCACCTCCTACCGACATCTTTGGCTCGTACAAACCACAAAGTATTCGCCAACAGACTAACAAAAACCATATATCTGTCGCGTTAGCTGCAAATGGTGTGCTTATTATTCCGCTCACGCCTCTCCGGACATGGCCGACTGACATGATTAGCGTCCCTAAATTACGAACACTTGTCCTTGTGCCACGACTCACGCTCACATTCATTCACGCGCAAATGTCACAGCATTGCACACGCTACTATCTCATTTTCGAACGACACCTCGACGCCTCTCGAGATCCATATGTAGGCAGTAATAACTGAACCGTACCCCTCCTTCTGACCTTGATCCGCTGCATTGTATACGCACATTCTCTTCCTCCATCCTGCCCTCTTCTGACATCGACCCAATCGCACCCTCTGTCGCCTGCAGAGCTATCGCCAGTTCTTTAGATAAAACCGCACGATTTCTCTCGGTTCCTACTCTTCTCGTCTGCACAGTGTTGCCATCATTCTGCTCCACACCACCTCACCATCTCGGGCCTTGAGCATAGTGCCCTCGTGCACGTATGCGCATGCCTCAGTGAGGCAATCCTAACTCAACTGTCCTCCTTTCTGCGTGGACTTAAGAGGCGTACTTCCTTTAAACGCAGCCACTCTCGAGACCTATCGAGAATTGGCGATCCTCTTTCTACGCCTCTTTTATCGCCAATTCTCCTTTAAGACACTCGGCACATGTTCTTATCCGTCACTGCCGTGCTTACTGGCTCCAATGCGTCTGGCGCCACGCCGGACAAGAATGTGCCATCACCTCGCTCACGCCTCACCTATCGAGACATTGGCGTTTGACCATCTCTTCCCGTCGTCGCATGGCGACTGCTGCGTCGACCTGCTCTTCCCAACACGCCGCTCTTCAACCGGGCCTGCATGCTGCTCCATCGTCACCACATTGCCGCATCTCACCACAGCTCAGCTATCTCGCACTCTGGGACCCGCGGACAACACCCAGCATGGCGGTCGTCTCCTCGAATCCTATCCGGTCCGGCAACCTACAGCCGTTTCACCGCCTCTTTACGCATTGCGTCGTTTCTCTTAATTCCTCTTCCTCTCTACGCAAGATCTACTGTCTAAATGGGGTATCCAATGCGGTGCCTTCATCGCATGGCGCTCACGCCTTCTCGCCAAAATTCGGCTCATTGCCTCTCCCGTCACGCCTTGCTGTCGCATATGCGCAGCCTTCATCGAGCCAGCATCTCGAACAATCGTGCCAGCTTGTGCCGGTTCCAAGAACACTCTCTCTGCCAAGCTTCAGAGACAAACACCAAGACAGAGCGAGGCCGGCTTTCTGCGTCACTCCTGCGCCGCTTACGCCTCCTCGCCAATCGCGCACACCGCCTCTCGCCCATAACGCCGACGTAACTCGTTCAATTGACCGACCTCCACGACCACCCTTCTTTACCTGACGAATCGGACTCGCTCATCGAGCGCTCTGATCTCATAGTGCGACATGGCGCTCACGCCTCTCGGATCCACTCTAGCTCTTCATATTTCGACTTGCAGCCATCTCAAGGGAATGCCCAGAGCCTCTCACGTGGAGCACTACTATCGCAGTTCGTGAGATGATCTTTCTTTTACCGCACGTTCCTCACTATTCAAGTCTTTGCGGTACTCTTCTCGGCCTCAGTCTGGCGACTTCACATCTTTAATTTAAATCAGCTTTAATCGCGCCTACTTAACAACACCACTTCTCTTAGCGACACGCGCACAAAGGCCTCTCGCCGATCCTCTTCCATTTGTTTTATTCAGACGAGCGTTCTACGCCTCTCTGCTCAATTCGTCCTTCTTCGTATAATTTTGCGCTGCAACGCCTCTTTGTGCAATCCTGTGTGCATCAGCTTGCTGACTTCTATACGTCCTCCTGTCAACGACCTGTGCTCGCCTGCACTCTCGCCCTCGTCGACGGACTCAAACTGCCCTGTCGCAAAAGTCCTGTTTTTGGCGCTACCCCGCCCACTCCTCGCCATTGTGATCCTCCCCACCGGGCCTCCCTCGCATGGGCGCCCACGCCTCTCGCATGGAAGCTCAACGCCCTCTCGCATGGCGCTCAACGCCTCTCGCATTCGCGCCAACGCCCCGCCCTACTCGCATGCTCACGCAAAACGCCTTACTTCGGTGTTGCATTTATTTGCTACCAAGACAATACTCGAACTGGACCAACCGCCTTTCTCCCGCGCTGCGTAACAAATGTTTCGCGTTTCACGCCTTAATACATCGTTACGCTGACTCACATTTCGCACAATCACTACGCAAATCGCAGAGTTCACGACTCGTCACACATCGTCGTGCAAGAACCGACCATCTGCTGTAGCGCTCTTCAATAAGCCCACGTCTCGAAACTCTCCGCTCATAGTGAGGCACAGGCGTCAAGAGCCTCCTCGCTCTCCATCAAGCCGCCTCTTTGCAAAATTGGGTTGCACGGATCGTTGAGCAGAAGGCTCCAATGACTTCGGATTTCTATTAACCGTAAAGCCACCCTCTTAGTCTATCAATACGTTCTCGCTCGCCGGTTTCTACACATGGACTCACGAATAATCGCCTGTAAACATTACTGAAACGCCCTCTCGCTAAACGCCTCTTCCGCATAACTGCACTGTGCAATAGCCTACCATAGATCAAAAGCACACAGCTATCGGCGGCTATCAACGCCTACTCCCGTTAAGTACCATAAAACCTCGCTTGCTCAGAAACATGCTCACTTTTGCGTGCGCAATTCGATTTTGCGAGATCACGAGCGCTTCATTGTGTCGTCACCGCGCGCACACGCAACTCTCGCCATGCCCTCCACGTCCTCGCGCATGAGCGCTTCAATGCTGTAGGCGTGCCTCGCGTAGATTGAACAGAGCACGGCGTTCCTATGGTCAGCTGCCTCTTCATGGACATCGCTAGCTCACGCCTCTCGCTATTGGCGCTCACGCCTGCTCGCAATCGGCACACGCCGTCTCGCAAATCGCCGCTACGGCAGTACCTTGCGGGCCAATCCACGCACGCTGCCTCTCTGGCTCACGCCCTCTCGCTAAACCGCCCGCTTCTGCAACCCGCGGCTCGAACGCCTCAACCGATCGGTCACTGAGCTCACGCCCTCTCTGCAAATCGCACTCACGCTCCTCGCCACAAACGCTCTCGCCAAGGAGCGTCAAGCTCCTGGCCTCATCGAGTGGGCCTGACGCAGGTTTGGACTCCACAGCCTCTGCGCTACCCACAAAACACGAATTCACGCCCTGCGTATCACGCATATGACCCCAAAAAAGGCCACCATTCCTTCTTACACTAGCGGCCTCTGTACGCAACCCGCTGTGCATTTCTGAACGTGTCCTCTTCTTTAACGTTTTTTCGTGTGCGTCGTGCCCATGGCCACCGTGGAGACTCGCAGCCACCCGAGGGGTGGGGAGGGCGCTGCTCCAGTACGCATCGCAGCACAAGTTTGTAGGCCCACGTCTTCAAGCTGGCAGCCTGCGATGCAGCGTCGCAGTGGCGCATTCAGCGCGTCAACGCCTGCTCCCACGAGAATGGCCCTGGCACTCTCCCTGCCTCTCGCATCGCCTCCATGACCTGCACTTCCCAGAGCGACGCCTCTCGCCAATCTCTATCGTCTTCGGTGAACTCGACGGTCAGAATGCCGCCACTCGGCGTCAAACTCTTAACGCACATTAACCTTTCTAACAGGCATCAGTAGCCACGTTCATCTGATCTTTTTCACCAGCAGCACCTTGACATCTGCTAAATGGTCACGTGCCTTAGAGTCCTTCTTCGCAATCAGTCGCCTCACTACGCAAATGTTAAAATGTTAGTGCGTCAACTAAATGCTGCCTTCTTCGCTCATTAGGCCTGTAGAGCCGCGTCTAACTGCGCAATGGCCGCAACAAAACCTGTCATTCTCGCGATCGCAGCTCGTCTCTACCCAGCAGCGTCTTTTCTTGACTCGCAGACAATCACCGGTGCTGCGAACCAGCACGAGTTCCTCGCACACGCCCTCTCGTCACTAACCTTGAACTCACACTGTCTAGCTCCTGACCCGACCATTACAACCTGCACGAACACCTGCCAGCGACTCCTGACTCTCGTGGCACGTTGTCAAGTGCTTCTAATTGGCATACCTCGCCTCTTGAAAAAAGTCACTACATCGCATCCGCGCTCACGCCTTCGCACCCGTCATTTCCCGTATTCGGTGCACCTCAAAGGCGCTTTTTCAAGAACACGCTGCGTCGACAATATTTTCTAGCGCAAAAAACTTCACCACATTTCTTTCGAGTGTCTCTTTTCATTTTAGCGTGCATAACGCCGTCTTTGCAATAAATTCACAAGCTTTGCCTCGGAATGATCGCGCTCACCGCCTCTTCGCAAATCCGCGCTCACGCCTCTCGCAATCGCGCTCAACCGCCATCTGTGCGACCAACAACCAGACCACATATCCCTTCTCCCTTCAGCTGATAAGATCGTTGTCCATACGAACCCGTCACTCGTTACGAAAAGTCTGTATAGTCCACGCACTTCAAGCACTTTACCTCGCATACATCCAGACTACACGACCCTACCATATCACACCAGTGGCATTACTCCAGCTCACGCCTTACATCTCGTCGTGCCAGCAACCTTATTTAATAATTTCTTCTGCTCAAAGTATCACAATAGCTTCACTCTATGCTCTCGCAACAATCTACTAAGATCCCACCTAACAGATGCGACCAATAAAATTACACCATCCACTTCATATATTACTTCGATCACCCTCTCTCACGAACACAAAAGTTTTTGTTCTCCATAACCATTCGCTCTTCGGCCTCAGCTCGTTGTTCATCACGCTCCATCTGGGTGCGTCAAACACAATAGACGAAACGCATCTGATTGGGCGCACCGAGCGCCTCAAAACGCACACTTATTCCATCGCTCTCGTTCACATGGAGACGCTACCGGCCGATATGCACTCTGAGGCATCGTGATGTCATTCTTGCCGATACCGTTCGCCCTTCCTGTGTCCTCTATACCTAGCTCCGCTTCACGCCTCCCGAGTCACAACACTCCTTCAGCCATGGTGACCTCTCGCATGCGCGCATGCTGTCACTGATCTGGCCCTTCTCGCTAGCCGCCTCACGCCTCTCGCAATACGGCTCACGGCCTCCGCACAACCCGGCCTTGCGGGCAACTTTAAGCTCGATGGGCGCGTCGCGTTTCCTCTAAACCGGCCATTCCCGACCTGCGCGTGCAGAACAAATGCACAAGCGTTAAACGCCCTCCTCCGCCAGACTGACGTGCCTATTCTGTAACATACTAAACCTTTACTCTTTGCCAAGACTTCTCAATCTTGTGCCGCGAGCACCTGTCTGCGCAACGACCGTCCGTGCTCGACACCAGCAGCATATCTCTAGACGCGCTGCAAACTACGCAACCACGCCTTAACATGCCGACCAAGCGCCCACGTTCATACAAGCGCAGCTACATCTGACCCACCCCTTCTGCTTTTTTCCGCGCCATCAAGTCAGCCCCCTCCTCGCACCAACCGCTTAGCCACTCCTCGCAGCCACCTTATAAGCCATACGACCATGCAATCATTCACCACGTTTCGTCTGTCCACTATATTCTGGTCGTACAACTGGATAGCATAACTCACTCTTTCACCAATGTTTCTTAAAACGTGCTCTCAGATACTCAGGTGATTGTATCCAGCTACTCCACATGTCAGTGTCTGGATAAATGACATCCAGCTGCCATTGTGGCTTCCTGTCAAACTCTCTCGTCTCTCCAACGAATGCCTTCGGTCTTCTGTATACAAGCAGGTGTCACGCGCGTCCCACACACACATACACACCACACACACACACACCACTTTGGCTCATTAGACAGGGCGCATTCAAATCCGCCTGATCCTGCAGCATTTGACCCGAACGGGAAATCCCAGTTCCACCACAGGTCTTCTAGTCAGGGACCGACACAGCTAAGACAGGGGCGGCGCTGCCCACCTATCAGCCCACCAGGAAACTCCCCGTATACCAGTCCACTCCTTGCCTGTCACTCACTGAATAACAATTGTATACAATTTTTACGTGTTTAGTATTTTATTTTGAATTCAAGGTTGGATTTTTATTTTGTGCGCAGTGCAGATTTTCTGTGCGCAGAGACCTTTGGAGCAGTGCGGCGTAGAGGGAACAGTGGTTCTAAGAACCATGGAATACCACAAGCAAATGGCAACCTCGAAGAGTGAGGCAAGTTCAAATAAGCCCATGGCAAGAGAAAGTTTAATGCCGTAATCCAAAGTGTCTCCTGCAGTGTGATAAATTGTGTAAAATATTATACTTAAAAAGACAGTTACACAAAAACCAGAAGGCGCTCATTTGTCTTTTAGGATTTAAGCTACAAGAAATATTCTTATTTTTGTTAAATCATACTTTTCTGAAAAAACTAGTAAAATTTTTTTTTTTACTTCTTAAAGCTCTTTGAGATGTGCCATTTCATTTTGTATTATCCTTTACATTCATCTATAGACTAATTTGGTAAATTATAATATCTTTTAACATGGCAAATTTGAATGAATTTGAATGTTGCCGGTCAAACCACAGCACATTCACAAAAAATGTCATTTAATTTGTTAAAATATTTTAAATTTAAAAAGCTACACCCATGCTTTTCTCAATGATTTAATGATTTTAAAGAACTGGTAATTGACTTTCCGCAGTGTCGGTGCACTAGCTTGACATAACTTTATCTCATAATGTGTTTTTATGTTTTGGTTAATTTTATAGAATGTTTTATTTGTGTTTTAGTATCCTATGGTTGTTTGTTGATTATTTTGTTGTGTTTTAACAGGGACCCATGGAAAAGAGAACTTTTCTCATTGGGTTTTCCCTGTATAAATAAATAAAAGGAAAATGTTTGAGAAAAGCTTTCCTTACACTTCTGATCTGATTTGTTTTTTTGAAAATATTAATACCGCAAACATCCTCAAAATTCATGTATCCATTTCTTAAATAATGTTGACTTTAAGTCTTTTCAAAACCAAATACATCGGGGTTCTGTGCTTTTTGGTAAAATCACATTTAATTTCCAGGAGACGGCTACAAAACCTGCCATAATTACTACTGGTCCAACTTGATTAGCTTAAACCTTAAACACAGAGCGGAGAGCTGGAGTGGACATGTAGATTATAAAAAGTATGAAATGTGGTCCACATTTGAGAGTACACAGCGGGACTCACAGCAGGACTCACAGCAGGACTCACAGCTGTGCTCCAGAACCACTGAGGCAGTTCAGAGCTGGAGCTGCAGGCTGGGAGCGATCCAGGGCTTAATCTGCAGGGGCCCGGGGACTCTATGGGGGCAATTTTATTTTAAGGCACATTTCTGATGGACTGCAAATGGGGTGGTTGATATGCCCAAAAGTTCATTCCAAAAATGTGGCACTTAGTATTGAACTACAACAGAAGTAGATCATAATTTTACATTTTGTTCATTATAAGCTGCAATATTGATCCAAAATGGTTTAGTAATAGAAACATGTCAATTGACTTCCTGATCAAAACTGCAAACAACTGCTAGCTGCTAACTACAACCGCTAGCTGCTAACTACAACCGCAAGCTGCTAACTACAACAGCCAGCTGCTAACTACAACCGTAAGCTGCTAACTACAACAGCCAGCTGCTAACTACAACCGTAAGCTGCTAACTACAACAGCCAGCTGCTAACTACAACCACAAGCTGCTAACTACAACAGCCAACTACAACAGCTGCTAACTACAACCGTAAGCTGCTAACTACAACAGCCAGCTGCTAACTACAACCGAAGCTGCTAACTACAACAGCCCAGCTGCTAACTACAACCGCAAGCTGCTAACTACAACAGCAGCTGCTAACTACAACCGCAAGCTGCTAACTACAACAGCCAGCTGCTAACTACAACCGCAAGCTGCTAACTACAACAGCCAGCTGCTAACTACAACCGTAAGCTGCTAACTACAACAGCCAGCTGCTAACTACAACCGCAAGCTGCTAACTACAACAGTCTAGCTGCTAACTACAACCGCAAGCTGCTAACTACAAACTACGAACTAGCAACCTGCTGCTTCTGAATGGTTCATTCACCTGTCACTCATTCACTCACCTGTCACTCACTCAGAGCTGGACAGAGGCTACAACAGGCGGTACGTCAGCTCTGCTTCAGTCACGTGGAGTCCAGACAAAGTGTGTGATTCAGCGGCTGACTATTTAGGAAAGTCTAAAACAACAGTTAGTATGGAGTGAGCTGTTTCCTAAATGTCCCTGATCAGATAATGGAGCGTTTCATAAGAGAGGTGCAAACTGCTGCGTCATTAGAGATCCACTGCAGAGAGAACTAGGGCTGAGCAATTTGGGGGAAAATATCTAATTGTGACTTTCCCCAAAAATATTGTGATAGCAAATCAAGATTCATGCAGTATAAAATACACATTTTAACAAAAAGAAAATAAAGAATGTCATGTATTGTAGAGGTTTGACCCCCGGAGACACATTGGATTATATATCCCCTAAATTAAAGCAGTTCATTGGGATCAGTACTATCCGGCACCTATCACAAGATCCACTTATGTCCTGAGCAAATACATTTTTTCTTTGGCTGATCCGAGACTCTTTTTGTAATATGATAAAGCATTGTTAATCAATAATCAATTAGTGATTTAGATCAGTCTCTGGATTAGGACATGCATTCACACTGGACAGAGGCAAGGTAAATAGAGAAAAGAACCAGTAGATCAGTGACTGAAAAGGCCTTTTGAAAAGATAAATATTTAAAGCATACTGAATATGCCCAGCCGTTCCCAGAGTGACTTCGATTGGTTTAAAGACCGACAAACAAAAGCACAGAATCTCATTTTCAAACGCTTACTGCTCCGAGCGGACCAGGATTCACACACCCACACAAGCAGACATTCCACTTCAAACGAGCCAGATGGATAAATATTTAAGGAGTCTCTTATTCACAACAGAGCGGAGACAGCACATCTAATATTCCAAGTCAGATACATTACTATTTGATGAGAGAAAAAAGATCATTTGCAGTTCGGTTGCAGGCTGGAATTGTGCCTCAAAACATGGAACATTTTGGAACTAATTAAGTGGGCCGTGAGACAAGTGGGACGGAAATCCCGCTCTCCTATAGGGCAAAAGATGAATGAAACAGGTTGAGGGTGACGTGACATCAGAACATCCTAGACGCTCTAAGTAAGCTGCTCTGAGTTGTCTAATCCCACAAACTGCCATTGTAAAACCTGTTTGCTCTGTTTGCTAAGGATCCGTTCTCTCTGTTTGAGCTGAAGCTGGTCCGTCCTGACAATAGCTCATTTGTTTACCTGTTGCAATAGTGATGTCCAAAGAGTGATGGAACTATGGCCCTGTCCCAATAGATGTCTCCGGTCATACTTCACTTCCTGTGCCACCAGAATGTCCCCGCCCCCTTCAGGGTGAAAACAAACGCAGCGTCCATAGAAATGAATACGGTGCGATCGGTGATATACTTCAAATAAATGTCCAAAAACTATATTTAGTGATTTCTATCGAATAACCAAAAACAAACGGAACGTGAAGGACCAGTGTTTTAGCTTCAGACAATTCACAGAAACGACGTAAACGTTGTTAAACATCATCATATATGCATGTATCAGAAGCATGTGTTTTCACTTCAAACACCTGCTAATGTTCACGTCTTCTGATAAATGAGCTGTCTATCGAAATAAAATGTTAATCCACAGTATGAGCCATGTTTTCTTCTGAGTTTTAGTTTGGTATTTCTACATGTAACAGTGACTTTGTGCCGTTTTATTTTTTGGGGGCGACTTAAGTCCAGTATTGTGTTTGGATTTCATATAGTTACGGTAAATGTTTTCAGTCTACTTTGTACAGTATATTGGTAGAGGAATAAAGTATAAAACTATAACTTTGTGTCTGTGGGTTCATTTAGCACAAGCTACAGTTAGCAGGCTAACTGCTGCTTATTGCTAATAGACATGAATATCGGAATACATTTTGGATCCCTTAATCAGACACATGGAGCCTGGTTGAATATTTACATAATTGTCATGAAGCAACTAAATGGATGAATGACTTTGTATTCTTAAATTAATAAAGAAGTAAAAAATAAAGAAGTCCAATTTCTCTCTGCATTCCACACTGTTTCCAGAGTCATTCCTCTCGTGCTATATGTGGTTAATGATCAGGTGGTGGTCAGTCAGTGGTCTCTTCATTCTTGCTGCAGTGATCAGACTACAGAGGTTGTTGTAGCCTAATGTTACTTATTTAGTGCAGATCAAGTTTTCTCGTGTTCCTTTTAGTTTTGATCGTTCAAATATCGTGCTCCATAATCTCAACAAAAACAAACGCACGCCGCTGCGCATATACACAACCAAACAAACAAGCGGGCGAGGCGGGACATGCCGCTAAACCAATGGGAGTTGCGCATGGAGCTGGGCGAATCACAGCCCTGCCGGTGTGTGTGTGTGTGTGTGAGAGGCAGAGATGGCATCCCCCCACATCCCACCTTTTGTGTGCAGGTGGAGCTGGACCCCAAAGGCCTTTCCCTCCATCTGAGATTAAGAAATCAAATCCTAGAGTGCCATGAACACAACCTATTGAATTTGCAATTAGGGTTAGAGTTTTCAATGGCCCGTGGTCACAATAACAAATTGCTTTTGAAAATGAAGCTGGCAGAAGGCTGATTGATACGTGCAGCACTGTGAGAGGCGTTTCTTCACTTTATTAATCTGTAAAACTCTGGCTGAGAGCGGTCGGAAAAAGGGACGCTCGTCGAGTAGCCAGCTTCGACTAGATGAAGCATCACAACAGCAGGACAAGAACAGAGATCATGTTTTCCGAAATAGTTCAGAGGAAAGCCCTTTCCCATACAAAATGTGCCTCAGTATTTCAAGTTAATAGCAGCAGGTCCGGGGCCAACGCCGCACAGTGATTGGTCCAACGGGTCAGATCAACCAAATGACTCGAGCTCAGACACAGCAGAGGGAGAGAGACAGGAGCGACGAGAGGGCACGGGAGGGCGAGGGCGACGGGAAAGCGAGGGCGACGCGAGGAAGGCGGGAGGGCAAGGGCGACGGGAGGGGAGGGCGACGGAGAGGGTGAGGGTGATGCTCGAGGGCAACGGAAGGTAGGGCGACGGGGTGGCGACGGGAGAGCAACGGCGAGGGCAACGGGAGGGCGGACGGAAGGGCAAGGGTGACGGTGACGGAGGGCGACGGGAGGGGCAAGGCATAGGAGGAGGGAGGGGATGGGAGGGGAGGGCGAACGAGAGGAGGAGGCGGTGGAAGGGGAGAGTGCCGCGGAGGGCAAGGGCGGGATGGGGAGAGGCAAGGCGCCGGGAGGGCAAGGGCGACGGGAGTGGGAGGGCGACAGAGAGGGCAAGCGGCAATGAGGGAGGGCGGGCGGAGGGCAAGGGGACGGGAGGCTGAGCGGCGAGGGCAAGGGTGACACACAGAGGGCACGGGACTGCGTGGGCGACAGGAGGGAAGGGCACAGGTGAGGGCAAAGGGCGACGGGGAGGGAGGGCAACAGCGAGGGTAACAGGGCGAGGGCAACGGAGAGGAGTGACGCGAAGGGCAAGGCGACGGGAGTGGAGGGCGACGCAAGGACGACGGGGCGCAGGGCGACAGGAGGGAGGGGCAACGGGAGCGACGGAGGGCAAGGGTGACGGAAGGAAGGGGACGTGACGGTGACGGGGAGAGGGCGAGGGCAACGGGAGGGCAAGGGGCGACGGGAGTGGAGGGCGACGCAAGGATGACGGGAGGGCGACAGGAAGAGGCTGAGGGCGAAGGGAGGGCGAGGGCGACAAGGGAGGGAGGGCAACGGAGGGCAAGGGCGACAGGACTCAGCCAGAGTGCTGTAAGGTAGCCGGTGTGACCTTGGGCTGCCCAGGAGCTTAATGATGAGGCCGTGATCGACGTATCAATCATGTTCGCCGTGTTGCATTTTAAATTAGTGTCCCGCTCGGCGCTGGAGGAGTGTCTGCAGGGAGGCCTCTCTCTCCCCCCTCTAAGGCTGAGTAAATGTCAGGTCTGGGCCGAGTAAACAGCAGCTCGCCTCACGCTGCCAGAGGTTGAAGCTGGTTATCACACAGGCGGTTTCATGCAGGGCTAGGTTTTTCCAAGATGGCGCCTGACGGATGCCCTGGCCTTTAGACGAATATATGTTGTTTCTATTATTGCTCGGTGATTTATGTTGCACCTTAAAGCTGAGATAAGTTCCTATGTTTGTGAATTTTGTTCATTGACAATGGCAATAAACCTTTTCTGATTCTGATTCTGATTCTAAACAGGGATGTCACTGTAAAAAATGTAATTGAATGAAGAAACATCGTTTAGGAGTTTTAGTTTAGGATTATTACTGACACCATGTCCAAACAGTAAAGTACTCCCATTTGTTGGCCCATAGGCTTTGTTGGACTGGACAGTGCAGTGTGAAATGGGGATGAGACTGGGGAAGGATATGCCAGGCTCTATGTGCAGCCGGCCACACCGGCTCTGACAATAAACTGCATGTCCTCCCTTCTCTCTCCCCCGTTCCACGCTCAGCTGTTCTGTCTAATAAAGTCTACGGGCCAAAAAAAAAAAGTGAGATGTGTTAACAAAGCAGTGTCGACAGGGATCCAGCTCCACGGTTCAGAATGCTTCAGAACACACCAAACAGGAAAGAGAACATGAACAAAGTCAATACACTCCACTCCTGCGCAGTCCCACGAGGAGACCGTGAGCAAGAGGTTTGCGACGTCTCAGACTGAACACTTCGAAAAAAGGGGAATAAATATGGACCCCAAACCATTTCAAATGAACTAGTTCTGTTTTTCACATTAGTCTCTGGGCCGGCTGATGCTTAAGTTCATAAAACCATTCAAGAGAAACGGCACAACAAAGACCAACCCATCATAAACGCTCTGTACAAACCAATTTTTTAGTTCTTATATATTGGGAACAGAACAATCATTATCGATGAATCTAATAATCTTGACATCGCTTGCCTCAGCTGGTTAAAGGAGACATTTATGCTTCTTGCAGGCAGCTGGAGCCTCAGTATGAGGACAATTCACATGATTACTCAAACATGCATTCATCAATCAAAATACAACTTTGAGAACACACAGATGAGGAAACACTGTTGTAACAGGGTTGAAAGATTAAAGTTAAAGCTAATTTAGCTTAAAATGTCCAATTTCAAACACTTCTGATTGTCATTTCCCCCAGCATCCGTTTGCCCACACCAGCGGCTCCTCTCCTGCAGCTCAGGGCTGAGCTGTCACGGAGCTGTTCTGCATTCAGCCGAGCGGAGCGGAAAGGACCTCCCAACGCCTCACTGCTGTGGTGGATCCGTCACACTACCACCCCTCTCCCCGTCCCAGACAAGCCCCTCTGTCACCCAATATGCACCCACCAAAAGTAAAATGCAGGAGTCACTCACAATCTAACAAAAGTATTAATACCCCTGGAACTTTTTCCACATCTTGTCACGTCACGGTCAGAAACTTAAATAAACTATTGGCATTAGTGAAAGAGCAACACAAAGCGGCACACAGTTTGAACAGTTATTTCCAGTATATAAGTGTACAACTCTGGTGTGTTTTGTAAATTCTAAAGGCCGGTACCATTCCAAACATGTGCGTCAGTGTATTTTGGATTGGAGAGTTAGCGTTAGCGCCTCCAAACATCAGCAACCATGACAAAAACAGGTTTGTCCTGTTATGGTCCTGACGACCTCGATCATATGTGAGTAACACACGAGCCTCATTAGAAAACATGACCAAGTTAGCCATTAGCACTGATTAGGCAAGGCAAGTTTATTTGTAGAGCACAATTCGTACACAAGGCAATTCAAAGTGCTTCACACAACAGGAAAAAATGCATTAAAATCACAAAGACATGGCAAGAAATCACAAAATTAGTTCAAGATTCAAAAGAGAAGAGTGCAAAAGAAAAGCATTTCAGTCATATGCACAGCCAAACAAAACAGTTTTTAGTTTAGATTTGAACATTGCCAGAGTAGAACCTGTCTCACATCCTCAGGAAGACTGTTCCAGATTTTAGCTGCATAAAACTGAAACGCAGGTTTCCCCATGTTTAGTCCTGACTCTGGGCACCAGCAGGAGGCCGGTCCCTGAGGTCCTCAGAGTCCGAGATGGTTCATATGGCACAAACATGTCCGATATGTACTTTGGTGCTAGGCCATGGAGAGACTTGTATACAAGCAGAGCTGCTTTGAAGTCTATTCTCTGAGCCACAGGGGGCAGTGCAGAGACCTGAGCACAGGACTAATGTGATCGTACTTCCTGGTTCTAGTCAGGACCCGAGCAGCAGCGTTCTGGATGTACTGCAGCTGTTTTAACAGCTCGTTTGGAGAGGCCAGTGAGCAGGCCGTTACAGTAGTCTAATCTACTAGAGACAAACGCATGGATAAGTCTCTCCAGGTCTGGTTTAGACACTATACTTTTGATTTTGGCAATGTTTTTTAGATGGTAAAAAGCTGCTGACGTTATTGATCTGACGTGGCTGTTAAAATTCAAATCTGAGTCCATTATTACCCCCAGATTTCTAACTTGATGTGTAGGTTTTACAGCGAGACTCTGGAGGTGACAGTTAACACTTTCTCTTTGTTTCTGTGGGCCAAAGACGATGATTTCAGTCTTGTCTGAGTTCAGCTGGAGAAAGTTGTTTTGCATCCACACACTGATCTGTTGGATGCAGTGACAGAGTGAATCCACTGGTCCATATTCACCTGCCGTCAGTGAAACATAGATCTGAGTGTCGTCTGCATCAATTGTGATAGGACACCATTCTTGCTGCGTATCAACTGACCTAACGGCAGCATGTAGAGGTTGAACAGAAGGGGTCCCAGGATTGACCCTTGGGGCACCCCACAGGTCAGGGGCATCTGGTCTGAGACACAGTTACCAATTTCGATAAAGAATTTCCTGTCTTCCAGATAGGACTTTAACCAGTTTAGGGCAGTGCCAGTGATGCCCACCCAGTCCTCTAGTCTCTGTAAGAGGGTCCCATGATCGACAGTGTCAAAAGCAGCACTCAGATCTAACAGAATTAAGACTGAGGCTTTGCCCGCGTCAGTGTTGATGGTGGATGTCATTTGTCACCGTTGACAAGAGCAGTCTCAGTGCTGTGATGAGGTCTAAAACCTGACTGGAAAACATCAAATGAGTTGTTTATTAAGAGGAAATCAGTGAGCTGTTGGTAAACAACCTTTTCAAGGACTTTGCCCCAAAATGGCAGATTAGAGATGGGCCCGGTAATGACTCAGTACTGCGGCATCAAGACTGCTCTTCTTTAGGAGAGGCTTTATGACCGCAGTTTTCAAAGACATTGGGAATGTTCCAGATTGAAGCGACATGTTAACTATGTGAGTGAGTGGTGCTAACAAACTGTTCAGCACAGACTTTAGAAATCTGGAGGTCACACATGGAGGCAGCATGTAGATGAACTCAGACTGGTGATGATCTCCTGGACAGTTTTGTCAGTTACAGGTGCAAAGTGAGTCAGCTCTAAGTGTGTAGGTGGTTTGAGGGTTATTTTTTGCATTGTAGAATTGATAGCATTTTTAATGCCCTGAACTTTGTCATTAAAGAATAATGCAAACTCATTACACTTGGATGTGGAAATGAGTTCTAACGGCAGCTGAGCTGGAGGGTTTGTTCATCTGTTACTGTGGCAAACAGGACACGCCAGTTGTTACTGCAGCTTCCAATTATTTCAGAAAAATATCCTTCCCTAGTTCTACATAAAATGAGGTTGTACTTGTACAACTTCTCTCTGTAAATCTCTTTCTGAACTTGGAGCTTTGACTTGCGCCATTTTCGTTCGGCCCCCGGCGGCACTCCCTTTTCTGTGCCCTGACCGAATCATCATTTCTCCATGGCGCCTTCTGCTTATTTTTTAACAATTTTAGCCTTCATAGGGACAATGGTGTCGAGAACATTCAAAACACTAGATGTAACAGAGTTCAACAAATCCTTTACATTAGAACATGAGAAGTTTATCATTTCCATAAACAGTTTTACCCGTGCTGTCATTTATGTCATATTAGCATGCATGTTGCATACATGCTAACATGCATGCAAAAAAATATTTTTAAATCTAATGTAATGCTGGACGAAGTGCATCAAACCAAAACACCACAAACATTAAAGATATGAACTGTTAATCCTTTTGGCCAAACAACAGCAATTCCTGTCTTTGTTGCCTCATAATCAGGGTTAAAGATGTACTTTGTTATACCCAAAAGATTCAAGCCATGTACACGCGTAGGCGGGTATTTTTATGAAAGCATATCCGCCGCCCTTCGTTTTCTAAAAAGTACTGCGTACACACATAATCGTTTGAAATACATGTCCATCCACACAAACCCGTTAAACATGCCAGACCAATACTTGACGGTGTTTACCTAATAGTTAGACCCAATCTCTCCAATGAGAGCACGCCTTTTCTCGTCATCACTTCCGCAAAACCTGAGGCGTGGCGCCAGGATTCGCGAGTTATTTTGCATGGATCTATCAGGTTAATTAGTGCAATATCGCCGATTGGTAAAGCACTCGTTTCTGTGCGCCAAAAAGTACATCAAGTTAAAATCAGAAGTCACATACACTTCTCAAAGGATCCACAATGTCCACCTGGCGTAAACGAGGGCGCATGTGTGACGTGTGTCCAGGAACTGGTCGCAGATGGGGACGTTTGGGACCTTAAAACAGCGTTTACCCACGTCCACACGCAAAACACAAAACCAGAGTTTTCCAAAAGCAACCGTTTTCAAGAGCACATAATCCTCCGGTTATGTGTGGACGACAGGTCAAATCGAAGAAAAATATATGCGTTTTATCAGATACCAGCTGCTACCTGTGGACATGGCCTCATATAGTTGCAAGTCATCTGGACTCTGTTTTAGAAAAACAGAACGTTTCTCTCATCCAAGAGTCATTCCTCAATCAGTGAAACAAGTCTGAAAACTCAGGTTGAAATCTTTTTCTACAAATGGAACACTCCTGGACAAAGGGCATTACACCGACATTTTACCCATTACATTATGATATTAAAATAGCTGCATTCACCCGACTGTCTGACTTTTTGGCGATCTTTAAACTCCAAACGTACTGGAATCCTGCTGTTGCCACCCGCTTGAATCCCAATCACCAAGAGTTGCCAAATAACAGAAAATATCCTTTGCAAATCCACTCATTTTGACACAATTACTTGTGTTTTGGAGAGAAAAAGTATAAGACTAACACTGTTTTGGATTGGTCTCTTTCTTTAGCCAATCACCGACTTTCTAAATCCTCAGCTCACCAAAACAAACTCCTGAACGTGGACTCGCACGTGCCACTTTGTTTTTACTGCTGAGTTGAAGTGAAAGTAAAAACTATCGGAGCTTCCATGGGTTTATTTGAGCTGCGGAGGGAAAAAGACAGTTCCACATGTCTGATAATCAAATGTTCTGCGGAAATGAGGAGTCGCTAAACTATCTTTGCCCACAGTGCGGTTATATGTACTGAAAAGTTTCGGTGGCTAGTGCTACATGTCCAGACGTCCCTGAACGTCTCTCAGCCTTTTTGACTCACATTAAACGAAGGTTATTGTGTATTGTCTCTAATGAATAAACTAACTGTGGATTAGGCGAGTCTTTTTTGTCCAGGTTTTGTGGGGCAGAATGAATGGGAACTGATTTGTTTGGCACGATTTCTGTAATGTTTTTGGGATCATTTGAATAACTTTTAAATGTGGATTAATTCCAAAAGCCCTAAAAAAGACACATTATGCAAAAGTAGTACCAGTAATTTAAGAGATCCTGACAGTGCCAGAGAGTAAATAGATACTAGTAAGAATAAAGAATATAGTCTACAGAATACAAGTCTACAGAATAAAGTCTACATAAAGTCAAAGTCTAGCTCAGAATAAGTCTAGAGAATAAAGTCTACAGAATAAAAAGGGGCTACCCCCTTAAATAAAGTCTACAGAATACAGTCTACAGAATACAGTCTACAGAATAAATCGCACGTATCACAGGTCGCACCTTTTGACCGATTTTCGTCAAAGTTCATTTTGTACATAATCTTTGTCTAATTCTTGGCACTACTTTCGATATCCCTCGGGGGTTGCCATTTTTTGGGCTCTGTTGTCCCAAAATGGGATTTTTCCCTACCTCAGTGATTGGTGACATTATCGTCACGGCAACTGTACAGGATATGGTCATGCATTACACAGTCACTTACAATGGCTTGCCATTGCCTGGTGTCTAGTTAACATCATTTCCTGTCATTATTAACTTCAAGAATGTTTGAGTCATCATGAAATGTTCTGAATTTGAAGCGTGAGAAGAGGGGAAAAGATGCTCAGAAATGTCTGTTTTTACCTACCACCTAACTCCTCCCACATATCTGCAATTCTTTCAAAAAATGTACAACACATAGGAAATCAATGGACATGTTTCTATGGTTACGTCTCTTTAGATCAATATTGCGCTTTATAAAAACAATGTTTACAATTCTCCAATTGTGCGTAAAAATTCCACCTGCAGTCCATGGATCTATTGGAATACAGTAACTGGACAGGGTGCTGCTAGCTTAAACCTGTCGTGAGTCGGCCCCAGTGGTCAGTCTGTGGACCTGCAGCGAAAAATCCACAGTCCAGAAAGCACTGTAAAAACAAACTGGGACCTACAGCTTTAACAAAGCTCAGCTTCTGTGGCAATTCTGTGTGGACAAACTACATTATATGTGCAATCAACTCTTTTACTCTTTAAACATGTTTATTGTAAGGTAAATATGAGCTCAACAAATATTACACTTGAATATGTTCGGTGGTCTTTATCCAAATGAAACCTCATGCAACATTTTTGGCAAACTCAATTGAACTTAAATGTCTGGCAAACTAAGGCTACAACTGACAGATAACATTTGAACTGTTTCTGGTTATCTAAATTGTGAAAATAAAGTCAAGCTAACGACTAGCATGATTGATGACTAAACTTGTGGAAAGAAAACATATTAAAGAAGGATCAAGTATCTAAATATCCTGAGTCGAGATATTTTTAGAAGAGGATACAGCATTAGAACATGGCTGAACTGTCAAACCGTGTTGAGTTGTTCTCCTCTCCATGCATGAGTGTCTCCGGCCCACTATCATTACGCCGCATCAATTTGGACGGATTACACGTCTCCTCCCTGGCTCGTTTCCCAGGCATAGCTTTAAATAGGTTGTTATAGCCCATAAAACATTATTCTTGGGCACCGTGTCAGCTGAAAGCGCCAAAGTGTGAAGACCTCATTTGAATTTTTCACGGCGAGCACTTTTTTCCTTTTTGCATTATGGAAAGCAGCAGGAAGCCGGCGTTATCTGGAAGTGGCATGTCATCCAATCCCTGAACACGGAACATGGGTAATCCTGCCGAGCAGCGCAGGTGGATGGCTTCATAAAACGAAGCGCGTTCGAGGGGAATGATTGCACTGTACGCATTTACAGTAACCATGGTCATGGTTTTGCACCAGGAGTTAAAGGCTGATCCTGTGGAATGCTGTGGGTGGAGAAAGGTCTTCTTCATAGCCAGACGAGCCAGGACTGAGACGTGGCCTGCTTTTCTCTGCTACTTAATATTGAACTAGAACAGAGGTAGATCCTATTTTTACACTGTGTCGACTGTAAACCACAATCTTCATCAAAAACAGCTTAATAATAGAAACAGGTCCATTGACTTCCTGTTCAAAACTGATAAGCCCCGTCTCTTCAGAGTGACATTCCACTGTAACAAGCAGCAGATTGTCAATTACATGTTTTTGCCTCTTTAGAACTTTTTAGAACTTTTCATATAATCATAACTAAGAAGAGGTATGTGGGCGGGGATAAGGGGTAGGTGAAAACAGGACTTCTTTTTACTCAAACAAGCAGGAAACAATCAAAATGTAACTTTGAGGAAACGAACGATGAGGAAACACTGAGATTAAAGTTAATTGTGTAGAATATGTCTCCTTTAAGAAGAGCCTGGTACTGACATTTTGTGATTCCTTCTAACACTATGAAACATTTTCAGTCAAATTATTATGAATAGTATTAATATTATGATTCTTATTTCCCCACAGTCCCACAGGACCCAACCCAAATGCTTTGAGATCGTACGGACTTTCAGACACAGCAGTGCCTCCAGTTAGCTCCACAGCCCCAGCTAATGTCGATGGAAGGTATTAATGATTGAGTTTGTATTATTTCTCTATTTCTATCTTACACCATCATCCAGTTCTGTACTGTGGGTTTTATTCTGTTGTTTATTCTGTTTTTTATTCTGTTTTTATTCTGTTGTACAAGTGTCCTTGGGTGGTTCTGAAAGGCGCTTTTAAAATAAAATGTATTATTATTATTATTATTATTTGAATGTAGGAATATGGATATTACAAGCAAGAAACCGACTTTTCCATCTTAAAATTTGTATTAGAGTTTCACAAAAAGCAATAAAACTTTAGACACGATAACAAATTAACTGTCAACATTTCTGAAAGTGTTTGATGATTTCCTATAAAAAAAAAAAAAGTAAAATACATGTTTTCTGTCCAGGTATCACTCTCATGTAGCTGGTGGTTTTCGTTTGTCAAAACCATCTTGTTTTTGTCATATTTTGTGATATTCTGTGGCTATATGCCTCTATATGTTTGAAATGACATGTTTAATAACTCAGTAACCATGACAATAGTACACAAGCCTAATTAAAGCTTTGCGGGGCTGCTTGGCTGTTTACATCATGTGTTTGTTCGGAGACAGAGACAGAGCGCTGGCCTCGGAGGAGCGGTGCTGTCAGGCCTGGAGGGGCCGCTGTCCCCGGGGCCCGCACACATACACAGAGGACTGATGCACCAAAGGTTAACGAACCTGTTTGTCATTAGCAGGCAGCGCTTACTGTGAGCTGTCAATCAAACCGCACAACAACACTCGTTAGTCGTCGCTGGTGGTCTTTCAAACGTTTTACTGTTATTAGACAACAACAGGACTGACTGTAATCCCCATTTCCATAGACCTACTGTGTAAAGCACATGATCATATGTTATCATCTGGTTTTCCCTCACATTTGTAGGATTTTCTACTCATAGTTCTGTATTGGGACTAAACAAGTACTAAACAAGGTCTAAACTTGAACTAATACAGGTCTAATTGGACCCAGAGTCAGGACTAGACATGGAGAATCAGACTTTCAGTTTAATGTAGCTAAGATCTGCCTGAAGAAGACTCAAACAATGTTCAAATGTAGACTAAAGTCAGTTGTGTTGGCGGTGCATATGGTTTCACCTGCACTTTCTTGTAATTGAAGTTTCAAATTATTATTAATGATTTTATTTGTTCGCATTGTTATTTGTTATTGTGGTTTTATTGTATTTCGTCAGTAAAGCACATTGCCTTGCATTTTGAAAAATGTTGCTTTACAAATAGCCCACATTTTGATTGATTGATAAACTAAACCAAAACTAAGCATGGGTCTGAAGAAGGTCTGAAGAAGGAGAATGACTCTTGGATCAGAGAGAAGGTCATTCTCTCTGTGTTTGACCCTGTTCCTGCCGCTGACCTTCTGCAGTTTGAATGACGATAACGTTGCTACTGTCAACAAAAGCAACAATTCACTCAGACAATGCTTTAGAAACCGTAAATGTAATAGCACTAAATTGGATCAACATTTTGGCTGATTGGAGCACTTTACTAGTTTGTATTACTTATTTTGAGTAGTTAATGTACATAAACTAATCCACTGCTCTTTGTTTTTCTGATTTGACAACTGGAACACAGAAACTCTGTGAAAACGTCTGTCCAAGGTCTGAGTTCCGACCTCAGAGGACAAATGGAACGTAGCATTAGCATCAGTGGAAATATAGTGTCTCCATTCTCTCTTGTCCAATCATCTGGCTGGAGCCCAGGAGAGCAGACCGCTTTGGGAGCTAGAACCTCATGTAAAACAGCTCAGTACGATTCCCTTTAGGGAGCCGGCTGTTTAATACAAAAACAATGATGTCACTGGAGAAAGGTCTATAAGAAGCTTTTAACCATATAACGCAGGGGTGTCAAACTCAAATCCACAGTGGGCCAAAATGTAAAAACTTGAACAAAGTCGCGGGCCAGTATTGAACAAATGAAACTTTTTAATATTGACCCTAACAAGATTTGCTTTAACATTGAATATGGAACAAGCAACACTTATTACTATACTATATATTGGGATTTGTAGTGGTAATGATGAATGAATGCGCTGTATAATACCTAGCGCGCCAAGCCCTAGTAGTCATTTGGTATAGCCTCTCGGGCCAAATATAATTACACTGCGGGCCAAATTTGGCCCACGGGCCAGAGTTTTGACACCTATGATATAGAGTCTATATGGTTAAAAGCTTCTTGAAGTACATTTTGCACAATAATGTTGCCATCAATAATTTTAATTATGGATGATATACTTGATAAATTCTGCACCTCTCCTACCTCTACTCTTGACTATTCACAACTGGTGTTTTTTGCAGGCTGATGCGAACGGTTATAGGAAAAACACAGGGACTGTCACCGATGTTCTAAAATCTAGCTGAGTCGCTGAGTGATCGATAGCATGAGCATGGAATGGCGAGTCTACAAATGATATGTCAATGTGACACACAGCTAATGCCCCTCCTCTCACTCATCCTCTCTTTCTCCCTCACACTCTCTTTTCTCGCTCTCGGTGGCTGGTGAAGGGTCCTGGTCCTGCAGATTTACAGTGATGGTTGTAGGAGATTCAGGAGAAACATAGGTTGTAAATGGAAGTGGAGGCAAGGGCTGGGGGTTGTGTGGGGGGCATTCATAAAAATAATACTGACAACCCCGTGACGAGAATTAAATATATTATTGATGTGAGATGGAGAAGAGATGTTATGAGGGCTTTGCTGCTTGTCTCCATGGAGATGGTATTACTTTGCGTGATATTTTACACCAAAGGGCAATAAACTTAACCATCCCCATGGAGACTGCAGCTCATTGTAAGAATGCATGTTTTTTCAACTAACACTTGCAATTGAATTCAGGCAACATTTTATTTTTATGCTTAATGCCACACTGTGGAACATTCCAGACTGCAAGTCACCCATTTTGCTACTCGTAAGTGTGCCACACCACAGACCAGCGGAATAAATCAGGACACAGGTTATTTCTATCAGGACAGAGACTGAGCAACCTTTTGAGTACAAATGACTCGGGTTGGGATGAGACACAAGCCCCACATGATGAGCCGAGACAAAATTGGATCAAGAGAACGAAACAATTCTGTCCAACATTGTAGCTGTCAATTTAGAACTGCTTTTTGGAACTACCATACTTTTCGGACTTTAAGCCGCTACTTTTTTCCCACTCTTTGAACCTTGCGGCCCTTACAACGGTGCGGCCACGAGACCCAGGTGCACCACGAGACTCCATGTTCTAAAGACAACGTGGGGACCTGCGTCTTATTGACAGGTGCAGCCTGTATATGTATACGTTCTTGTTTCTTTGTAACTTTCGTTGGAGCGGCTTTTATTCAGGAGCACTGTATAGCCCGAAAAGTACAGTACAGCTTCTCCAGAGGTGGGACTCAGCAGCGCTAACCCTTGTTGTGTCCCATCCGAAATGTAAACATGTGGGGAAAATCACATCATTTGCCCTGTGTGCACAATCTTGTGGCTAATTCATCTTGCGAGCTCTTATGGCACGAGATCTTGTCCCATCCCTACAAATGACCAGCAGCGACTTTCACATCTATGAGGAAGGCTTGGAGACTTTGAGAGAGAAAAACCTGATGTGATCCCCTCTGTGATGCCGCAGTCTGAAAGTAGCATTGCTAACAGAGGATTGGCTGAAAAGACCAAAAATGACAGTTGAATATAAAAAATGACAGGATCTCAATCTCGATGAAAAGTCACATAATTGCACAGGCTTAGCAGGAGGAGATCTGTTACTCATGGCTACAGCTTTAGGAAGAACCTGAGGCAGAATAGTGTCAGGTTCTAGTGATGGGTCAGGACCAGCACCAAAGCTCTGTACTGTTTACCTCCCGCAACAAAAAGGGAATTTGACCCATGCAGAAGACCCGCTGACCCTCTGCTCTCCACCTGGTCTCTCCCGCCCTCTTTCACCTGTGACACAGGGCTTTCAGAGGTGAAAAAAAAGAAGAAAAAAAATACATAAAAGGGAAAGATTGCGTTACATAAACTTCTACAGAACAATTTGTATCACTTCAATACGGAGCACGGATTTTACTTTCCCAGTAGGAACGATTCCGTATTTTAGGATAGTTGATAGCCCTAAAATTTGGGATATCCCATTGATACATATACGAGTAACTCTGATTGCTCAGGCATTTAAACGGGTTGTTCAGAATGTTTCAGAAACTGGAATAATGACTGCATGTAAACGTAGTCACAGACAGACAGAAAATCAGCTCTTGAGTGGTCTCCATTCCACAATGTTCTGTGCATTCTGGTGATAACATATTTAAGGGTTTATTAGATAGTTTTAGATCAATATTGAGGTGTATATAAGGAACTAAATGTAAAATAATCATCTGCTTGTGTCACAAATGATTAAGATAATAATAATATTATGTCATCTTGGGTACAGTGAAGAGGCAAATGCACAACACATTCAGACAGGACAGTGTTTTGGAGAGCTGCTCTTTGTGAAGCAGTGGAACAGAACCGTGGTGTGGCTTTCACCTCCGAGCGCACTCACAACATCGGGATAATGGCTTCCAGCTAATCCTCTGTTCTCTCTCACTCTCAGAGCTTCTCCTCAGAAACGCATGGCCATGATACAGGAATGCCGGCGCAAAGGTCACACATTGGGATTTTTCAGAACACCTATGGATTACACTGTTCTGGAGAAATAATGTGCATTTGAACTTTTACAACGGGGCGGTTGCCGTAGAGTCATGAGTTCAAAGCCACGTTTAGACTGGCCCCAGATGGATCACTTTAGAGTGATTTGGAGCATTTTGGCGTAAAAAAAAAAAGCCAAAATGTCACTTTAGTGAATGAGACTTGTATGTACATATGGTCATATGAGCTTTATAGAGTTGGAATATTGAGCTTATTCTTGTATCACATTCTGCATGTGTGAGCTGCAAAACTCAAGACCGGTGTTGTGTTATCTAACTGAGCACTAAACAAAGACTGTAAGAGTGTGTTTTAATGGTATTGGTCCAGCCAGTGGCTGTTTCACATTCAGATTTTTTTTTATTTTGAAATTTATGAACATAAACACAAAAAACAAAATACAAACAAAAAAGGATTGCTCGCCAGATATAACCGCCAATTGTGTCCACCGGCAGAGTCCCGAGGCCCAAATACATAGTTTGAAATCTGATTAAAAATGAATATTAAAAACATAGTAGCACAACAGTAGCTGCCAAAAAAATCTCCCTTGTGCATTTAGTTTCTTCCGAACAAACGCTGCTTAGTACGACTAGGGCAACATGCAACAGGATCATGCCTGTTTTTGGCGTTCCTTGACCTGCCAGCAGTCGAGTTCAAAATAGCCCAGACTAGGAGCATTTGAAATATATTAAACATAAATAAAGATGAACAGGGAAAAGTTGCTGAGAAGCACTAAACTGGTGACAACGGATCTTTGCAGCCGCTGAGAAATCATGTATTGTTTATTCTCCCTGCACCTCCAGAGTCACGTTAGAATGTAAAATTAGGTTGTAGTCTTTTATTACAATCCGACACATAGTTCCACGGAGAAATGAGCTATATGAATCTTAGATGCGCCTAGGGAGCCAAAGTTGAGCTAACGAGACAAGCGCTCAAAACTTTCAACTATACCCGAACCCGTAAAGCAAACACGCACAGGATGCATGAATCACGCACAGCGGTCTGACGTACCGTGCAGTCACACAGACCTTTCAATCCAACAATGAAGCCCCTGAAAACACGTTGTTCCTCCGGTGCCACGGCGCGTAATGTTCCTCATTAACAAGCAGACTTCCAAACACTTCAGAGCACGCGGTCCTTACAAACATGTGACATTTACACCAAATCATCAGTGAAGCTGTTGTTTCCTGTGTCTGCAGCATCACACGTGTGTGCTTTGACAGAGCAGTGTGTCAGAGGAACTGGGGGTCTGGCTCACCAAGACCAGTGGAGAAGCAGCAGCGAAGCAGCGCAGAGTGCTGCGGACACACAAAAAAATATGAAATAACATATTTTTAATTATGGTAAACTGAGCCACCTTTTGAAGATCCCTGACCTAGTCTCTGCTGGGCTTAGCTAAATATGCAGGTGCCGTTTCAAGAGAACATTTCCTCAAAAGTTCTGCTCCAAAAAATGTAAACAAGTGCGTCACGGACTAAACCAATGTGTCACAACGAAAGGGTTAGATCGTTCTCTTTAGACTTTCAGACTTATTTAATAAGAGTGAATGGTGTGTGAATAGTAATCATATACATTCTCTGATAGATAGTTTTGAACTGATATCACTTCTGCTTAAGGTTGTGCGAGGGGAGGGGGAGTTACTATGATGGAAGAGGGCGTCAGCAGTCAGCCAGGGGGGGGTCCGGACCCCCCCGACCCCCCATGATTTCCGCCTATACCTGTCTGATCATTGTGGATTAAGATAGGTTTAAGTATTTCTTACATTCTTTTGGACATAATTGAGGTGTATAAATGTTAGTCCACATTCAGAATAGAAATGGGTCTGTATGAGGCACATTCCAGTCGGTCTTTTAAAGCTTTATACCACTCTGAGGTGAACCCATTGCTCCCCAGAGATTTATTGTTCTTTAATCTTTTGACTGTTAACTGTTATTTCAGCTCCTAATTTTTTATTACGTTCTTCTGACACAACAAGTAAATTGATAGTGTCAAGAAAGGAATTTATATTGTCTTCTTTATGGTCTGGAATTTGTTTTAGTTTTTTTTTTTTATAAATGATTCAAATGCTGATAGAATTTGTCTTGTTTCGTTAAGATTATATCACTTTCTTTCAGCTATTTGTTTTTAAGTTTCCAAGGTAGTAATTTAGAAAATTGTAATCCACTCACATATTATCTCTGTTTGGTAAAGAGAATTTTCCAAACTATTTCTTGTGAAGTCAGATCATTAATTACTCCTCTTATCTTTTTAATTTCTTGCAGCATTTTAGAACACCACTTTTTGGCATGGTTTTCCTCCAACAATTCAAATTTTTCCTGCATATCATTTAGCGTTTTCTCCCTTTGTTTCTTCTTTTCAGGAGGCTATAGCTATAATTTGTCCTCTCAAGACTGCTTTGGAAGCATCCCAGAGAATGGGCGGAGAAATTTCCCCAGTGTCATTTTCCTCCAGATAAGTCTTAATGTTGTTGGACATTTTTTCCTTAAACAAAGGGTCGTTAAGCAGGCTGGCATTGAACCTCCAAAGTGTGTTTTTTTGTCTTTCCTCCAAATCCAGAGAGATGTAGATAGGAGCATGATCACTTAGGTCTATTGTGCCTATATCTGCTTCTGTGATTTTTGATCTGTCTTTATTGAGAACAAAAAAGTAGTCTATTCTGGATTAGAGTGTATTTCGATTTGAATAATGGCCCCCTATTAAGCTGACATGCCCTAGGGTTCATTTCCTTCCAGATGTCAATCAATGCTATAGACTTCATTAAGAGATGGAACTTCTTGTTAATTGTTCCTCCAGTGCCTCTTGAGTTCGACACGTCCAGTGGAGGCTGAATGCGAAGATTCCAATCGCCGTCACAAATTAGGGTTCCCTCAGAGTGGTTCACAATCAGTTCCATGACATCAGCATAGAAATGTGATATCGCCCCCTGGTGCATACACATTTAAAAGACTTTCCATTAATATTCCCTTTAACCAGTACACGTCTGCCTTCTTTATCCTTACATTCAAAACTCTGTTCAAAAACTATTCAGGTTTGAGATCAATATTGCAACTCCCCTTCTATGTTTGCCTCTGTATGATGAATAATAGGATTTCATACTTTTTGGATGTTTCTAGTTCATTCAAGTGGTTTCTCTTGTAAAAAATATGTCTATTCTTTCTTTTTTCATTTTTGTTTAAATTTTTGTTCGTTTGATTGGGCTCTGTTATGCCATTCAACATTGAATGATGACACTTGTAACACTTCTGATGCCATTGGGTTGGTTGTATTGATCTCACATTTACAACTTTTGAATATTTTTTTGTCTCTCTAGTCGAAAACAACAAAACACACACAAGAACCATAAGAAACACAGAACAACTGAAAAGGTGAAAAAGGAAAACAAAAGGGTTCATGTTAGAAATGGGCATGAACCCAAAAGATCGAAAAGGGGGAAGTCCCAAACCTAATGAAGGGCACTCCTGACTCCCAATCCTCAGAAGGGCTGGAGGAACTGGATATAAAGACCCCTGGCTCACCACGTCCCCCTGCTAGCACTCTTGCATATACTTTCAATTTCCCTCACATTTGACCACCACTATATTTGGGCCATCGATGAGTAAATTGTTCAGTCACAGAGATTATGTACAAAAGTAGACAGCCACCAGGGGGCATGAAGTCTGATGTTAAGAACAAAAAAAATCAGGTCATTAGTCTCATCAAATGAACAAATGAAACATGCGACCAACAACATGAACTCACATGCCCCACGCTGGTGGCTCCATCCTCTGTACTGTTCATTTCTCTGTGTTTTGCATCTTTCCTTAGGAGCACCTCTGCTTCTCCTGGTGTTCTGAGCACGTGTGTTTTACCTTCATAAGTCAAAAAGCCAGGGACAGAGAATCCATGTCTCAGTTTTCTCTTCACTGAGCTCCTCACAGATGTGGTGGAACGTTTGCCGTTGTTGGCGAACCTCGTATGGAATATCTGGAGCAAAGAAGACACTCTTGCCTTTGTACTGGAGGTCTCCTTTAACCCTTGCAGCCTTCATAACACGTTCCTTCACACGGTCGTTAAGAAACCTCATAATCAGGCCTCGTGGTTTATCAGCTGCTGGTCTTGATTTGCCCAGGCGATGTGCTCTTTCGATTGTGATGGGAGGGACCTCAAATCCTGAGTTAATAAGGAGCTCAAGTATGATCTTCCACAAGAAGCCCCCAGTGTCTTTTTCTTCCTCTCCTCCTTCTATGCCCACAAGCCTCAGGTTAGGACGACGCGATCTGGACTCCACAACCAGGAGCTTATTTTTCATGTTATTGTTCTCAGACTCCACTGTCCACTGTCCTTACTGTCTGCAGATCGTCCATATTGTCTGATACGCGCTGTTCAACCTGCTCCATGCTTCTTCCCGTTATTCCATCTGCTTTGAGCTTAGCGGTCACTGCCTCAGACACCGCCGGAGCTATGATAGCTAACAACTCAGCTCTCAGAGACCCCATGGCATGCTGCACTTCGGACATCTTGAGCCACAGCCGATGACCAATCCCCTTCCGACGCAAAGAAGTCCCGTGAGTCTCCATCTGGGCGGGCGGGGCCCTGCGTCTCTGGGCGGGGAGGGAGCCTGGCTCTCAGGTTTGCCATGTTAGCTGCACTAGTCTTGTTAGCTTGTGATGCGGGCTGTTTTCCAATGGAGCCGTGGGCCATCAGCTTTGTCTGTTTTCTGTTTTGTGTCTTCTCTTTTACTCATCTCTCGTCCTTTTAAAACCACATTTTGCAGCAGCGGTGTGAGGTGCGTACACTCAGTGCATCACCATAACCGGAAGTATATTTTAGTTTTTAAACTGAATTAATGATTATTTGAATTTTTCATATATTAACAAATATTACTCGTCAAACACACCTTGAAGGGGGCACTAGAGAGCCACGATGGAGTGTATTTCAGAGCTCCAGCAGACTTGTAAGTATTTCACATTCAAAAAGGACATATATTTTATAAAAATCTTTTTCGGTCATGCGTTTTAACTCCCACATTCTACGGATGTAGATTTGCGACCTAAGGACTTCATTCTATCAGGTGCAGGGCACCCTGACGCACATGTCCACTCAGTACAGAACCCTTCACGTGCAAAACAAGCTGATAACTTGGGGTGCAGTAGGACCCATGGCTGGGGAAACCCCATGTTTTCTCTGTGCGCTTCACACATGCTACAGCCGATCCTATCACTTTCTTTCCAAATGGATCTAAAATGTGACTGTTTATCGAGCTTTGGAGCAGATATTTGATATTCTAAACAAGGACATGCATGATGCTGGATCAGAGTTTGGGGAAAACGAGTGGGACATTGAGACTGAGCACACACACGTGGGAGAAGACCGAGTTATTCTCCTATGGCTTAAAGATGTAGTAAACTAGTTTTTTTTATTCGTGCATGTAGCTGTGCATATGTTCTGTGTGTCATAAAAGGTGAATCTTCTTGAAGTTTGTGTTACAAAAGGTCATTTTTCTCCACTTTTTGCCTCAAAATGCATGATTCTGATGAAAATTACAAACTGAGAAATGGACATTTATTTTTGGTTCAACCTGCAGCAAAAACGTTTGTGTAGGACTGTGAAGATTGTTGAAATTTAGCAAAAACTCTGGCGGGGTGTCTTGTCCGAACTAGGCTGGCAGTGAAAGAGTTAATAACTAGGGATAAAACTATGCATCCTGAGTCTGAATTTAATTCTTAAATGTCACGATACACACCGTACACGTGTCTCAATCTATACTCGATACAAAAAAACACATTAAAACTGCCCCACAGACACGTCCGGGCAGCCCGCCGCGCGCCCTGTATCTGGCATCACCGCACTAATGTCACATGGACTAAAGCGAGCGCCACATGACAATCTCTCAAACACACTTGACAAAATGTTTTTTTGTCACCAAAGTGGGAATAGTGACATTAAAATGTTCATTATTTTAGGATAATAAATACTCTTCTTAATAACCGTACACTCTAAAGGATCAGGTAACACCAATGTTTACGATAGCTGACTAAATTCAGATTCAAGTTCGATGCTGCTGAAAAGCTAACAACAAGCCCCGTCACAAGGAAGAGGAATCATCAGGGAGGACATTAAAGCTCGGATAATTCTATAATAACAACTGCAGCATGCATCTGATCATCTCAACGAGCTGAAGTCAGACATACAGACTTTGTAGATTGAAAGTGATGTTGTGGATGTGAAAAATGCATGGTCAGATGAGGTGATCACACTCCAGCCTGTGGAGGAGCTCAAACGTGAAGTGAAGTCATTACGGGAAAAGAGTGAGGATCTGGAGGGAAGCGTGAGGCACGATAACATTTGTATCTTGAGTATTGACAAACAACCAAATCTTAGCAGTCCAAAAGAGCAGTCATCGGCTTTCCAACTGGACCAGGACGTATGGGTTGACCGATCACACTGCTCACTCGCAACGTGACAAATAAGATTTAAGCAATGGATGTTCATCTTCAACGCTTGAAAATGCCTAAAGAAGCTTTTATACACCCCCCTCTAGACCAGTGGTTCTCAAACTGTGTGGTGTGCGGCGTGTCAGCTGAGAGAGAGAGCGAGCGTGCATGGAGCTGCAGCTCGTCTCGTCACTCAAAAAAGACTTCCACGATGAAGACTTTTGAGAATAAGTGTGTTTAATGTGCTTGTGGAGGAACTGGACTTTGGCAGCAGGAGTTCCTTCTCTGCGCTGCGATGCGAGGAGAAAAACTTCACGTGACCCATCAAAAATCTCCTAACCCTAAGTTTGAAGACCCAATGCTCTAGACCAGGGGTTCTCAACCTTTTTCAGTCACGACCCCTATAATAACAACCGCTGGCGTCCGTGACCCCCAAACACAAAAAATAGACTACCTGCAAGGTGATAAAGTGGACTTATTTCTTTTCAGGGCAGGCCTAGCTAAATGAATCTGGCAGGCCAGCAAGCAGGAATTTACATTTACCACTGCATTTGAAGGGAGTCAAGGCTTATTTAAGGCAGTTACATACATTTTCAATATTCCCCACATCATCTGAGGACCCCCTGAAATCATATCGCGACCCCCACTCCTTGAGAATACCTGTTTGATGCCAATTATGGGAAAATGTTGAATACTATCAAAATGACCTGGATCGCTGGTCGGCTTTGCCTATTTCCCTTCCTGGTCCCATTGAAACTATCCACATGAATGTTCTACCGCGGTTATTATTATACTGTGCATTTCAAATGCTACCAATAAGAACATCTGAGGAAATAGAACAAATGTTTGACAAGGTAATGTCCTCGCATAAAATACAAAACACTTTTAAGTCTTAAATAGAGAGGAAGGACTATTTCACAGCAGTTATACGATGATCGTATACGGATCATGTGCTTTGAACCACTGCTGCTACTGATGCTACTGCTGCTACTGCTGCTACTGCTGCTACTGCTGCTACTGCGGCTACTGCGGCTACTGCGGCTACTGCGGCTACTGCTGCTACTGCGGCTACTGCGGCTACTGCTGCTACTGCTGCTACTGCTGCTACTGCTGCTACTGCTGCTACTTGCGGCTACTGCGGCTACTGCTGCTACTGCTGCTACTGCGGATACTGCGGCTACTGCGGCTACTGCGGATACTGCTGCTACTGCGGCTACTGCGGCTACTGCTGCTACTGCGGCTACTGCGGATACTGCGGCTACTGCGGAACTGCGGCTACTGCGGCTACTGCGGATACTTCTGCGGCTACTGCGGATACTGGCTACTGCGGCTACTGGATACTGCGGCTACTGCGGATACTGCTACTGCGGCTACTGCGGATCCTTCAAACTGCCAATACATTGCAGATACTGCAATACTGCGGATACCTAAAACCAAACTTTAGAATTTTGAAGAAACTCGGGGTGGTATTTAAGTTACCAACAAAGCTCTCTATTTTGTCAGGCATTGGATAAATTAAGTCCTTCAAACAATCATTGCATAGAACCCAATATTCAAACACATGAAGGGAATTTGAATTGAAAATTATCAATCGATTCTTCCAGATAATAATGCTAAAATGAACCGTAATGCACCCAAAGTCTATGTTGGAGCAGTGTCCAATCACACACACACATCTTCTGGACATGTTCTAAATGACAACACTTTTGGGATGAGTTGTGATACCAAGAGCTGTTACAGTGGCTTTAATTAGCACATTCCTCAAGGTCTGCAGGGACGAGCTGAAGCAGATCTTCAAACTGTTACAGCCGCTCTGAGATGCATCACAGTGAACTGGTTAGATGTGAGCCACCATCTCTTAATGCCCGATACAAAATGTTAAAGAATCTTTTAGTAGAATCCTCCACCAGATGGAAACCTCGGCGAGGTTCTATGAATGTAAGTGCCTCAGGTCACACTGCTTTACTATTGGCATTGTATAGGAAACCTTAAACCTTGTGTTAAAAACACCTTGATGTGCAAAGTTAACACTTTCCAAGATTCCCCGTTCAAGTCACTCCACCTGCAGTCAGGCTTCCAAGTCGCTCTTAAATCATGAGAATAATTATTACCTGAATCAGTTCCAAAAATGGTGTAATCAAAATCAGGTTGATTAAAGTCGGTTGTGGACGAGCACTGGTTCTTCTCCTCTACCTGGAGCAATAACACTCACCTCGACACCGGCTTTAAAACAGGGAGCCTGGTCGCCCTCTGCAGGTTAAAGATGCACATGTACTGTATGGAACCTTTGGGCAGAGGCTTCGTATGACATCAAACATGTCTATCTCCAAGGAGACAAGCAGAGCAGCTTCCAGATCGCAGAATGAATGTTTGTCATGGGAGTTTTTAGCAGTAACAGCTTCCTGAAAGGGTTGCGACAAGATCTCCAAAGACAAAATTGCCACAAGATTGTGCACATATACGGGAAATGCTGTATGTATAATTTTCCCCCATTGTTTACATTTGGGTGCACGGTGGCAGAGCGGTTAGAGCTCTCGCCTCCCAAGAAGGAAATCATGGGTTTGATTCCTGGGCGAACATTACATCACATGATTTTCTCAGGGTGGAGTCTGCATGTCCTCCCCGTGTTACCGTGGGTTCTCTCCGGGGTCTCCGGCTTCCTCCCACCGTCCAAAGACATGCATGTGTTAGGTACATTGGCAACTGTAAATTGGCCGAGAGTGAATGGTCTGTGTGTCTATGTCTCTGTGTTAGCCCTGCGACGAGTTGGCCAGTCCAGGGTGTACCCCGCCTAAGGCCCAAAGGAACTGGGATAGGCTCCTGTCACCCGCGACCCCTAACGGGAACAAGCGGTAGAAAATGGATGGATGGATGTTTACATTTGGATGGGACAAAAAGGTTACACTTCTGCTGCTGAGTTACACTTCTGCTGCTGCGTTACACTTCTGCTGCTGAGTTACACTTCTGCTGCTGAGTTCGAGAAAATACACAAATACAATTTTTTTAATGTCAGGTAAAATGATGAATACAACCACACAATTTATCTATTAGAAATGATGTCAAAATCTCATGTCATGTTGTAAGTGAGTGGCAGGTGAGTTTAACCAATCACAGTGGAGTGTAAACTTTCAGAAGGAGCAGATTACTTTTATACCTTTTTAAGCGTTAAGGAAATACATATAGTATTCATGGATTGTGATCAAATCCAAAATGTGGTCGGGCTCCAAGAAAATGGTGGGTTTATGTTTATGCCATATTGCCCACCCCCAGTGCAACTGCCCCCACTTAATGACTCATAACTGTTATTTGTTATACTTCCATGAATTAGCATCGCATCATTACTATAGCGCTTCTATTGATCATTCGTACTGCATTTTTATTGTATCATGGATATTTATTGGAGCTGCAGCAACTGAATAATTTCCCGTGAGGATCAATAAGGTATTGTGATTCTGATGGACACGCCCTACGCAGGAGAAGTGACATGATGCATCTTTAACTTCTGACAGTACAGAAGGAATCATTTCAAATCATCTTGTTTTAGTTGTGACCCAGTAATCCTGCTCCTCTTGCTCCTCCTCCTGCTCCTCTTGCTCCTCCTCCTGCTCCTCTTGCTCCTCCTCCTCACACACTTACCTCCTAGCGCTTGCTTCATAACAAAATTCATGGCGATGGCTTTTGATTCCCAGCCTTCTGTATCCAAGCGATCTCACATTCACTAGATCCGAAAAGGGTTCAAATCCAGATCTGCGAGAGAGATGTGGAAGGTGTCAGCGTAATGCAAATCAAATCTGTACTTTTGACCATAAGAAGGAAACAGTGTCCTGAAGGCAGCGAGAACATGCACAGAGCGACGCCGATAATCAAATTTAAGTCGTGATTACAGTTATTGTGCTGATGATACTGTAAGCCATGTAACCGATCCCTTCTGTTGATGAATGACTTCTGGTTCTGCCCCTCAGAACCAGCTTTAAAACATGGCTCACACAACTGAGGCTGAGACATACCGATCATATTCTTCATGATTGTCACCTGCTTTCAGGGCAATATGAAGCGTGTGAACATCGTCATATCATTCCACATGCACAGCAGCCGTCTGTCCTCAGTGAAGTGAGGAGATCACAGCTGATTGCAAACAAGAGCGTCTAGAGAAGAATCTTCTCCATTCTCACTTTTAACAAGGTTCTAAATCCATCTTTTTAGAAAGCTCTAGCCGCCATTGTGGCGATTGGTCAGAACTGATCACAACAAGCACATTTCTGTCACACGGTGGGCGGGGCTAGCCCTTAGTGAGGAAGAAAACATCTTCTTGGGCATCATGCACCCCTGCAAGCCTTTGGAACCATTGTGACGTCCTCTTTGATCATCTTCCAGATCTTGTTATACTTCATGTAATGATGATCGGGACGATTTCAACTCAGACCCAAATCTTTGAAATCATTTCCTTTCCCTCCATAGAATTAAGATCTGTTACTCAAAACGTGTCATTTACCTTAGTGCTGCACAATGTGTCGCAATCAAATCTAGGCAGCAATTTGAGTAGGTGCAATTATGTCATCACAAATAGTGCTGTTAATAAGATCATCGAATGTCCACTGTACTCTCTTTTCTGAGAGCCTGAGAGGCTTTGGACCTCAGCAAACATGTTCTGAACTGCGAAAGATTCTAAGTTCAACAGTTCATATTTGAGTCTTTTCCCAAATGTTAACACTCTTGTTGAGACGCTCCGCACAGCCGACGCCAACACGATCGCAATACTTCTGTAGCTTTATAATCATTCTTTTCAAATCGTGTCTCCCTCATCTGTATGTCAGCGGGCTGCACAAGAACGAACCGCAAATGCACCGAGCGGCGTCTGCGCCGGGGATGGCACGTCTCCATTGCGCCAAATGAAGGACACTGAGGTCACGGGCAGAAGCGCGGCGCAGCGCGGGAAGAGCCGCGCAGGTGGAGTCCCGCAACAACCCGCCACGGCGTCCGGCCCCGAGGCGGCGCGGTGTGCGGGCACCGAGCGCGGAATAACGAGCCGCGGCTCCGTGAACGGCCTGAGCGCGCCATGCTGTCTCTCTATGTGTGACAACGACATTTGGCCATCTGAACAACACATGAGGAATGTTCTCGACGTGCTCGGAAATGTGGACAAACCGTGAGCGGTGAAATCAAGCCGGAAACAGAAGCGTGTCACTTCACGTGCCACGCTCGTTTGGATTTACGCCTGACATTTCGGTCTCTTTTTGAGCCCGCTTGGAAGAGTTTTCATTGTCCCCACAACAACAGACGTGACGTGCACGTCCGAGCGGCGGCGTGAGCGCGGTCCTCCTGGACGACACGGCAACAAACTTTGAACCGATAGTGAGCCAAAAAGCCGCGGAGGAACGGTGTCCGCTCACGGCACCGCGGACAGCTAAAGCGCGGACGAACGAGGGGAGGAAAGCCACGGTAACGGAGCTCCAGAAAGGCACGGCACGGCACTCACCTCCGCTGCGGCCGGTCCGGTGCGCTCTGCGGCTCTTTCGGGGGAGTGTGCTGCTTCTAACCGCTCGTACACGCTCGCATCTCCGGCTGTGTGCTTCGGCAAGGGAAGGAAAGGACGTACTTGGTGTTTCCTCTGCTGCGTTTTTTCTACCCGCTCATCTCATGCACGCTGAGGAGGAGGAGGAGGAGGAGGAGGAGGCGTGTGGAGGAGAAGAGCGAGAGAGGAGAGGGAGAGAGGGGGAGAGGAGAGCAGTCTGTCCGGGTGCTTTGATGCTTTGGAACCAAACCAGCGTTAGAGTGACTAGTGAGCACCACACACGAAGACAGACGTGCTCCATGAACGTGCCACTGGTGCCGGGCTAACGTGTGGTCTAACGTGTGGTCTGAGCGCGTGGTCTAACGTGTGGTCTGAGCGCGTGGTCTAACGTGTGGTCTGAGCGCGTGGTCTAACGTGTGGTCTGAGCGTGTGGTCTAACGTGTGGTCTGAGCGCGTGGTCTAACGTGTGGTCTGAGCGCGTGGTCTAACGTGTGGTCGAGCGTGGTCTAACGTGTGGTCTGAGCGCGTGGTCTAACGTGTGGTCTAACGTGTGGTCTGAGCGCGTGGTCTAACGTGTGGTCTGAGCGCGTGGTCTAACGTGTGGTCGCGTGGTCTAAACGTGTGGTCTGAGCGCGTGGTCTAATGTGTGGTCGGAGCGTGTGGTCTAACGTGTGGTCGGAGCGCGTGGTCTAACGTGTGGTCTAACGTGTGGTCGGAGCGCGTGTCTAACGTCTATAACGTGTGGTGGTCTAACGTGTGGTCTGAGCGCGTGGTCTAACGTGTGGTCTGAGCGCGTGGTCTAACTTGTGTCTGAGTGTGTGGTCTAACGTGTGGTCTGAGCGTGTGTCTGACGTGGTCTAACGTGTGGTCGGAGCGCGTGGTCTTGGTCTAACGTGTGGTCTGAGCGCGTGGTCTAACGTGTGGTCTGAGCGCGTGGTCTAACGTGTGGTCTGAGCGCGTGGTCTAACGTGTGGTCTGAGCGCGTGGTCTAACGTGTGGTCTGAGCGCGTGTCTAACGTGTGGTCTGAGCGTGTGGTCTACGTGTGGTCGAGCGGTGACGTGTGTCGAGCGCGTGGTCTAACGTGTGGTCTGAGCGCGTGGTCTAACGTGTGGTCTGAGCGCGTGGTCTAACGTGTGGTCTGAGCCGTGGTCTAACGTGTGGTCTGAGCGCGTGGTCTAACGTGTGGTCTGAGCGTGTGGTCTAACGTGTGGTCTGAGCGTGGTCTAACGTGTGGTCTGAGCGCGTGGTCTAACGTGTGGTCGAGCGCGTGGTCTAACGTGTGGTCTGAGCGCGTGTCTAACGTGTGGTCTAACGTGTGGTCTGAGCGTGGTCTAACGTGTGTCTAGCGTGTGGTCTACGTGTGTCTGAGCGCGTCTGGTGTCTAACGTGTGGTCGAGCGTGGTCTAACGTGTGGTCTGAGCGCGTGGTCTACGTGTGGTCTGAGCTGCGTGGTCAACGTGTGGTCTGAGCGCGTGGTCTAACGTGTGGTCTGGTGGTCTAACGTGTGGTCGAGCGCGTGGTCTAACGTGTGGTCTGAGCGAGTGGTCTAACGTGTGGTCTGAGCGCGTGGTCTAACGTGTGGTCTGAGCGCGTGGTCTAACGTGTGGTCGCGTGGTCTAGTGTGGTCGGAGCGCGTGGTCTAACGTGTGGTCTGAGCGAGTGGTCTAACGTGTGGTCTGAGCGCGTGGTCTAACGTGTGGTCGAGCGCGTGGTCTAGCGCGTGGTCTACGTGTGGTCTGAGCGCGTGGTCTAGTGTGGTCGAGCGCGTGGTCTAACGTGTGGTCGGAGCGCGTGGTCTGAGTGTGTGGCCTGAGTGTGTGGTCAAATGTGTGGTCAAATATGTGGTCTAACATGTGGTCTGAGCTTGTGGTTAAGTATGGGATCAGTCGATTGTTCAAGATCTATCCTTGTTTGGTTAAATGTTGAAAATAGGTTGCACTCTGTTTCTGGGACGATGTTCAGACGTGTCTGTCTGGCTGCAGTCGATCAGCGGTCAGGGCAATCAAGGCAATCAGCGATTGGCCAATAAAATCTGAAATTACCGTGTGTCACAACTACATATGAATTGTTCTAAAATAAAAATCCAAATAAGCTTGTTTTCCCCTCACTTCTCTGCTGCTGAAGCTTGGCTTCACGGTGTCTTTTAGTGACCTCTACAGGCTGCTGGGCATTACTGCGCGGGAAGCATGGTTCTGCTCTTACCACTGCGGCTCAGTCTGTGGCCGTGTTCAGAGGCACGTTCCCTGGGGAGGGAAATTTGCTGTAAAAAATGTTTCTTTATAACCCCATGTCAAAGTGCCCATTACTCAGGGAAATGCAGACTGTTGGAGAGGCTGTGGCACCAGGCACGGCGGCAAGAGCTCTAGCCTCCCAAGAAGGAGATCATGGGTTTGATTCCTGGGCCAGACCGACATCACATGCTCTCTCTGGGAGGTGTCTGCGTGTCTGCACTACCGTGGGTTCTCTAATTGGCAACTGGTAATTGGCCCAAGAGTGAATGGTTGTCTGTTGTGTGTCTATGTCTCTGCCAACCCCCAGGGGTAGGGCTAGGCTGGTAGGGATAGGCTCCTGTAACCCCTGACCCCTAACAGAAACAAGTGGTAGTAAACAAATGAATAAACCAGTTACCTCAGCAAAAAGCGCCTCACAAAAAAAGGATGACACAAAATGCACCAAGGACTGGACTAACATTATATTGAACATACGTAAAATGGAGAAGAGAAAATGGATAAATATGACAAGAGTTGCATTTCGCTGATAACGTGTGAAAAACTCCTCCTCCTTCGTTCTAACCACTATGTCGTCTCTGAGGAGTAAATGTAGGTAACAGCGATGTGGGGACTTTGACTGAAATCAACTACAGTTAAAACAAGTGTGTTCTGTTGTTGTGCGTCGCTGCTCATGTTGTTCGACACGTGCTTATTGTATGGCATTGTACTGTGGTAACCTGGCAACATGAAAGAGACATAAAGCTCAAACACGTTTACTTTGCTCGTTTAGTTGACATTTTATACGTTTTTTGCATCAGTGGTGTTATAGCACAGTAATGGTAATGGCAGCCTCGTGTTACGAGGAGAAAGTTCCAAACCAATCAAGGACTCTGTTCTGCTGTGCGTGAATGAACAACACAAAGGGATTGTCTGCAAACAATATAGGTTATACAATAATGTTGACTATTGGTAAAGCAAGAGTACTCTAACGCGTTACTTTTGTGACACAGTAGCGCAGTAACATAACCTGTTTTCCAATAACGACGTAACGAGTTACTTTTAAAAGTAACGCTACCTAACACTGCTCTGGTCTAAATGGGACCTTTTCTTTGGGTTTTGTGTGCCATGATTTTCTCTTTTTTAAATTATTATTATTTGTTGGATGGCTGCTGTTTTTGATTTATGTCTACTCTCTCTCTGGTCTTGTTTTCATTCACTATGTCTGTATTTTATGTCATAATTTTTTATCTTTTTTTAATGAAAAATGAAAAATGAAAAAATATATAAGAAACAAAAAGGTTCAAAACATGCACTGAACCCACAACCAGATCGTAATATGGTGGGATGTCCATTCCTAAGGAAGGGCCCCCCGACCGTCTCCCAGCCTACTCCTGGTCCTAAACCTTTTCCAATATTGGATACACCACCTCCCCAGACCACTACGCTCCTCCGACGCCGCCTTCAGTGTATATGTATATTTATCCCATTTCCTACAAACTCAATCTCCCACATTTAGCCCTGGGACCAGTGCATGTCACTAGACACAGACTTTATGTACAAAACAGACAGCCAGCACGGAGCTCCAGACTACGTGTCAAATCAGATTCAAATGGATGGAACATCCATCCACACTATCCTTACCATGACAACCAACGATTGTTGTTTTGGCAATACAAACTCAAAATAACTAAAGCAAAGAAAATCCTCCAAAGCAGGAGGTTTCTCTCAACCACAGTAATGCTTTATAAGATGTAATAAAGACAAATATGTCAGGCACAATCATCACCCGCTTCAAAACACAAATGTCTTATTATGTGACCGTTACTTGAATAGACATGCCCCACGTTGGTGGTTCCATTTCTTGCTGCAGTTCAGTTCTCTGTGTTTTGTTATTTGTTGCAATAATATACAGATACATCATTTAAAAATCATACAATGTGATGTCCGGATTTCTTTCTTTCGTTCTAGTCTCTTACAGTGTTACAGTTCCCACATACATCTCAGTTACCCACGTCCACAGCACATTCAAAGAGATGTGAGATTCTCAAGGACAAAAATGTTTTAACCGTTTTGAAAATGTGAGGCCAGACACGCCCCCAAACCACAGCTCCCTTGACGACCTGATGAGTTGCATCTGTGAGGAGCCTTAAATAATTTAGTCTGTGATAGTTACCAGTTTATAGTTCCTTCATGGAGGACCCAGAGTGAGGGAGCCAGCGTCCAGCGAGAGTCCAGCGAATCATTTTAGACTTTAAAACAGTGAAGTTTTCTCCACTAAAGTTACTGCTTGCGTCCCCTAGGTGTGAGTATCCATGACAACGCGAGATGAGAAGTGCTGCACACATATTTTTAGATTAGAGATGAGTTTCCTTCTGACAAACTTTTAGGTTTACTCCTGACAGTGTTATTGTGTGTGAGTACACGAGACAGGGCAGTGAATTCAGACCTGGGTTGAGACAAGAGTGAGGCCAATAAAGGATTTAGTGAAAGACTGTGAATTAAGATGAAAATAAAACAAGCAAATCTTAAATTGAATCGATGATATTGTATAACGTTTATAACCTATTAAACCATTTTACAGTGAACTAAAATAGGCTAAAGCCCATAGGCATTAGGCTTTATAAATAGCAGGCATATTAAAATGTTAGGAGCAGCTGTGGCCGTGACTTTGATTCAAATCAATTAAAATTGTAATCGTCAAGTGTGCAAACATCCATATGGGCAGCCCTAACATGATGTGTTTGTGTGTCTCATTCGAGCAGTGGTTTTCTGGACATGCTGACCTGCTCTGAGGCTCAAACACACGTATGACAGCAGTATATTTACAGTATTTATCCAGAGTGGATTGCATTGCGCTTCACTTACTTCACTTGCTATAATCTAAATCAGTGACAAGTCGGAACTTTTCTTTTTTCTCTTTTCTACTGTCGTTGTTCTGTAGACAACACTTCCTGAACTGAAGAGACCCCGAGTAAAGTTAACCCCTTAAGCTTAGGACGTTCCACGTGTGGTACTTTTCCTTTCTTCATTCCATTTTGTCCACCATCTTCTAAAAGAAAACTCAAGTGGCTTGATCTGCTGGACATAAAACTAAAGCTGTAACACTCTTCTTTCCAGTCCAATCAGTCATTCTGGGAAGCATCAGGGTCAGTTTGGACTCCAAACCCACAAGTAAAAAATGACCCTAAAATAAAAAGAAAAGGTCTTTTATACGGATTTCGCTTGGACATTTTTGCGTCTTTACAAGTCCCTAAAACTCATTTTAAGTGAATTTACCTTCAGCTTCTAAAAGAGAATGTCAAAACCCAATAAATGCTCAAACTAGTGTCGGACCCTGCAGACACCAGCTTTACTCATCCATGTATTTAACAAAGACAATCTAGGCGGGATTTAAAATCTGATTTCCTCTGTGCAGAGCTTGTTTCTACTTCTAATTAGAGTAAAACAGACATGAGAGTGTCAGCTTCACAAAGGCTTCAGCCAGTTAGTGCTCCAGAGGGTTTTAAAAGCTTCACTTTTAGATGGGGCTCATTTTTTTTCAGGCGTTTTTGGGGAAAAAGCCCTAAGCATACATTAATATTCGGTGGTGTATGCAAACTTGTGTATAACAAATAGACATATTTGACAGATGATGGAAAAAAAAGAAAGTTTGCTTTAACCCTTCTTTTCTTTGGCTGCCACCCCCTTATTTTATAAATGTATTCTTTACTTATCTTGTGTTCTCTCTGGTCATGCCCGGTTTTATATTTATTTTTGTTAAAAAATATATAAAGAATAACTTTTCTTTTGTATTTCCAAAGCAGTCCAGTGTCTTCTGTGAGGTTTGAACCTGTGAGCTGCCGATCGAGGGGTTGATACTCCACCACCAGACCAGCCAGTATAGGCTGCTGGTGCACGTCACGAGAAGGAGGTGTGGCTTCAGAAGGGCCACATGTGGTGGGTGTATGATCCCACCTTATCATACAGGGGAGACCTGGGCACGACCTCCAGAGGAAACAGAAACAGCGTCCCCACATGGTAATGTAGGAAAGTGCACAAAAAAATGCCCTCTGGTGTTTAGAAGCGGAAAACACCAGAGGGCATTTTTACACAGTGCACTCTCGAGGGAAGTGTTAGTGTGGGTACTACGTATACATTTGAGAGTAGTATTTCTCCTGTGTGTTGAGCCCTGTCGTTCGCTCTTGTGTCAGAATCGGAATCAGAAAAGGTTTATTGCCACGGTTCGCAAACACATGAACTTGTCTCAGCGTTAAGGTGCAACATAAAACAATGAAGAACAATAGCGACGTCTATAGAGTCCAATATGGCATGCATAAATGAAGAAATGACTTATAGAAATAGGTAAAAAAGAAATGTCTCGGTATGTGTGCGCTGGGTTTCAGTGACAGTGTGTAATGAGTTGGATAAAAGTCATAGCCCGCGGGGCGCTCCACGTGCCAGCCGCGAGCCCTCACAGGGAGATCGACCGGAGCAGATCTATACTTGTCATTCTGCAGCCTTTTGACTCCCTCAACAGCATTGATTATGGAGAGGCTTGAGCTGTGTGAGGCTCTAATCGGAGCAATGTCATCCAACAACACTTACCATGTCAAATAACAAAAAGCAGGACAGAGCTAATTATACTGTGTTAAACATAACTATTCTTGTATCCATGGGATTCAGATCCCTGTTTAATGCAAATGTGGTGTCGGGAGATTTGGCTCCACCCTACCCCTCACCTGGTGCGCATTGATTGCAGGGAGTTTCCAAGGGAATTAGAGATTCTGCTTTCAATTGTTCGGGCGGTCTGTTTTACAGTATTGTTGCTGGACAGTTCAATGTTTATTTCAAATATCATCTGTTTACCTTTTAAGAATTCCTTTCCATTGTTTCCTGTTAACACCTGATTAGCGATCACTGCTACGTTGCTAAGGCAAAAGCGTGCCGTTTGATAACGTTACAATGAAATGGACTGTGGGGAATGTACTGGCCTGAAGTCCGGATCGTTCCACACCTGGCACAGCCTGGACGCCTGGAACGCACATGCGTCTGTCCCGGGCCCAGTTTGATGACTTGTTATCCCGCATTGGTGCGGGTAACATACCAGGACACCAACTGCAGGCTCGATTCCAGCTGCCGAGCGCCTGTCCATCCGCCATCAATAACAAAATGTATTGCAAAATACAGCATACATTGCAAATAAAAGTAACCTAGGCATTTGAAATTGTCAACTAATTTATATACAATAATATACAACTGAAAATGTGTATTTTTAATAAAAAGTATTGTTTTGTCTATCAAGCAATACTTTTTCTATCGTGTGGATGCTGTTTATGTGGTTGTGTAGAAAACCAATGAAAATTGATAGTGAAATCAAATATAGTTTTCATAGCGTTAATATTTTTGTTCTAGTGCACCATTTTAGATTATATAGTGGTATATTTGGTACAAGTAAACTACATTTAAGCTGTACAGTTATCATATCTATGTTTTGTTCTTCAGATTTCTTGCCACTGGGGACTCCTACAGAACAATTGCCAAAAGCTTCAGGGTGGGTGTGTCCACAGTCTGCTCCATCATCCTGATGTGGCGACAGTCATCCGGGACTCTCTCATGGAAGAGCCCACGACAGAGGACTGGAGGTCCATTGCAGCAGAGTTCGAGGAGCGGTGGGACTTTCCTCTCTGCTGTAGCGCTGGGAACAGGACATGTCAGGTCGTGGTCGATGCTCGTCATCGGTTCCGGGTCATGGATGTTGGGGGGGTGCGGGAGGACGAGTGTTGGGGGGGATCTTGGCCAACTCTGTCTTTGGTCAGGCACTGCGTGCTGGCACTCTCCAAATGCCCCCTGATCAGAACCTGCCTGGAGCTGAACACAGCGGCCTCCAGCCCCATGTCTTTGTAGCGGATGAGGCCTTCCTGCCGCAAAACAATTTGATGAGACCATATCCTGGACGTGGGCGCCTCCCCGTAGAAGAGCGCATCTTCAACTATCGCCTCTCTCCGGCACGGCTGGTGGTGGATTTTGTGCAAAACTATGACTTGAAATAAAGAACTATATACAGAACAGGAACAAAAAGGCCCTTGGCCTGGAGTAGGGCTGGAGAAGAGGGAGGGACACACGAGAGGAGAAAGGAGTCTATTTCCTCCCCTACAGAAGATGTCAGCTCATTAACCTAATCTTCAGGCTCCAGTAGTTCTAGATTCGAAGAAAAGGTTGTATTTTTAGATAGTAATTTATACATTTGAAATGTAATGAAGTCTTTTGAATTCGCTGGCACCTTCTGCAGGAGAAGAAGCAGAGAGAGAAGGATGTGCTCATCCTCTGACTGAACTAGAGGAGCGCTGTAGAGTAACTCCCTCTCGAAGCTGGATGGCTCTGACTCCAGGGGCCGCTTTCTACTCCTTGATGGCCCTACAAAACACACGTGATTGAAATGACACAGGCTAAGAAACAAATTGGATTTGTCTCCAACCAAATGCTTTTACACACCTGTGGGTGCAGCAGAAGGGCCAGCCTGCCTTGAAGAAGCAGGGAGAGGAGAAGGCAAATCTGACCCCTGGTGGTGATGCTCCAGATCTTGGTCTGTCATGGTAATCAAAAAGAACATTGCACAGCAGTTATATTTTTGCCTAGTACATTTATTGTTATATTATTCAAACTTTTACTATGATAATACAGCATATTGAACGAGGCATACATATTATATGTAGCCTACATCATTTTCCAGTTTCATAACTACACTTAACAACAGACCTCCTGTTTCTGACAGCCCTGCTGCTGCTTCTTCTGGCTCTTCTGGGCCCTCAATCTCCTCGACCCTTCTCCCCATGTTCCCACTGGTTTGCCGGGGAGTGTTGAACGGGTCGAGGAATGATAGGACCCCAGAGAACCGCCACTTGGCTGCTGACCCTGCTCTTCCTATTTCCTTTTTCCTTTCTCCTCTCCTTCATTTACGTGTGCCTCAGATTCTTCCACCGATTCCTGCATATGTCCTCTGAATAAACACATGAACTCGTCAACCACAAACTAATGGAAATTATTCTGGCTGCTGGCCACATCGACTAGCAACACATATATTTTACCGCAGTCCAATCTCCTCACTAATCCTCCTCCAGGCAAGGTCCGTTTTGTTCCTGTCTCTGTAATCCACCAGAGAAGGATTGTACAGCTCCTGGCGCTGACAAACTGCCACAATGAAGGTATCGTCGGTCATTTTACTGGTTTGTATTTCTGCTTCTTCTGGGTAGTGCGTAGGTACATCACTGGAGCGTAATCTCTGATTGGTGACTGTACCGTGTTGGACCCATTTATGACCAATTTATGAAGAAAATGCATCACATTGAGTGTGGACAAACAATAGAACATCATCTGTCAATTTTATGTTCCGTCCCATCAATTGTAACACCGTGAACTGTTTTTGATTGTCTAATATATTGGGCCAATGGTTCCAAATACAAAGCAAACAAGAGGGGGGACCAGGCACAGCACTGCCTGACCCCTCTTTCCAGAGTCAGTGGATCTGTCAGGTGACCATTGACTTTAATTCTTGATGTCCGTCCATTGTAAAGAGCCCTAATATTTTTTTATTCATTTTTAAGTCGTCTATTTGAAATTTGTTTAGCACTTTAAATAAAGAAGGCCAACTAACAGAATCGAAACTAATCATTACATCTTAATTTAGCTGTTTTTGTATATGATGAAGTATGAAGTATGTGTAAGGATCATCTTATATTATCTTGTGTTTGTTCATAAATCCTGTCTGATCATTATGAATTAAGTTTGGGAGTATCTGTTCCATTATTTTGGTCATAATTGAGGTTTAGATACGATAGTCCACATTCAGAATAGAAATGGGTCTGTGTGAGGCACATTCCAGTCGGTCCTTCCCCTCTTTAGGTATTAAGGATATGATGGCTTCTTTCCAACTATGTAAGTGTTTATTTTAAAGCTTTATACCACTCTGAGGTGAACCCATCACTCCCCAGTGATTTATTGTTCTCCCTATTGTTCCTTTTTTCCCAACAATGTTAATTCTGCTCCTAATTTTATACTTTATTCTTATGACATAAAAGACACATTGAGGGTGTCTAGAAAAGAATGTATGTATTTTTTTTTTCTGCTGAAATTTTAGAGAAATGTTTAATAATAATAATAATAATAATAATAATAATAATACATGTTATTTAAAATGCCTTTCAGAACACCCAAGGACACTGTACAAGAGAATAAAACAATAGTTTAGTTATCACTTTGCCCGTTCCGTATTTTTTACGGGATTTAACTCCAATGGCTCGTGGTCACAGCAGCCAGTTGCCCATGTGTGCTCATTGTGGACATGATGTAGTACACGAGCCACATTATCTGTCAAGTAAAGTCCTTATTATATTGTGGATAATAATAAACACATTTAATGTTATCCACATATTGTACCTTGAGTTGCTTCTCAGTTTCAGCTTGTAGACAGTAATATCAGAAATGATTCACCACATCTTTAACCCAAGTGGAAATTGCGCCTTCACTATCGATAGATATTGCATAATGGCCACAGTAAACCAACTGATAATTGTATAAACAGCACGTACCAAAGCCAAAAGCATAAAGACTCATTTACCTGTGCGATAACAAAGGTGCAAAAAGATAATCTGATGTGCAGCCAATGTGCAGCCAGAGTTATATCCACCTAAAAACCCAATGTCTGTGCACTGTGTGTTTATCCAGGGGCACCTGCAGGATTCTTTGTGAGGCCACGCACAGTCAAATGGGTGACAGACCCTTCACGCGCCGCAGCGTGCTCGTGCACCATCGCACACTCGCTCCATGCTCGCAGACCAGTCACATATTTGAACTTTTCCAACATTGCTCCTCTGTTCAGATGCACTCCCTCAGTGTCACCTTAGACACTAAGGAAAGATCCTTTAGTGCTTTCCCTTCTGTGAGCCTCTGCCCGGCTCTTCTCCCTGACCTGACGCGCGGGGCTCTCGAGGTCAGCATGTCCCTCTTTTCGCTCGGGGTCTGCGCTTCTCATCTGACAGCTCATGTCTGCAGCATTTCATTTAGTGTCCTTAAGAGCTGTTGTTCAGTCTGGTGGTTTGCTGTTACATTATTTTCATATGATTAAGGTTTATATTGATCACTTTGCGCACAGGGGATTCTTCTGCAGGGCAGCGTAGGCTACAGCGCACATTCGGCATAACCAGGCTCGTAGATTACAGATAAGAAGAAGAAGTTGCGTATCCATTGACCATCAAATTGCGTGCGGGTCCTGAGTTTTTTGTTAATCTGTTTTAGTGCAGAGACAGCCTTTATCTTTAATAAAGCCTCATTTGCATCACTGGAACAGGCCTATTGCAAGCCATAGGAACTTGAAACTGTTCAGAGGGACAAATGTACAACACCAAACGGCTTGCACATGAACACACTGCAGTCACACCACCACTCACAGCACTCTTAAGTAAATGTGGCGTGGAAAGATGCAGCCAAACAGAGTCAAGTGAAGCCAAAACAAAAATACTATCCAATCTGCCATAATCCTCCTCCTCCACACATAAACGTGCATCAGTTCCGCATATGTGGAAAACAAAAGTGAAACTTAACACGAGAATCAGCTGTGAGCTGACCCAGGCGCTTTTCTAGATGCCCTCTCATTAATGTACACACACATGCGGTCACTTATGCCTGCTGTCATTGTTTTGCTATTATTAAAGAACAACATCAATTTACGTGCATTATTAAAGGCCTATGGATCATACTGCAAACCACGGTGCTGAGGCACGCAAAGTCTGCATCGGGGGGGCTTGTTTTTTCTATGGTTACTCATCTCTCACAGCATCTTTCACCTCATTTTTTAGGGTAATGTGGGTGAAATGTGTTTAAGGAAAACATCAGCAGAGAAACACAGCTGTTCACACCTGCCCCATTCGTAGAATCTGTAATACTGCAGGTTTAATCTCTCCCATAACCAAACAGATTTAAATGTCCAGTAAAATGTGTTTAGCTTTATTAGTCAATGACCTTTCCTGTAGTTTATATAATCGCATTTATTTAGTTTTTCAGCAAACATCTATTTTTACAAAATCTGTAAGAAATATATTAATTTACGCAATGAACACTGGCTGAAACAATTAAGCACTAATTGTTGCCCATGTGTTGTACATCAAACAGCATCAGTGGTGTCCTCCTCAGGTGACACAGACACTGATCCCTTGTGTCTGAGGGGGAGCGTGCTGAGGTGCTTCACTGCAGGGGAACTGTCAGAGGCAGGGGAACTGTCGGAACAGGAACCCCGCAGACCTGCCACACTTAATCTGCAGTTCATCAGTTCACTGCAGTATTAAAAGAGAGTCAGTAGAAAGACTGGTACATCCATTCATTCATTCATTAAGTCATCCAAGTGGTTGGAGCGGCATTTCACATTGTGGTGAAAAATTATACCTGTCTCTTTACAACCACAAAAAACATCTTGAAAAATGGACTCTCATCCCATTCTTAAGTCTAAATAAAAAGATTGGCAATATAATTGAATGCTTTGCTCTTCCAGACTCTTCCAATCAAATGGGGATTTACACTCTCCAATCGGTTGTTTGATGAGTTGAATAAAACAATCTCAAGATGTGTATGGTAAGGCAAAAAACCTCATATCCGGTTCAAAACTCTAAAATTATCAAAAGAAAAAGGAGGTGGGGTTTACCCTGTCTGAAAAATTACTTTATTTCAGCTCAGATCAGAGCGTTGCTGTGCTGGTGTGAACCAGAATATGAAGCTCAATGGAAAAATATTGAGAGTAATGTTGTGCCGGGGGATCCTGTGTAGGTCTTACTGGCAGATGACAAATGGTTGAGTCATTTGGGGGAGGTGGAGAACCCTTAGGTGAAATCTGTGTTTACAACATGGAAATGAAACAGTTAACATATAACCTAAACAAAGATGTTAACATCTTAAACTGGATGGCTTATGATCAAAGTTTTGCACCTAACAGCATAGATTTGAGATTTAAAGTCTGGATAACAGTTGTTTTTACCAGATTGAAAAATAAAATAAAATTAAAAGCTTTGATATGTTGAAACAATGCTTTGGCTTGGAGAAATTGAACTTGTATAGGTATTTACAAGTAACGACTTATTATAATCAAGAATTTAAACAAAGCAATGACCATTATAACTCTGACTGAATTTTTTATCAAGGCTTATACACTGTAATCCCCAATTTCATTTTACCTCAACAAGTCAAGCTATCATTACTCATCATTTCGTATTATGCCAAAGGCGGGAACATTACCATTACCAAACGAGAGGTCTAAACTCTTCGAAAGAAGTACTACGCTGCAATCAGAATCAGAAAGGGTTTATTGCCATTGTCATTGAACAAAATTCACAAACATAGGAACTTGACTCTGCATTACGGTGCATCATAAAACACTTATCAATAATAAAACAACATATATTCAATCAAAAAGGCATGCATTAAGAGACAATTTAAAATTACTATAGTATAAAAGAAAAGAAAAATGGGCATTACTATGTACACAAGAATTACAGTTAAATTTACAGTTGTAGTGCAGAAAGTGATGAATAGTTGCAGTTAAAGTGGCAGGTGTTTAAGAAGTGTTCATAAGTCCAACTGCAGAGGGAAAGGAACTGTTCTTGTGGCGGGAGGTTCTGGTCCGGATGGACCGTAGCCTCCTGCCTGAGGGGAGTGGCCTCCTGTCTGAGGGGAGTGGTTCAAATAGTCCATGTCCAGGGTGAGAAGGGTCAGCTGTGATCCGGCTGTGATCCGCCTGCTCGTCCAGAGCCCTGGAGACGTACAGGTCCTGCAGAGATGGAAGTCTGCAGCCGATCACCTTCTCAGCAGAACGCACAATGCGCTGTAGTCTCTGTTTGTCCCTGGCTGTGGCTCCAGCAGAGGGCGCTGTAGTCTCTGTTTGTCCCTGGCTGTGGCTCCAGCAGAGGGCGCTGTAGTCTCTGTTTGTCCCTGGCTGTGGCTCCAGCGTACCACACGGTGATGGAGGAGGTGAGGATGGACTCAATGATGGCCGTGTAGAACTGCACCATCATCTGCACTGGCAGCTTGGCTTTCCTCAGCTGCCGCAGGACTGTGACTTTCCTGAAGTCCACGATGTTACCCGCTGCACAGGACACCAGCCGGTCCACCTCCTCCTGTAGACCGACTCATAGCCGTCCGAGATGAGCCTGATGAGGGTGGTGTCGTCCGCAAACTTGATCAATTTTACGGAGTCGTGGCTGGAGGTGCAGCAGTTTGTGTACAGGGAGAAGAGCAGAGGAGAAAGTACACAGCCCTGTGGAGCTCCGGTGCTGATAATCCGAGTGACTTTCCTGAAGTCCACGATGTTACCGCTGCACCCAGGACACCAGCCGTCCACCTCCCTCCTGTAGACGACTCATAGCCGCTCCGAGATGAGCCTGATGAGGGTGGTGTCGTCCGCAAACTTGATCAATTTTACGGAGTCGTGGCTGGAGGTGCAGCAGTTTGTGTACAGGGAGAAGAGCAGAGGAGAAAGTACACAGCCTGTGGAGCTCCGGTGCTGATAATCCGAATCCGAGTGTCCGAGACATTCTTCCCCAGCCGCACGCACTGCCTCCGATCCGTCAGGAAGTTAGTGATCCACCTGCAGGTGGAGTTGAGCACGTTGAGCTGGGAGAGCTTGTCCTGAAGCAGAGCATGGAGGATGGTGTTGAAAGCAGAGCTGAAGTCCACAAACAGGATCCTGGTGTAGGTTCCCGGGGAGTCCAGATGCTGCAGGATGAAGTGGAGTGCCAGGTTGATTGTGTCGTCTACAGACCTGTTGGCTCTATAGGTGAACTGCAGGGGGTCCAGCAGGGAGGAGGTGAAGGACTTGAGGTGGGGCAAGACCAGGCGTTCAAATGACTTCATGACTACCGCACTAATGGCTCTGAGCTGTGACACCTCAGATGTACAGGTTTTTACTGAGGTGGGAGGGGCTAGTGCACGACAATCACCGGTGAGCGCTAGCCGGCGTCAAAGAGGGAGAATCTATGACAATTTTGCTCCTTATCGGCGCTATTAAGTCTGGCATTTACACAGATTTTAGTTGGACCCATGAAAATGTTATGAGTTCCGTTAGTATAAATCATATTTAACCCATTTTTATGTTAGCATTTGAATTTCACCTTGCTGCTCCAAATAGTACCTTAAGCATGGCTTCGGGGAATCTTATGTTAGCTTTTCAACATATTTTATGTTTTCAGTGTATTACACCACATATGTTAAACTTATACTTTGAGGCCAAATTTGTGACATTAGCGCTAGAACTCTCAAGGCCGTCAATTTGACGGTTTTCAGATTTGTACGTCTAATTCCTCTGGTTACGCTGCTCTTTCAAATTCATGGGCTCTTGACTTTTTCTTTACCTTTGTGTCTATATCATCCCCATATTACAATTCAACTGAAATAAATACGTTAAGACGAGTTCTGAGTAATTCTACCTCTAACTCCCGCGCCCGTCTATTAATAACATTGTAAATGTTCGCCGTGGATGACACCTCAGCACGAGCGTCGTGTCACCTTTAGTGTCTCTCACAGCTAAGCTAAAGGCTAAGCTAAGCTTATAGTCATATTAAAAATCAAAACAACCCGGGGCCCTGTGTAAAAACAGCCTCCCCTAGTGCTATTTCTGTAGTAACAGCACACAGATGGGAAAACAAAATGCGAGTCAGACTGCCCAATCTGAGAAATTTGATTCATATTCCCTGTAAAAAGATAACGCCCAGTCTCACTGAAACTAGTCTGAAACTTTCTGTGCTAAATGTCAGATCCTTATGTAACAAATCATTCTTGATTAATAATTTTATTTCTTCTTATAATCTTGATTTTATGTTTTTAACTGAAACATGGCTTGACAAAAACATGGGAATTTTAGTTCTAATAAAATCTGCTCCACCCAACTTTATGTTTGAATCTGAAACACGAGAAAACAAAAAGGGAGGAGGTATGTGTGCTTTAGTTAGAGATGAAATAGTTACACACAGGTTGTCCTTTGGGGTGTTTTCAACATTTGAGTACTTGAACTGACACCTTAACTTGGTGGAGGGGTTTTGAGCGCCCGAATGATCTCAGGAGCTATGTTGTCCGGGGCTTCAAGCCCCTGGTACGGTCTCCCAAGGCAAACAGGTCCTGGGTGACGGGTCAGACAAAGATCGGTTCACAAGCCCCTATATGAATAGTAATACATCAAGGCCAGTTACGTTGCCCGGACTAGCGTTACCGGGGCCCCACCCTGGAGCCAGGCCTGGGGTGGGTGCTCGACGGCGAGCGCCTGGTGGCCGGGCCTTTACCCACGGGGCGTGGCCGGGTGCAGCCCAAACGAGTGACGTGGGGCCATCCTCCCGTGGACCCACCACCTGCAGGAGGATCCGTAAGGGGCTGGTGCAGAGGGATCTGGGCGGCAGTCAACGGCAGGGGCCTCGACGACCGGATCCCCGGACACAGAGACTAACTCTGGGGACATGGAACGTCACCTCGCTGGGGGGGGGAAAGAGCCTGAGCTTGTGCGGAGGTTGAACGGTTCCGACTAGATATAGTCGGCCTCACCTCCACGCACAGTTGGGGCACTGGAACCCATCCTCTCGAGAGGGGCTGGACGCTCCACTTCTCTGGTGTTGCCTACGGGGAGAGGCGGCGGGCTGGCGAGGGGGGCGGGCTGGCGAGGGCTTGTTTATTGCCCCACAGCTCAGCCGCCATGTGTTGGAGTTTACCCCAGTGAACGAGAGGGTCGCGTCCCTACGCCTTCGGGTTGGGGACAGGTCTCCCACTGTGGTGTCGGCCTACGGGCCGAACAACAGTGCTGAGTACCCGGCCTTCTTGGAGTCCCTGGGAGGGGTACTGGACAGCGCACCGACCGACCGGGACTCCGTTGTTCAACTGGGGGACTTCAACGCCCACGTGGGCGACGACAGTGACACCTGGAGAGGAGTGATTGGGAAGAACGGCCCCCCCGATTCTGAACCCGAGCGGTGTTCAGTTATTGGACTTCTGTGCTAGTCACGGACTGTCCATAACGAACACCATGTTCAAGCACAAGGGTGTCCACCAGTGCACGTGGCACCAGGACACCCTAGGCCGGAGATCAATGATCGACTTTGTTGTCGTGTCCGAGGAGCTCGGAGTAGAGCCGCTGCGCCTCCACGTTGAGAGGAGCCAGCTGAGGTGGCTCGGGCATCTGTTCCGGATGCCTCCGGGCGCCTCCCTAGGGAGGTGTTTCGGGCATGTCCCACCGGGAGGAGGCCCCGGGGAAGACCCAGGACACGCTGGAGGGACTATGTCTCTCGGCTGGCCTGGGAACGCCTCGGGATCCTCCCGGAGGAGTTGGAGGAGTGGCTGGGGATAAGGAAGTCTGGGAGTCCCTGCTTAGACTGCTGCCCCTGCGACCCGGCCCCGGATAAAGCGGAAGAAGATGGATGAATGGATGGATGGAGTACGTAGCCTTTAAAATTGAGCTAAAACAGTCTCCATCCATTCTCTTCATTGTTTTATACAAGCCTCCTCAGCACTGCCAAAGTTGTATTGATGATTTTACTGAGATGCTTTCAGTCGTATGCACAGACTTTGATGGTTTTGGTCATAACAGGTGCTTTCAATGTTCATGTTGATAATATCTGTGACAGAAACGCTAAAGAGCTTCATGCTGTCCTTGAAACTTTCGGTCTTACTCAGCGCGTGAGTGGCCCCACCCACAGCAGAGGGCACACTCTAGATCTTCTAATTACAAAAGGGGTTAATATTTCAAACGTTAATGTGGTCGAAGTTGCTCTGTCTGATCATTTCTGTGTCTTCTTTGACCTGTCTGTTTTTCCCAAACCACCAGCTGGTCCTGCAGTTGTCCGGAGGAGACACATAAATGACAGCACGGGAAAACTGTTTATGGAAATGATCAACTTTGAAAATGTCTCATGTTCTAATGTAAATGATTTGTTGAACTCTGTTACATCTAGTGTTTTGAATGTTCTCGACACCATTGCCCCTATGAAGGCTAAAATTGTTAAAAATAAGCAGAAGGTGCCATGGAGAAATGATGATTCGGTCAGGGCACAGAAAAGGAGAGTGCCGCCGGGCCGAACGAAAATGGCGCAAGTCAAAGCTCCAGGTTCAAAAGGAGATTTACAGAGAGAAGTTGTACATGTACAACCTCATTTTATATAGAACTAGGGAAGGATTTATTTTCTGAAATAATTGGAAGCCGCAGTAACAACCCGCGTGTGTTGTTTGCCACAGTAAACAGATGAACAAAACCCTCCAGCTCAGCTGCAGTTAGAACTCATTTCCACATCCAAGTGTAATGATTTTGCATTATTCTTTAATGACAAAGTTCAGGGCATTAAAAATGCTATAAATTCTACAATGCAAAAAATAACCCTCAAACCACCTACACACTTAGAGCTGACTCACTTTGCACCTGTAACTGACAAAACTGTCCAGGAGATCATCACCAGTCTGAGTTCATCTACATGCTGCCTCCATGTGTGACCTCCAGATTTCTAAAGTCTGTGCTGAACAGTTTGTTAGCACCACTCACTCACATAGTTAACATGTCGCTTCAATCTGAAACATTCCCAATGTCTTTGAAAACTGCGGTCATAAAGCCTCTCCTAAAGAAGAGCAGTCTTGATGCCACAGTACTGAGTCATTACCGGCCCATCTCTAATCTGCCATTTTGGGGCAAAGTCCTTGAAAAGGTTGTTTACCAACAGCTCACTGATTTCCTCTTAATAAACAACTCATTTGATGTTTTCCAGTCAGGTTTTAGACCTCATCACAGCACTGAGACTGCTGTTGTCAAGGTGACAAATGACATCCACCTGAACACTGACGCGGGCAAAGCCTCAGTCTTAATTCTGTTAGATCTGAGTGCTGCTTTTGACACTGTCGATCATGGGACCCTCTTACAGAGACTAGAGGACTGGGTGGGCATCACTGGCACTAACCTAAACTGGTTTAAAGTCCTATCTGGAAGACAGGAAGTACTTCGTTGAAATTGGTAACTGTGTTTCAGACCAGATGCCCCTGACCTGTGGGGTGCCCCAAGGGTCAATCCTGGGACCCCTTCTGTTCAACCTCTACATGCTGCCGTTAGGTCAGTTGATACGCAGCGAGAATGTGTCCTATCACAATGATGTAGACGACACTCAGATCTATGTTTCACTGACGGCAGGTGAATATGGACCAGTGGATTCACTCTGTCACTGCATCCAACATTTCAGTGTGTGGATGCAAAACAAACTTTCTCTCAGCTGAACTCAGACAAGACTGAAATCATCGTCTTTGGCCACAGAAACAAAGAGAAAGTGTTAACAGTCACCTCCAGAGTCTCGCTCTAAAAACCTACTAATCAAGTTAGAAATCTGGGGGTAATAATGGACTTAGATTTGAATTTTAACAGCCACGTCAGATCAATAACATCAGCAGCTTTTTACCCATCTAAAAAACATTGCCAAAATCAAAAGTATAGTGTCTAAACCAGACCTGGAGAGACTTATCCATGCGTTTGTCTCTAGTAGATTAGACTACTGTAACGGCCTGCTCACTGGCCTCTCCAAACGAGCTGTAAAACAGCTGCAGTACATCCAGAACGCCGCTGCTCGGGTCCTGACTAGAACCAGGAAGTACGATCACATTAGTCCTGTGCTCAGGTCTCTGCACTGCCCCTGTGGCTCAGAGAATAGACTTCAAAGTAGCTCTGCTTGTATACAAGTCTCTCCATGGCCTAGCATCAAAGTACATCTCGGACATGTTCGTGCCATATGAACCATCTTGGACTATGAGGACCTCAGGGACCGGCCCTCCTGCTGGTGCCAGAGTCAGGACTAAACATGGGGAATCTGCGTTTCAGTTTTATGCAGCTAAAATCTGGAACAGTCTTCCTGAGGATGTGAGACAGGCGGTGAAGGCGAGTCAGACGAGGACTCATGGGTTTTGGGCAGCTCAGCCCTACCAGGAAGCGAGTCGGAGACGATGAACTTCGTCCCTCGTTTCAGCTGCCCTGGTAACAACGTCGGGTGAGCGACATATTCTTGGCAATGGCGACAATATTCAAGGTATTTACGGATCCTGTGTTATAGTATTTGGCTGGCTTTTTTTTTAGGAAGGTGGGTCCAGATTATTTAATAAATATGCGTATATTCTTTGTAACAGCGGCTTCGCTATTGCAAACAATCCTCCTCCTCCTATTCCTCCTTCCTCCGCTGATGCTGGTCAACTTCGGCACACTGAATGATGATAATATTCATTAAAGAGGCTAATAGACACATTTTTAGTGTGTTAGAAGAACCATTCTTTTGATTACGTCATCGCCAGAGCGCAACCGTCAAATCTTTTTAGCTATGTTGAAATGCTCTTTTTATTAAGCTGAACATTTGCAGTAAGAAGGAACGACATTGTGGAGACGGTGCCACCTATTAGCCTCCTCATGAAACGCTGACCTGCCCTCTTCACTCTAAAACGTTCTAAAACGTGTTCTTCAGTAGAATAGTGTTCTCATTGCCCCCCCTCCTCCATTAGATTTGCCTGGAGTTCAGGAGGATTGTTGGAAAAGACCTCCTCTATAAGGAGCTGCAAAAGACCTGACCAGAGGTGAGCTGTAGGGTTTAACCGAATTTAGTTTAGCTCTTCTGCTTAAATATACTGACTTAAAACCTCTTAACAGAGCCTGCTCTGGTGTGTCTCCTCGCTCCCTGCAATGATTTGAAAGCCTTTCACACCGTTACCAACGCTGGCGAGACGTATGAAGATCTCCTGCTCTACCTCTGTACACGGTTTCAGAAGGTAAGAGGGTTGTTTTATTATAATATTTCAATTATTATATATTTATTCCACAGGATGTTAGCATGTTCATATCTGACACAGGTTGTGGTCATGGACTTCCCGACTCGTATCGCTCAGGATGTGGAGGTCCAAACTCTTCTGAGGCAGGAGTTTCACCGTGTCTCAGCGGACTTGAGTAGGTTCATAGTATAATCTCGCTGTCACATTTGCAGCTTTGGTGCAGATGTGAGGTGTGAATCTGCACACACTTGTATTATCTAATATATTCAACACAAAGTCTTAAGTGATAACATGTTTGTTTTTCAAGGAATCCGCTACTTCTCTGTGGCTGAGCACTTCTCGATGAATCACCGGGAGTTGTGGATGATGGCGTGAGTACAATCATTTGCAACAGCTTTGTGGCTGATTTATCAATCCAGTGGCTGCACTTTAGTTCATCATATTTTTAAATTAAACTAGAAGCCTATCTTACATTTTGCCAGCACAAACTCTGAAAAGGAAACACCAAAGACCAGATGAAGATCTCCTATGTCCTAAAGTCTTACCTTAGCTCATCTCACTTGGACTAAGCCTGTTTATTTCTAATGAATGTTGCTTATTTTTTCTCAGATTCATCTGAGTGACAATTTTGGGATGAAGATATTCGCTCAGTTGATATGGCAGGCTTGCTACATACAACTGGAGACACCTGCTCCCACCCCTCCCGTGTCCCCTCCCCCATCACGTCCCGCCACCAGAAGGGTGAAGCCAAGAGTGGTGGTGACCGGACCCATTCCTGTGCCACCCCCACCCCCTCCTGAGTGGCCAACAGCTGGACGGCGCAGAAAAGTGTGTGTCCTTTATTAAATGTGTCTATTGCAATTTGTTGTTTTCTAAGACGTCCAACCATCTAAAGCAGCGTTCACACCGCTGCGGCAAAGCAGTTTAACATATACATTTTTTAAAAGTCTATGTGAACGTGCGACCTGCGATTCCAGTATTTTTTACGGCGCGGTTTGAGCGTTTTTGCGGTGCGAATCCTACGTTTGGAGAGTCGCTATGGCAGAGTGACCAGTGCTGCCGCCGCCGCCACAGAGAAGTTGGAAAAAGCTGCATTTTTTTAGCGGCAGACGCGGCGAGCTCTTGGAGCAAATAATGCTCTTCATTAAACTCTGCTCACCTCTGAAGTATCTGCAGGACCCAGACAAGCCGCCGAGCCAATCGCCTCCGTTTTTGGACTTTGTAAAGTAAATACACCAAAGCCGTTCTCTCAACTTGAATTGCCATAGGACACAACTCCTCCACTGCGCATGAGCGTTCGCCGCCACAGCCGTGTGCGTCTGCTGCGGAGAATTTATTTTTTGGCCGCGCGTTCGAGGCGGCGCGGTTCAATGTGGGCGGCCACCGCAAATTTGGCCACCGCGGTGTGAACGGGCCTTAAAACCTCATGTGTGCTCTGTGGGAACTGTACTATCCAGTGGAACAGACCGCAATGTCAGTGAAAAACGTTAATTGTCCATTGTTTAAAATTGAAAAGGAACAGATGTGCCTACTGACCCAGTCCAAAACTAGCAATTTTATTAGTTAAATGCTGTTCAAAAAGGTCATGCATGGTGCTGTGGAATGGCTATTTCTTCTAGATCAGATGTGATGTGATCATGGTTGGTGTTTTTAGAAGTTTCTGTCAAATTACATCATATAGTATCTGATATGAACGAAACCAAATGACAATTCTAATGAAAGAGGAAGTTGTACGAGCATTACTGTACAAGTTCCAGGTCACGCGCCATCTACTGGTCACCAAGAAAACTGCGCTCTTGCAAAACCATTAACTGTCACAACACGTCAGTGCTCTGCCCCTTGTGGAGAACGTGCGTTTGTTTTGGTCAGCTAACAATACATTTTGATACTGCCGTACGTACCTAGCCATTTAAATGTAGGCTTTGATTTCATAAAAAAAATTAGTATAGAGCAGCAACTAACCTGGGTTGTTGATTCCAAAGAGTAGGAAATTAGTCTAATTTACATTTCCAAGTTATATATTTTTATGCTTTCAAATCCTGAAATTGCTGCAATGTCAGAATAAAAAAAAGGCTAATATTGCCACAAATTCGTGCTTGGAGGACTTGTTCTTGATGTCCTGAAACCAGCAATTATTTTTGACCATAACACTAGGCCTTGTTGACACACAAATGTTCCATATTGGCCAACCTGACCCTGTATAGGACTTTGATTGTGAGTTGAGGGACTGTTTTCACTGCCCTTTCCTGATGATGAATATAAAACCAACAAACTGAAACATTTATTTGATATCACCAGCAAAGGGCCGTCAAGACCTCTCCTGTGGAACCCCGACCTCGGCTGGTTCAAAAGGAGGTGAGTTTAATAATGCCAGTTACATACAAAAGTCCTTGTCTTAAGTGTTGTATTGTGGACTAAAACATTTGCTTGATGTCCACAGGTGGAGATAGTCTGTGAGACTTTACGCGCTTTGCCAGTCTAGACTTTAGTTCTGCTTAATTTTTTCAAAGTTACTCCTGCTTTTTTCCAGTTTTAGTCCTACATTAGGCTTTAGTCCAGGTTTAGTCCAGTCGATCCCAATTTTGAATGGATCCAATTAGCAAATCTCAAAGGCTGAAATGTGAGTCTAATAGTCATCAGTTCATAGGCCTATTTCAGTCATTTAGTCATTCCAAGTTTAAATGTGAACATTTAACTAATCCTATTGCTAAAACGTAAATCTAACTCTATTCTTTTCAGAAATATCTCAATTAGATATTCTTCCAATATCGTACAGCCCTAGTTTACCATGTTAATGATGAGAAAACATGTTAACTAATTGCAACTTTTCTTTCCAAAGACTGAGGCAGCACCTGTGCTGAAGGTGAGACCCGGCTCACCTGCCAGCTCCTCATCGGGAATGGAGGAGGACCAGGTTTGTGGTTTTAAAGATATTGCTGATGTTCTATGTTTTGTTACTTATTCATCATGTTAAATTGTTTCTAGGCGGTGGCAGCTGCAGAAGACGTGACACCAGGAACGTCACCCACGAGTGTGGTCTTGGTGGATACTTTGGAGGACAAGGCTTGTGTTTTTGTTTGTTTTCCAATATGTTAAGTTTATACAGAATGTAATGTAATATTTGTGGTTTGTGACTCCAGGTTGGAGATGTGGTGGAGACTTCGGGGATGTTGATGGACCAGGTGAGTTAATGACTTAAATGAAACTTTATTTTAATGTTTTTATAACTTCTAGCAAAACACATGGAAGGACCAGAGACACGGTCATTGCTTTATTGCATTTCTTTATTCCCTGTTTTTTAGGATGACCGTAACAGCAGCCATGGGCTTACTGATGAAATATAGAATATTGGCCAACTCTGGCATATTTACATGTATATTTATTAATATGCACTGCCCCTGAAATCAATTAATAGATATACAAAAGTAAAAAAGTGACGAAAGGCATACATTTTTGGCACATATTGTTAATGATAGTCTTTCAAATTTGTCCATTTTGCAAATTAAGTCCAAATGTGATGATCTAATTTATTTAAATCTTACTGCAATAGAAATGTTTGGCTTCTACTGCAGTAGGACTGAATAGACCATCATTAGTGTGCCTTCAAACTACAGCTTCTCTTTTCCTTCTCAAGAAGACCAGCCCCCACCTGTGACCAGCCCTCCACCTGTGACCCCCTCCACCTGTGACCCTCCACCTGTGACACCGTGACCCGCCCTCCCCTGTGAAGACCACACACAGCAGTCCGCCTTCTGAGACAGGTCAACCTTCGCCTTGCCTCAGCCCTCCTGTGACCCATCGGCGCAGCATCCCACCAGCTGACAACAAAGCTAAGTCACAGTTTGTTTTACCTGTTGGGGTTAGGGGTAGTTTCCATCAGGGTAACGCCATGTTCAAGTATGGCGGGCTACAGTGTATGGCAATATCACTGATAGCTTTAGCTAAGCACACAGTGTCCAGTGTGTTTTCATGGGAACGGAGGCATTTAGACAGGGTTTTGTGTCTCGGGGATGCACTGTACACGAGCCGTCGTGTTGGTAACTTTACGAGAGGTCTGCTACTTGTCTCAGAGTTGCCAACTGAGTGGGTTGTAGATGGTCGTCATTTCAAATTTGCTTTTGGTGATTCTCTTGCCGGGGATGTGACTGTAGTAGAGAGCGAGTTGATCGAGATGGGTTTGTGCGTGACCTTGGATTGTGGTTTAGAACAGGTGTTTGCGCAGTATGACACCTGTCTTTTTACACTCTGTGCTACTACTTGTGCAGTGATTAAACTCGATGGGCGATATGCAGTGGTCGACTCTCATTCGCGCAGTGCTAACGGTTTGGTGCATTATGACGGTAAAAGCGTGATTGTGTATTTTAATGATATTGACGCTGTGTACAGTCATTTTTGTGCCTTGGCTGCCTGTTTTGAAGGCAGTTCAAAAGCGTTTGAAATTACTGGGGTTAATATTGTTGTTGTTGACGATTGCGTGAGGGGTTTAAAGAGCAGAGAGCACACAGAAGTTACTCCTTCTGTTACCCCATCCACTAGTGTGAGGGATTTAAAGGCTACCGCGCCAGCAGAAGTTTCTTCTGTAATCCCGACCACTAGTCCGAGGGGTTTGAAGCGTAATGCGTCCAAAGTTTCTTCCTGTAATGCCAACAACTAGTCTGAGCGGTTTAAAGCGCAGAGAGCCTGCAGAAGTTTCTGTTACCCCCCAACCAAAGAGCCCGCAGACCTTTCTCAATCTGTTCCCCCAACCGCTAGTCTGAAGGATTTAAAGGGTGAAGAGCCCGCAGAAGTTTCTTCTGTACCCCAAGATGAATTGAAAACAACAAAAGGCACCGATGTGGATTTAGATGTGCTGTGCACTGTGAACTGGTGTTCAAGACAATGCCCTGTTCTTCAATCCAATTGGTGAAGGTGTTTGTAAGGAGCCATAAGGAGCAAACTCCTTAGGGCTGAGTTTGAGAAGTTTGCTGTAGTAGATCCTCAAACTATAGGGAACACTGTGTCAAAAAGACAAAATCGTTGCGGATGGCAATTGTTACTTTCGCGCTGTTTCGCAGGCAATTAGTGGCACTCAAAAATATCATCGGAAAATTAGACTGGCCATTGTTAAACAGCTTCAAAATCACCCTCTAAAATACAAAACTCTATTGCGTGAAGGCCACTTGTCTGTTGAAACTTATATCAGCTGCAACAAACATGCGTCGGGTTGGCACATGGGCCACAGAACTTGAAATCCATGCGACCGCGGATTATTTAGGCGTCAATGTTTATACTTTTTACAATGGACACTGGCTGAAATACAGTTGTACGACTGAGCCTTTGTCAACAAAAGGCATCTACTTAGAAAATATCAACAATCATTATGAAAATGTAACTTGCGTCTCAAAACCTAATACTCGCGGTTGTTATGAATGCTGCCAAATCCCTGAAGCACCATTGAAAGGCTACAATATTAGATCTAAAAAGTCAGATGCCCAATCAAAAGTTAATCCGGTAATTAAAATGTCGAAAGTAGAATTAAAACCAGCATTATCAAAGTACATGTTAAAGAAAAAGAAAAAGCATTTGAAAAGCACATACAACAAACATCATGACGTGATAAAAGAGACACTAAAGCAAAAATGTATAAAACGGGAACAACTAAAACAACGGCATTTGGAACGAGATAATTTAAGTTCACAAACGCTTAAAGAAGCTGAAAAACAAAGACTTCATCAAAAATATAAAGCTGATGTAGACTATAGAGAGAGGAAAAAGGCTGCAAAAAAACATTAAATATTATGTGAATTTAGAATATAGAATGAAAAATAAAGACCGCAATTACGCATAAATATAAAACCAATAGGCATTATCGAGAAAAGGTTAAAGCAACATATAAAAATAAATACAGGCATTGATTCAAAAATATCAAAGCATATAAAGCTAATGTACAATTTCAAAATAAAGTTAAAGCTGCCGGCATTAAAAATATAAAGCTAATTTACAATATCAAACACAAACTTAAAGCTGCCAGCATTTAACAAATATAAAGCTAATGTACAACACAAACTAAATGTCAAAGCAGCCAGTAAACAAAAAAGTACAAAGCCAATCCCCTTCATAAACAAAAAGTTAAAGCACTTGTTAAACAAAAATACCGTAATAATGAGCAATTTAAAAATAAAACTCGTGCAGCCTACAGAAAAAGTAAACAACAATCCAAACTAAAACTGTCAAACTTCGCTTCTGTCATGGAACAGTTTTAAAGGACGTTGAAGACGGTCCAGTATATGTTGTTTGTGTGTGTTTGAAGCTTTTATTTAGAAACCAGGTCTTACCTTGTAAAAAGGAAGACTTTATGGCTAAAGCTAAATGTGCTGCTATCGCAGATGCCTGTATCTCGGAGGCTTATTTACATGCGTGCAGCTCTAATTGTCCCACCCCATGCCCCCTCTCCGATTGCCGAGGTAGTTTATGGATCTGCTACACTTGTAACATCAAACTCCGTAAAGGTGAAATGCCCCCTGAAAGTTCAGTCAACAATTTACAGTTGGACGACATCCCACCTGAACTTGCGTGCTTGAACACCGTTGAACAGCACTTAGTGGCGCTCAATATACATTTTATGCAAGTTTTAGCCTTGCCAAAGGGGGGTCAGCGGGGGGTGCATGGCCCATCGACATGCGTCCCCTCCCGAATTACCGAGACGGTAAAGCTCTTGCCGCGTTGCAATATGGACGGTTGTTTGTTGCCAGTAAAAACTTAAGCGCAAACTTTCGTATAAAGGACATTACGAGTATCAGTATGTGGATACAGAGCGCGTACGGAGGGCCATTGTGTTTCTTAGAGAACACAATCGATATTATATAGACATAGATTTTAATGAGGAGTGGGTTAACGAGTTTAACAGGGAAGAAGAGGAAGCTATGGATACGGGAGCGGACGTTAACGGTACGGATTAACCGGTCCGGACGTTAACGTATCCGGACGTTTGGACGCGGAATACGATTCCAGGTACCCTTATGGCAGATTTGCAGAAGCATTTTAAGTTTCTCTTTTTGGCAATTTTATACATGTTGTATACAAGTGTCCATAGCTTTTCGAAAAGGGTTATTCCGGTCGTTGTAATGCTGCTGCAGGTGAAGGAACTTTACAGGATTTACTTCAGTTTGATAACGGTTATCGCTTTATGACGCCTATAAGAGGCACACCGCCCTTCTGGCAGTCGGCACAAAAAAATCTGTTTGCGTGCATTCGTCAGCTTGGTATTCCAACGTGGTTTTGTTCATTCAGCTCTGCAGATCTCCGGTGGACGAGCCTCTTGACAACGCTTTTAAAGCAGGAAGGTAGTACCCGGAGGGTTGCAGATTTGGACTGGGCTGAGAGATGTGACCTTCTACGTCGTCACCCTGTAACCGCGGCTCGAATGTTTGACTCCCGTTGGCGCCGTTTCTTACGTAAAGTTATTATGTCACCAGCTCAGCCCATCGGTAAAGTCATAGATTATTTCTATCGTGTAGAATTCCAGCAGAGGGCAGCCCACATGTCCATTGTCTGTTCTGGATAGAACACGCCCCCCAAACTCGGGGTAAACACTGACGAGGAGGTCATTACGTTTGTGGATCATTACGTCACCTGTAAACGACCCTCGGACCCAAATTTATTGGAAAAAGTTACTTCGGTGCAGCAGCATTCCAAACGTCACTCCAAAACGTGTAAGAAGGGTAAAAAAGTGTGCCGGTTTAATTTCCCACGTCCGATATCGACGCGCACGTTTATTAAACAGCTGGACCCTGAATCTGTCCCACTTGTTACAAGGGAAGAAGCTGAACGTATCATGACTGCGCTTAAGAATGCTACTCTTGATGAGAATAACCTGTGTCTTAGTGCTCCGGAATTGTTTGCTTCCTTGGGGTTATCCCAGTTCACTTTTGAACAAGTGTACAGCGTTTTAGGCGGACACACACACATAGTTTTAGAGCGGGAACTCGACGAAGTCTGGATTAATAACTACAACGACAAGTTATTAAATTGTTGGAATGCCAATATGGACATTCCAGTTTGTTGTAGATGCGTGGGCTTGTGTCGTTTATATAATTTCATATATATCCAAGTCTGAGAGAGAAATGGGTTTGCTCTTAAATTGTGCGCAAAAAGAAGCTTCCAAAGGTAATCTTAGTGCGAAAGAGGCATTTAAAAAATTAGGCAGCGTTTATCTTCATAATCGTGATGTCTCTGCGCAGGAAGCTGTCTATCGTGTAACGGGATGCACCTTAAAGAGTTTTCACGTAAAGTAGAATTCATTCCGACCGGCAATAATATCATTCGCATGAGCAGACCCATAGGCGAAATAAATGAAGAGAGGGGGGACGATATTTGGATGACAAACTCTATCGATCGTTACTTAGGAAGACCAAATAACGCTACATTTAACGACATGTGCAATGCGACATTCGTATCCGAATATCGCTTACTTAGTCCATCCGACAAATGTAAAAAAACCAATTATGTTGCAAAATGATTTGGGTGCAATTATTAAAAGAACACGGACAAAACCCGCGGTTGTCCGTTATGCACGTTTCTCTGAGACTAAAGACACAGAGTTATTCCATCAAAGTATCCTTCAGTTGTTCCTGCCGTATCGCGTTGAGGCCGACCTTAAGCCGCCTCCGTATGAAACCTTTGAGCAATTTTATAAACATGGAGAAGTTCGTTTGTTGAGTGACGGGTCTCGACATGCAGTTAAATTAATTGTTGATACAAATAGGCGTCGCTTTGAACTTGCAGCTGAGGACCTGGAGGAGGTACAGGAGCAGTTGGACGGTGATGTGGTCCTAGAGGATGCATGGGGCTTGCTCTGCCCAGAGCAGGAAGTTGAGAGGTTGGAGTTGAAGGAGGAGTACAGAGAGATGTTGCAGGCTGTTACCTCTGAGCACGAGCAAGAGCCCATTCCAGACTTAGCTGTAAGACCAGAGCAAGTTGGTTGTGTAGAAAAAACAAATGTCATGAGTCGTAAAGAGGGTCTTTCACTTGTGAGAACTCTGAACGAGCAACAGCTGTCCATTTTTTACAAAATACGTCAATTCTGCTTAGAGAAAGTTGCTGGTAACGACCCTGACCCATTACACGTTTTTATTACGGGTGGAGCAGGCACTGGGAAAAGTCACCTGATCAGAGCGATTCAGTATGAGGCGTCTCGTTTACTGGCTCCTACGTGCCATAGTCCTGATAACGTCTGCGTTTTATTAACTGCTCCGACAGGGATAGCGGCGTATAATCTACAGGCGGCTACTATCCATTCCACATTTAGTATCGGTACGAGTATTTCCCTCCCCTACACGCCGCTGGGGGAGGAAAAGCTCAATACACTGCGCGCTAAATACATCGATCTACAGAATTGTAATAATTGACGAAATATCTATGGTCGACAAAAAGATCTTTACCTACATTCACGGTCGGTTGCGTCAAATAAAACAATCGGGTGACTTTTCTCCATTTGGAAATGTGTCCATCATAGTTGTTGGGGATTTCTACCAATTGTCACCAGTCATGGGTCATCCTCTGTACAAGGAAGACGTAGGCGTTAATTTCTTTACAGATCTATTTAAAATTGCGGCATTAACGACAGTAGTTAGACAGAGCGATAGCACTTTTGCGGCGCTGCTAAACAGACTAAGAGTGCGCTCAAGAGGAACACCCATGCTTGATGACGATCTAGCTTTATTACAAAGTCTTGAAACTGGCGAAGATCCCGACGTGTTGCACATTTTTACCAAAAACGAGTTTGTGTCAAATTATTAATTTAAAAGTATTAAATGAGAGTATGTGAGGATACGAAGACGATCAGTGCGCGAGATTTTGGGTACGACAAAAAGACGGGGAAATTAAAACAACTGAAAGGACATCTCCATAAATCCAAACAAGCCAGTTTGGAGGAGACTTTAATCTTGGGGGTAAATGCGCGCGTTATGTTGTGTAAAAATGTAGATTTAGCTGACGGTCTAGTAAATGGGGTATGTGGCTTTGTTACACACATAGTTGAAAATCCACAGGAAAAGCAGCCTCCTTTAGCAATCTATGTTAAATTTGACGACGATCGCGTAGGCGCGCAGAGAAGGAGGCAAACACGTACCCCTGCAGACCTGACTGGTTCTACCCGCATAGAACCAGAGGAGGAACAAGCCAATAAGAGAGGCGAAAAGCGCCGGCAGTTTCCTCTAAAACTCGCATGGGCGTGTACAGTACATAAAGTACAGGGTGTAACCGTTGATAAAGCCGTGGTATCTCTTAAGAAAGTATTCACGGCGGGTCAGGCGTATGTGGCCCTTAGTCGCGTTAGGAGTTTAGAGGGTCTTATTATTCAAGACTTTAAAGCAGAGGCCATTTATTGTAACGATGGCATTAGAGCGGCTCTTGAGCGCATGCCTCCCTTCGTGGTCCAAAGTATGCCCTGGCACTTGGAGGCACATGTTCTGACATTCTTCTTCATGAATGTCCATGGTTTAGCCCGACATGTGTCAGATTTGGCTTCGTGCACGCAGCATTGGCGGCCTAACTGCATTGCTGTGGTAGAGACATGGTTAACTGAACATTCTTCTTATCAAACTAGTCACATTGAAGGATATAACTTCCATAGTCGTCCCCGTAGTTTATCCTACCAGAGCAGTAGTCATCCGGCGCTGACTAGTTTACTGGGCCAACAGCACGGTGGAGTTGGCATGTACTGTGAAGAAAGCAGTAACTATGAAGTCACAGTACAGGACTTTAGTTTAGAATGCTTAGTTAATTATTTTGCAGAGCTCAAAATTATAGTAGCAGTGGTTTATCGCCCACCGTCGTACCCCATGTCTCTCTTTAAGTATAATTTATAATTAAAATCGATTATTGAATTGGCTTGGATCACATTGTGCCACCGTGGCAGTGATGGGGGATTTTAACAACGACATATTGAAGTCTTCAAGTCTCTGCAATTTTATGCTCGAAAGAGGTTTTGTTCAATATGTCAAACCCCCACGACTGAGAGGGGGACATTAATCGACCATCTTATATCTGAAATCTACAGAGTATGCCATGGACTCTGTAGTGGTGCCAACATACTTCAGCGACCATGAAGGGATAGTGTGCTCTTTCAAGAGTTTAGCGTGTAGAACCATGCCCTTCAATTAGATGATGGACACATTTTTAAATGAAATGGGCAGTTGTTGCTTTTCACAACTCATCACTTTGCTTCATAGCTGTACATGTGGTTTCTCTTTCAATGATTGCGGGCTTGTCAGTGTTGCTTTTATTGTCCAAAAATGTGAATAACTTTCATAGATAATTAGGCCCGAGCCCCAATAGGGGGGCAGCACGCATGTTTGGTACCCCGTCGCCAGTGGCGATTGCCGTGGCAATCTTGTCGCCCCTGGCAATAACCAGTGAAACATGCATACTTACTCCTGCAATAGGACAGTGAGTCAACAATGAGTCAACAGTGAGTCAAAAATGAGTGAATGGCCGAAGCAGGAGTAAGTATGCTTGACCGATGCGGAAGCATCGGCGTTTACACTGGTCATTGCCAGGGGCGACTAAGTGATCGCCACAGCAATTGCCACTGGCGATGGCGTACAGCGCGCATGTTTGGTCGGACAGTTGCAACGTGGCCTATATTATTAGGCACAGGGGCTCGGGCCTAATAATATAACGAGTATAACGATAATAATAACGAGTAAATAAATAAATTACATTGAATGTTGGTGGTGATGTACAGCCACTCCAGGTCTTACTCACATGTCTGCAGAAAAATAAAGAAAGCACCACAGACACATGAGAGACCACACTTGCTAGCCAAAGCCCACTTGCTAATGCTAGCTTTTTCCTAAGTGTTGTATTTACACATAAAACGCAATTTCACACATATATCATCAACAGGAACAATGTCAAGGACCTTATACATCACGAACAATGTATTTATATCATTAACAAGAACTTTCTGTCAAATGTTTTATAATTTTACCCATGAGAGCTACTTCAGCTGCTTACCTCCCTCGGCTTTCTTCATAGCACTGAGGGCAACCGCGCGGATACACAGGAAGTAGTGGCACCGCAAAAATAAAAGCCTCTGAGTAAAATAGCAAAAAACTTGTGTACAATCTGATACAAAGAAAAAGGGATTTTGGTGAAATTAAAAAACAGTAAGTACTACACAAACTCCACACAAAAGGCCCCATGCCACCCGGGGCTCAAACCCCAGGGTCGCCTTGCTGTGAAGCGAGAGCGCTAACCGCACACAATAAGAAATGACATATGAATTGGAAATAAAACTTTCCATTTTGTCTTGCAGTCACTGGATCCCACTGAAAAAAGAACAGTCGCACTCAGAGGGCTTCCACATATACTCGGAGACAATCCTACAGAGTTCTTCAAATCTAGCTTTGTAAGTTTACATTTGTTTATAATAATTTTGCTGCAAATTTTTGCATAATTATTCAGATTTTGACACAAGCTGGAGCTGATAAACGTATCATGTACATTGTTATAGGATAATGAAATATGGTCCAAATTGTCCTGACATTAGACCCATTGGTCCACATAGAACACATCAGTTTATTTATTAACCTTTATTTAACCCATTGATAAAACCCATTGAGATTGAAACCTCCATTTCAAGGGTGACCTGGGATATTAAATATGATGTCCATTTTTGACACATTGGGGAAATCTCCAATGAATGAACTTCATCACTATGTATCGTAAAATCACCTCATAACTGCCAGATGTCAAATTCTGAAGGAGTTATAGGAACAGAATTTTGTCTGATGGTGAAACGATAAAAATATGTTCTCTTAATGCCACTTAATTTAGTTCTTAAGGACACATATTATGCAAAATTAACTTTCTCTTTTAACCATTTCTAACATTGTTCCGTCATTAAAAACATACCTGGGGATGTATTTTCATCCACGCTTGTTTAATAGCCCATTAGTGCTATTCAGTAAGTCAGTAAGTTATCGATTAATTGTGATTGTGACTAGTCGACTATTAAAAATAATAGTAGTCGTATATATAATTATTGATATATAATATTGATTTGATCAGTACAGATAACGCATACCCCTTTTTATAAAAGCACCTTTTTATAACAATTACAGAATTATTAAATCAATATGCCTTAAGAGAAGAAACATCACAGCTGTATCTCTACAATATTCAGTTATCCGTGTGCATAAATCCTGTCATGGAAAAAAAGATCACTTTCTTTTTAACAGTCCAAACAATATATCCATCCAAACAAAGAGCTTTTGATTATCAGCTTCAAAGTAATAGATGATTGCCCAATTAAAATACTGGAACCTAATACTGTAAGTTATTTATTTCCTTATTTGCAGGATGGTGAAGAGTCCTCTGATCAAATGGACATTGGAATCTTGTTGGTCAAGCCTGAAGGTGTCTCTCCCCTATCAGATCTTCACCCTGCAAGCCTGAACATCATCATTGACTCTTTAACCACACCTCTAAATACCCAGACGCCCTATTTATACAGGCCTATCCCTGCATCTCTTGTTGTCTCTGCTCTCTCTTTAGTTGTGTCAATAAAGAAGGATTTACCTGAGTTATTTTCCTGCCTTGGTCATTTTAAAACTATCCAGTTTAAAGGACACTCACAGTTTTAGCTTAATGAGGATTTATGTTTGGATCTTTCCTAGTGTTGCATTTGAGTTCAGGTTACCTGTGTGTACAATCTAGCCAAGTATGAAGGCCCAGCAGAGGATGTACTTTCTGCGGCAGCTGAGGAAAGCCAAGCTGCCAGCGCAGATGATGGTGCAGTTCTACACGGCCATCATTGAGTCCATCCTCACCTCCTCCATCATCACCGTGCGTGGTACGCTGGAGCCACAGCCAGGGACAAACAGAGACTACAACGCATTGTGCGTTCTGCTGAGAAGGTGATCGGCTGCAGACTTCCATCTCTGCAGGACCTGTACGTCTCCAGGGCTCTGGGACGAGCAGGTGCGTATCACAGCTGACCCTTCTCACCCTGGACATGGTCTTTTTGAACCACTCCCTCAGGGCAGGAGGCTACGGTCCATCCGGACCAGAACCTCCCGCCACAAGAATAGTTTCTTTCCCTCTGCTGTTGGACTCATGAACACTTCAAAACACCTGTCACTTTAACTGCAATATTCAACCACCCACTGCACTGTCACTTTCTGCACTACAACTTTAAACATAACTGTAAACTTGTGTACATAGAAATGCCTATTTTTTATTTTATAGTAATTTTGCATGCCCTTTTTTGATTGAATAATATGTTGTTTTATTATTGCTCAGTGTTTTATGTTGCACCTTAAGGCCGAGACAAGTTCCTATGTTTGTGAATTTTGTTCATTGACAATGGCAATAAACTCTTTCTGATTCTGATTCTATGAACTCAGCACAAAAGGAGAGCCCGATGGAGCGCCTAGACGGACTGGAAAGGAGTATAATGCAGCATCAGGCTGAGTTAGTTTCAGCTACTACTGCAGCTTCTCAGTCAGCTGCCACGAGTGAGCAAAGCATTGCGGCTTTGACAGCTCAGATCCAACAACTGTCCGCCACTGTAACCCAGTTAGTCACTACTGTCCTTCCCGCTCCAACCAATCCTGCACCACAACAGTCAGTTGAAGTGATTGCACCTGGACCTGTGTCAGAACCTCAAGTAGGCACACCGGAACGCTATGGAGGAAACTCTGAAGGGTGTAATCCTTTTTTAACTAACTGCTCCATTCTCTTTGCCCTACAACCTCACACATTTGCCACTGAGAGAGCCAAGGTGGCATTTGCCATCAATCATCTTACAGAAAAGGCTCGGTTGTTGGGGAACAGCAGAATGGGAGCGCCAAACGGCTGCTTGCTCCTCTTTTGGCGCATTTGCAAGAGAACTCCGCAAAGTGTGTGGAGCCACATCTTCTGGACCTGATGCCGCTGGGGCGCTAATGGGACTGCGACAGGGGGCCCGTACTGTTGCTGATTATTCAATTGAATTCCGGACCCTTCAAAGCCAGTGGAACGTTACAGCTCAAGCTGATGCCTATCTCTTGAGTTTGAACGATTACATCAAAGATGAGCTAGTCTCACATGATCTTCCCTCTGACCTTGACAGCTTGGTTGAACTGGCAACCAAACTGGATCGGCGTATTCAAGCTCGAAGGCAAGAGAACAAACTTAAACTTCCTGAATGACGACCTATCCTACGTCTTCACCCACGTCCTATAGCTTCAGTAGGCCACACCCCAGTTCCGCATGGTGATAGTTCAGAACCTATGGAGGAGGGAAGTATCAGCCTTTCTCCAGAAGAGCGTGAACGCCGCTGTCAGGGTAATATCTGTTTCTATTGCGGAAGGCCTGGCCATGTTGTCTCTAAATATCCAGTAAAAAGGGGCAAACTCATCAGTAGAGAGGGGATTACTGATTAGTCTTTAACGCCATCCCCTATTAAACACCCTCAGTTTCCTGTTCATTTGTTGCTGAAGAGTGGTACTCACACCGTAAACACTCTGACATTTGTCTTATTGATGCTAACTTGGCCCGCAGCAGGAGATTAATTGTGTTCCTCTTCCGGCACCTGTTCCTGCCAGTGCCCTGGACGGCAGACTTCTAGGCACCATAACACATTGCACGGTTCCTGTTCAACTGTTAGTAGCCGGGAACCACCATGAGACTATCCAGTTTCACATTCTGAAGACTCCACTGCATCGTTATCCTCGGCTTTCCTTGGCTTCTCCATCACAACCCTCAGATTGGTCTACGGGTTCCATCACTGGCTGGAGCCCCTCATGTCATCAAATCTGCCCCTCAAGCAAGTGTAACACGTAGTCTGTTAATAGAAGAGATTTAGAAGAAGTTTTAAATTTAGGCTTATGTTCGACTCAGAGGAAAGTGAAACAATTCTTAAATAACATTGATCACAACATGAAACAGAATTCATTTGACTTGTGTATTATAGAAAAGAAAGATATTTACAACTATTTACAGAGTGCACTATTAAGAGAGTCCTCTGCACTGCGTGCAAGCGATGAAGATCCAGCGCTTAGGCTAAAACCAGTTTGACGGATGGAAAAACAGATGAGGGGTGATAGTTGAGTGTATGAGTGAATTGTCCTGAGCGCAGTTGAATGAGTGGGTTGAGAGTTGGCTGCAGAGCCTCCTACCGCACCAGCAGTATCGTGAGGAGGACCTCTAGGAACTCATATGCTGTAGTTTCTTCTCCATTGGAGGCCCAACAGGAGAATGAGCAGGAGAATAAACCTGGCCTGCATAAACAGTCCCATGTCAAATTTGTGTGTACACATAAACACTATTGTAATAAATTACAGTGGTACCATATTTCATAAATGCATAATACATTTCATAGATTTCAAGTGAGGCTCAATTCATTAATTTAGCAATTAAAACAATAACCAAACACAATAAATCAGAGTTTCACAATTAATGAAATGTAACATCTAATCAACCAATCAGGGTAGTTCTGCCCAGGGATTCTTAACTTCCTTCAAATGGCTCAACCTGTACAGGAACTATAATCGCAATATTTTTCCATTAAGCTTCATATTCTGGATCACACCAGTACTATCATTTGAGCTGAAATAAAGTAATTTTTCAGACAAGGTAAACCCCAACCTCCTTTTTCTTTTAATACAGTAATTGTAGTTGTTATTGATTTTATTTATTAATTTATTTTTAACTGTTATAAACAAACAAGTAAACAAAGCAAAACAGAATGAGGCTGAAAAAAAAGAACAAAAAAATTAGTGGATGTCCACTTGTGTGTTTAACTTGAAGTGCCCACATCTTACTCCGTGATTTTAGAGCTGTCTTCACTGAAGCCAAATAAATACTTTATTCTGAAATAGATGGCATGTTGACCAGAAAAATAAGGGGTTCATCTCCCTCCAGATGTCCACCAGACCCACATTTTCATTAATTTACAGAACTCTTTTGTTCCTCCAGTGCCTCTCGAGCTCGATACATCTAATGTAGGTTTGATGCGAAAAGTCCAATCGCCACCACAGATTAGGGTTCCCTCAGACAGGTTTACAATCAAGTCCACATTATCTGTATAAAAGGTGAAATCACTCCCTGGTGGAGCATACTCATTCAACATAGCAAAAACCCTTCCAATAATAGCTCCCTTAACCAATACACATCTTCCCTCTTTGTCTTTGCAGTAAAAAAGTCTGTTCAAAAGCTATTCGGCTTGAGGTCAACATTGCATCTCCCCTCTTGTGTACGATGAGTAGCACGACTTTCCATACAAAATGTTATTAGTTTTTGATGTCCAATGTCGTTCAAATGGGTCTCTTGTAATATATAATGTCTATTCGTTCTTTTGTCATCTGTTACATTTTTTGATCGCTTTATTGAGTCAATCACGAGTGGTCAGTGGGGGGTCCGGACCCCCCCTTGTGTCCCCCTCTTCCCACAGTGTCCCCCCCTCCCCTCGTATAACCTTTCAATAGAAGTGTTAGTTTTAACAATAGTTCACAATAAATATCTTTCAGACTGTATATGATTACTATTCACACAGACGCCATGTCCCAGCCTGCTTCAAGTCTGCCATCGTTGTCCCTGTCCCCAAGAAGCCCCGGATCACTGGACTTAATGACTACAGGCCTGTGACGCTGACGTCTGTAGTCATGAAGTCATTTGAGCGCCTGGTCTTGCCCCACCTCAAGTCCTTCACCTCCTCCCTGCTGGACCCCCTGCAGTTCGCCTACAGAGCCAACAGGACTGTAGACGACACCATCAACCTGGCACTCCACTTCATCCTGCAGCATCTGGACTCCCCCGGGAACCTACGCCAGGATCCTGTTTGTGGACTTCAGCTCTGCTTTCAACACCATCCTCCCTGCTCTGCTCCAGGACAAGCTCTCCCAGCTCAACGTGCCTGACTCCACCTGCAGGTGGATCACTGACTTCCTGACGGATCGGAGGGCAGTGCGTGCGGCTGGGGAAGAATGTCTCAGACACCTCGGACTATCAGCACAGGAGCTCCACAGGGCTGTGTACTTTCCCCTCTGCTCTTCTCCCTGTACACAAACTGCTGCACCCTCAGCCACGACTCCGTAAAACTCATCAGATTTGCGGACGACACCACCCTCATCGGGCTCATCTCGACGGGGATGAGTCTGTCTACAGGAGGGAGGTGGACCGGCTGGTGTCCTGTGGCTCAATGGTAACAATCTGGAGTTCAACGCCCAGCAAGACAGTGGGAGATAATCGTGGACTTCAGGAAAGCCACAGCCCCCAGCCCCCCTCATCATGACAGATTCCCCCATCACCCACCGTGGACTCCTTCCGCTTCCTGGGAACCACCCATCAACCAGGACCTCAAGTGGGAGCCCTCCATCAGCTCCCTCATCAAGAAGGCCCCAGCAGAGGATGTACTTCCTGCAGCAGCTGAGGAAAGCCAAGCTGCCAGTGCAGATGATGGTGCAGTTCTACCACGGCCATCATTGAAGTCCATCCTCACCGTCCTCCATCACCCTGTGGTACGCTGGAGCCACAGCCGAGGACGAAACCAGAGACTACAGCGCCCTCCCTGCTGGAGCCACAGCCAGGGACAAACAGAAACTACAGGCGCATTGTGCGTTCTGTCTGAGAAGGTGATCGGCTGCAGACTTCCATCTCTGTCAGGACCTGTACGTCTCCAGGGCTCTGGGACGAGCAGGTCGGATCACAGCTGACCCTCTCACCCTGGACATGGCTCATTTGAACCACTCCCCTCAGGCAGGAGGCCACTCCCCTCAGGCAGGAGGCTACGGTCCATCCGGACCAGAACTCCCGCCACAAGAATAGTTTCTTTCCCTCTGCCGTTGGACTCATGAACACTTCAAAACACCCTGCCACTTTAACTGCAAATATTTCAACCGCTCACTGCACTGTCACTTTCTGCACTCAAACTGTAAATCTAACTGTAACTCATAGAAATGCCTATTTTTATTTTTATATAAAATTATATACTATAATATATAATATATATAATATATAATAATATATATATATATATAGGTATTATGATATTATATATAGTGATCCTAAATACATTTCAACGCTCTCCATAACCTGGCTCCACCGTACAATCTCTGACCTCCTCCACATCTCCACTCCCTTCGCTCCCTCAGGTCTTCCTCCTCTCTCCAGCTCTCTGTCCGCCCTCTTTCCGTCTTATTTCAATGGGGGGCCGAGCCTTCAGCCGCTCTGCTCCTCAGTCTTTGGAACTCTCTTCCCTCACTTACCTCGCGCAACATAGACACCCTTCCACTTTTCAAATCCAGGACTCAAAACTCACTTGTTCAGACAATCCTACACCACAATAATACTAGTCACGTCCAACACCACATAACTCAGTCACTCCAACACCATCATCCAAGTTCTGTACTGTGGGTTTTATTCTGTTGTTTTATTCTCTCTGTACAGTGTCCTTGGGTGTTCTGAAAGGCGCTTTTAAAAAATGTATTATTATTATTATTATTATTATTATTATTATTATTATTAATAAACAGGGACTAAAACAGGAACTAAAGTAGGTCTAATGCAGGGCTAGTCTTGAATTAGAACATCTTGGTCATTAGGCCCCATGCGCAGGATCATGTGCATGTTTTTGGAGTTCTCTGACCTGCAGGAGCCCACCCCAGACCACAGCATCTATTTTTTCAACCTGCTTCATGTCTATTAAAAATAACAATACCATTTCCTTTCTTGCTTTGCCTCCAGAGTCACGTTTTCTGCGTGTTTTAATGTGGCATGCTGAACTGTAAACGCGACAGGGGCGTTGTTTGAACTGGTGAGATCTGGGACTCAGGCCAGGGCGATAAATGTAGTTGAATATGTATTCTTCCAATTTTTAAATACATATAATAAAGGTAGAGTCTGCACACAAAATGTCCTGCATTCTGGTGAATTCTAAGAGCTCTTTGGGAGATCAATTTAGTACTTTTAATAAACAATTGTGGCTACGTGTGTAAATGCTGAGTTTGTTTAGTTGATGTATGTTCTTTTTTTTTTATGTTGTTATTTCTCTTCTGGTCATGCTCTCGTTTGTGTCTTTTTGAACAAACTAAAAACAACATTGAAGGCCCCTGATAATTTTTTATATTCTAACCCCTGAGTTTGACTGCTCGTGCGGCCCCGGCACACTTCTTCCCCAACTGACTGTATCTTTAATTTTTATAATCACATTTTTTTAGATTTATAAATAAAAATATAATAAAGAAACTTAAGAGTCCCATTCGTCAGTCAAATTTGTCCATTTGTCTATTCTAAAAGTAAGTGGGATGGTAATACAGTCTGCAGTGCATTATTAATTTCAGTACAATAACCTGACCGGCTGGACAATCCCCAAAACACATGATAGTGGTTTGCCTCCTGCTGCCACATCCTCTCCAACAGTCTGCATTTCCCTGTGAGTAATGGGCACTTTGACATGGGGTTATAAAGAAGAGAGACACATTTTTACAACAGAATTCCCTCCAAACATGAGATTTTGTGGTTTTCCACTGAGATGTACATATACTTTTCCACTCTTCATCATCCAGAAAGTGACCCTCTCTTTCCCATCTCCCCTTAATGTAATCAGTAGAGTGAGTGCTCAGACAGTTAATACATTTGTACAATTTAGAAATCAATCCCCTTGAAAGTTCAGATTTATAAGATTTATCAGATATTCCAGTCAAAGGTCTATGATTCCATCATTCTTTTTGAATTCTTGATTAACTAATAACTAATTTGTAAGTACCTGTGGCAGTAGGCCCTTGTAACCACTGGCAGCCAATGGCTTGGGACCTGAGCCATTAAAAGGAGGTTCCCTTACCTGTGTTGACCCCTTTCTCGCCACTGACGTCACCCGCCATCTGGGAGCTGTGCACGCAGCACGAGCACCGCAACGATCACAGCAATCACACTAAAAACCCAAAGTTTAGGCTAAAAGCCAGTGATTGTGCCAGTGTGTTAACTAGTGTGGTTTGCGCACCGTGCATCTACCGAACTAGGATCAACTTTGGAACACCGCGCTCTTCAGGTTGAACACTCCTGTAAGCAGTGTCGCTTTTCACAAATTTATTTTAATTCAAAGCACCCTAATCTGGTTGAGTTGGGAAAGCTCCGTGCGCTTCGGGATTCTTCCCGGCCGCGGAGCCTCATTCCTGATAAGATCGGTAAGCATGGTTTGTCCAAATTAAATGCAATCTTACAACTTCAGCTTCCTAATTAGTTGTTGCTTTATAGCGTCGGTGCTCTAGGTTACGCAGCCCTTGTTGGTTTGCCCCAGGCGCACATGGTGCGCAGATGTAAACATCAGTATGTACAGTATCTCTTGTTGCGCACGGTTCTGAACTTTTTATATTAGGTTTTAATTTTCCAAAATATTGTACATTTTAGGATCGGTAACTTCGTGGGCCTCTCCTTCGACCCGCTTCCAAACCTCTCTCTCGACCCATCGTCTCCCCTCTCCTTCCACCCGCTCTCCTAACCTCCTTCGAAGCGTCCTTGGGGGGTTTAAGGCACGTTTACACCGGCTCCCCTCTCCACTGCGGACAAAGTGCTGGTTCTGGCACACGGCAGGACCCAACATTGGACTGTACCAGGGCCCCACCTACTGCATGGACCAGCACAACGTCTGGTAGGGCATCTGACTTGAGTGACCTGGGGACATTCTGGGCTGCTGTATTGTGTTTAACTCAGTAAATTATGTTAAATGGGTCAGCTGTTTTAAAAAGGTATGTGAGAATGAGAAGGTGAAATACTGAATTTTAGGAATGAAAATACAAATGTTTTGTTATTAATCCTGAATTTAAATGCAATAAAATGTGAGCATTCCTAAACATGAGTCTCCTGGTCCACTCAATCTCTAATCTGCGCTAGCCTTTTACCTGTGTAAGTGTCCCTGGCACCGATTTAATACAGGATGGCGTTGTTGGAAACTAAAGTAAACGTTTGTTTGACCCATTAATTGGAGCCTGTGGGTGAAATAATATTCTAAACATGTTGCCCCTAGTGTCGCCACGACACCTGTTTCTCTAAACCGAAGGATTCTTTCAACTCAAAGCTCTTCAGATGATTCTCCTTTACAATCTGGTAAAAGACCTTTTATACCTTTTTTTTCCCCACACTTTAAATATTAAGTCTGTGCTGTTAGGTGTTACATTTTGATTGTAAACCTATTTAAGATTTCAACATCTTTGTTTAGTTTGTTTGTTTTGATCAGCTCCTTCCATGTTGTAAGAACAGACTTCACCCAAGGGTTCTCCAGCTCCCCCAAATGACACAACCGCCCGCCATCTGCCAGTAAGGCCTGCACAGGAACCCCCGGCACAACAGCAATCTCAATATTCTTCCATTGAACTTCATATTCTGGGTCACACCAGCACAGCAACGCTCTGATCTGAGCTGAAATAAAGTCATTTTTCAAACAAGGTAAATCCCAGCCCCCTTTTTCTTTTAATAACTGTATAGTTTTGAATGGGATACAGTTTTTTTCCCCCTGCCATATACATTTTGAGATTGCTTTATTCCACTCATCAAACAGTCGGTTGGGTATGGGAACTGGAAGAGTCTGGAACAGATAGAGAAACCTGGGGAAAACATTCATTTTTATAGTTTCAATCCTTTGACTTAGACCAAAGTATGGGATAAGGTTCAGTTTCTGAAAATCTTTTTTTATAGTAGTAAAAAGAGGGATATAATTGGGCGGTCTACGTTTTATTTATTGATTTGAGATTTATTGTTCTTTAATCTTTTAATTGCAGCTTGTATTTCCAAAAATGTAATATTACCTCCTTATTTTTTATTCTGTTCTTCTGTGATAAAAGGCAAATTGAGGGTGTCCAGAAAGGAATTTCTATCATCATCTGTGTCGTCTGGAATTTTTGAGAAAAGATTTTTATAAAAGGATTCCAACGCTGATTGAATTTGATGTTGTTTGGTTAAGATTACATCATTTTGCTAAATACAACTCCAGGGGAAACAATGTGGTTAAAAATAATTAGCAAAATATGTGTACTATGTGTATATATGTTAAGACAGCAAACTGGTCTGACACCTACAAACTGAAATACACACTGTCTGTAGTTACTAGGCATAAAAGCTCAATTCTCCCACAGAACTTACCCGTCCTCCAGCTCAATATGAAACTTTGGATCTTAAGAATGTTGTAATGTCATGAACTCAATTACATCACACTGCTCCTTAGAGTTGCTACACACCACCTTCAGAGCAGAGCTGCAGTCTTGACAGAACATCCCTTTTAATCTCCCTTGAACACATCTGATTACACAAGTGCGTCTTGTGTGTGAAGAAGAGGAGCCTGAGTGTGGGAGTGTGCAGATCCTCAGCGAGCTTCAAAGTGTGAACAAAGCCAGCGCTGGTGTGCTTGACTCGTGGGTTCCTTGGCAGAGATTGCGATATTTTTGGAAATTAGGGCACGGCATAATATTCTTTGAAATGCACCAACTGTTTACTGTGCTTTTCATTTCTTGGTGTAGTTGGAGTGTCGTGAGAACCGTCTTGAATAAGTAATACCTCAAGATATGCAGAAAGAATGCATTTGTCATGTTAGTGTAGGTTCAAACAGCTTGAACAATGTTGTTAGAGTGTTCGACAGGAATAGATCAGAAAAGCAAGGCAGATCATGGACTGAAACTAGAGCCGTTTTATTTTCCCTGCAGATGCACTACAATCTAGTGCCGAACATTTAGTTTTTTTATCAGCTTAATGTCCTGTAAATTTCCTGGTGGGAAGTCTGCCACTTGCTTGGCTCAAGGTTATGCTATTGCGTTGCCTTGAATCAATCAATCAAACGTTGTTTATTTTCATACATGAAGTGCTTCACAGTGCATCAAAAACAATTTCACATACCCTCCCACCCAACTACCCCACAACTGACTGACCCATAAAACCAAATGACACAGTTACACGCACGCACGTATCACCCAGCAGTTTGATTATAAAAATGGGTGTCCTGACGAGCACTAGGGTTCATCTCCCTCCAGATGTCAATCAGTTCTATATTCTTCATTCATTTAGAGAACTTCTTATTTATTGTTCCTCTAGTGTCACAGTCTGCTCATCTGTCTGCTGGTATCTTTTCACTCTGCCAGTCAGCCCCACCTCCTCATCAGACCAACTCTCCACACCTGTGACAGCTCTGCCTGCATTGAAGCCTGACAAGGCAAGTTAATTTGTATGGCATCATTCGTACACAAGGCAATTCAAAGTGCTTCAAACAACAGGAAAACACTTTAAAATCACAAAGACAAGACAGAAATCACAAAACCTTCATTTCTATTCATTCAATTTAACAATTTTGCTGATATGAATATTTATTTGACATTGCTAGCGTAATAGATGTCACCGGGACGGGCACATCTCTTTTATATTAGATTTAGCCTGCTCCTTTCTCTGCACCAGTGCCGGATTGTTCTTGTGTTATTCCGGACTTTCCAGCGGTTTTCCTCGGACTGATCCCCTGTTGCCGACCTCGTCTGTCCCCGACCCGCCTGCCTCGTCTCTGCCCTGGATATTACCTCAGCCTTCTGTCTTCGACCACGAGTTTCGCCTGTTCCCTCCTGGTTAGAACCCTGCTCGGCTCAGTGGCTACTCAAACTCACCACTGGACCTGTCAGCCAGCTTGGTAATCCACCTGTTGTTGGTTTTGCCTTCAGTCAGCGACGCCAGTCTCACTCCTCAGATCTCGCAGAAGATCACTGTGAACCAAGACTTCACTTTCACCCTGTCTCTGCATAAACTATTAAAACTGCTGTGATAATAAAGATCATTACCGACCGATATTCCGTCTGCCTGTGCTGCTTTTGGGTCCTCCCCATACCCGTGACATCCAGTGCCTCTCGAGTTTGACATGTCTAATGAACATGAAGATTCCAATCGCCGTCACAGATTAGGGTTCCCTCAGACTGGTTTACAGTCAGGTCCGTGATATCAGCATAGAAAGTGATATCACTCCCTGGTGGAGCATACACATTCAATAGAGTGTAAACCTTCCCTTAATAGTTCCTTTTAATCAGTACATATCTGCCCTCTTTGTCTTTACATTCATAACTTTGTGCTATTTGTTTTGAGATCAACATTGCACCTCCCCCTCTTGTGTTTGCCTCTGTATGATTTTGTTATGACACATTTTTTTTGTTTTTTTTTCTGTATTTCTTAAATGTGTTTCTTGTAATTATATAATGTCTTTCGTATTTTTGGTAACAATTTGATTACGATCAATATGCCGTTTACATTAATGGATGTTACTCATTCTTTCGATGCCATTGGGTTCATATTGATTTTACTCATCAATTTACCAATGGTAAACAATTTGGCCAAACACAAGAACTTCAGAAACAAGAGACAACAGACAATCAAGGTATCTGTCAAAAATGTTTCAGTGACTTCAGATTTCGAGTTTGCCCGTGATTAGATGGTTGATCGGCTTCTCTATCAAATTCTGAGGCTGGAACATATTCTGGATCAGCAATTTCACAATCTGATTCCTCCGCTTCACTGATGTCAGGTCCATTCTCGCGTTCCGTTGTGCGTCGCTGCTCATGTTTATTGCTTGAGGCTGACACATGCTCAGTCCAACGCATTTACTTTGCTCGCTTGTTTTGATATTTTAATGATTGTGTTGCCCCCTTGTGTGAGGTTTCGTTTTTGCATCAGCAGTGTTATAAACAGTAATGGCAGCTTTGTGTTCGGAGGAGAAAGTTCCAAACACATTAACTCTAGAACTCCCAAGGCCGTCAATTTGATGGTTTTCAGAATTGCACGTCTAGATACTCTGGTTACATTCCTCTTTCAGATTCATGGACTCTTGACTTTTTCTTTACCTTTTTGTGTATATCAGCCGCATATTGCAATTCAACTGAAATAAAAACTATAAAACGAATTCTGAGTAATTGTACCTCTAACTCCCACTGCCGTCAATTTGACGGCTCTATTAATAACGTAATTTTTCCCTGCGGTTGAAATGCCGCGAAACAGCAAAGCTAAAGGCAAATTGGATTTGAAGCGATTATCCGTACAAGAGGCCCTGGCAATGCTTCAAAACACTGAGGTTTCATTCGGGTGGTGAAGGCAATCAGACTCGAGGACTCGTGTGTTTTGGCCAGCTCAGCAGAATCAGACAGCGAGACGGAGAACGCAAAAAGAAGCCAGTAAAATCTCCCTGGCAGTAGGTCTATTGTAAAAGTTCAAGGTCTTTATGACAAACTTTATTATAGTTATGGCATTTTAAGCTGTCGAGATCAATAAACTAAGTGCCTGTTGCTTCAGCTGCCCCGGTAACATTGCGGCATATTCTTTGCAACGGCGACAATATTCAAGGTATTTACGAAAGTTTTACAGGCTTGATTTATGTGCGCTTTGAATGAGAGCTCTTGGTCAAATAAGACTCCAAGGTTTCTTCCAGTGGAGCTGGAGGCCACACTGACGTTGTCCAGTGGGACTATCTGCTCAGATAAAGCGTCTCGTAGATGATTAGGGCCTAGTACGATGACCTCGTGTTTTTCAGGGTTAAGAAAGCAGATAATTAAGTGTCATCCAGGTTTTTTATATCCTTCACACAAGCACCAAGTCTGTCTGCTTGATCGGTCTGATCGGGTTTCATTGATAAATACAGCTGTGTGTGTCATCTGCAGAGCAATGGAAGTTAATGCTATGCTTTCTGATCATGTGACCTAACGGCAAGCATATAAAGAGTAAAACAGAATTGGACCGAGAACTGAACCCCTGTGGCACACCGTAGGTTACTTTAGAACAGGGGGAGGAGCTTGTGGTTTACATTAAAACAAAACTGGTACCTATCCGATAGGTAGGATTTAAAACCAGCTGAGGGCGGGGCCTCTGACACCTACATCAGATTCTAACCTCTGCAGTAGTAGAATGTTGTGGTCGATGGTGTCGAACGCTGCACTGAGGTCCAATAGAACCAGGATTGAGACCAGTCCATCGTCAGCAGCTAATAACAAATCATGTTGTAACTTTAACTAGTGCAGTTTCAGTGTGTGGGGGGCTCTGGACCCTGACTGGAAAACTTCAAATAAGTTATTGTCCTGTAGATGGCGACAAAGCTGTTTAACTACAACTCTTTCAAGGATTTTAAAGACAAAGGGTGGATTTGAAATAGGTCTGTAGTTTATCAACCAGGTCAGGATCAAGATTAGGCTTTTTCAGAAGCGGTTTAATGACTGCATGTTTGAAGGACTGTGGAACATCACCACTTTTTAGTGAAGTATTTATTATATTAAGAATAGAATCTATAATTAGGGGGAGAATGTCTTTGAGGAGTCTGCTTGGAATCGGGTCTAGAATACGAGATGACGTTCTAGAGGACATAATGGCTGACGTTATCTCTGCTTGATCAACAGCAGTGAACCTTTCTAGTGTCACTGATGGATTTATATGGGACATTAGTTTTACAGCTTGGGCTTGTTCAGGGCTAATAGTGGGAGTAGTTTCATCTAATTTATCTCTGATTGTTTTTTATTTTATTGTTAAAAAATAGAAGAAAATCATTAGAGCTGAGAGTAGCTGGGCAGTTTGTTAGCCTGGCTACAGTACTGAAAAGAAATCTAGTGTTATTTTTGTTGACTTCTATTAAATTTGAATAGTATCTGGTTTGGGCCTTACGCAGAGCCTGCTTATAGGACAGTAGGCAGATTTTCCATGCTTTTAGAGATTCCTCCGTGTGGGAGCGACAAAAATGGTCTTTCTAATTTTCTAACTCTTTGTTTATGTGAACGCAGTTCTTCGTTGTACCATGGGGAGGCACGTTTTGGCCTAATGACCTTCTGCTTTAGCGGAGCTGCAACATCAAGAGCGGACTTCAGAGAATTCATGGTCAAGTCGACAAATTGTTCACTTACACTGGGACTAAGGCCGTTCTCAGCAGGATCACGTGACATGATCACATGACATGTCGCTGAATATTGGCTCTATTATTTCTTTGAACTTTGAGATAGATTTTTCCGATATTGTCCTTTTCATTGTGACTTTTTTTGTGGGGTTGGATAATCTTTAAGAACAAACTGAAAGGTAATTAGGAAATGATCTGACAGTATAGGGTTTTGAGGGAAGACAATGAGGTCACTAATCTCTATTCCATCTCTATTCCAATGCTATCTAACAGGGCGTTCAAAGAATTACTGAGAGAGTTATCGTTCACGTTCAAATGGATATTGAAACCTCCAGCTATCACTACTTTATCCCAGTCTAACACCAAGTTTGATATAAAGTCTGAGAATTCTGTTAAAAACTCTGAATAGGGACCAGGAGGTCGGTAGAGAACCACGAACAGGACTCCTTTTTGGTTTCTCCAATTTGGACATGTGATTGATCACATGACGCTTTCAAATGAGCTAAATGCATTGTTAATTTTAGGACTCAAGAGTGGGCTTGAGTGTGAGATCACTGCCACACCACCACCTCGCCCTGTGCTCCTGGCGGTCTGAAAGTTAACATGAGTGGGTGGAGTGGACTCATTTAGTCTGACATAACCATCTTGTTAAAGCCAAGTTTCAGTTAGAGCTAGAAGATCTATGTTACAATCATTAATTAATTCATGAACTAAAAGCGATTTAGAGGAAATTGACCTAATGTTTAACAGTCCGCATTTTACATACTTGTTTGTTTGTTTGTTTATTTGTATCATTTGTGAGTGTTATTTTTATTAAGTTCTTTGGTCTGACGCCTGAACTAGCTTTTCTGAGGTTTGACTTTTTGACATTATTTGCACGAGGGACACACACAGTCTCTGCCTTGAGTCTGAACACTTAATTTGTGTTGTGACAGAGCGGGCGAGAACTCAGCAACAGAGGAGCGTCTTACACTGCTGCTCTGCGCGCGCCGGGGCTCATCCCTGGGTGGTCACTTTAGACCTAGAGGCTTTAGAGGCTATCGGTCAAATTCCAAACTAAAAGGGATGTACCCTCCGAAGTCGGATGGATGCCATCCCTGCGTATGAGCCCGGGCTTTCCCCAAAACACACTCCAATTTTTAAAAAAAGACTACGTTGTTTTGAGGGGCACCAAGTAGATAACCAGCAATTTAATGCTGAACAGCGGCTGTACAGTTCAGCATTGATCCGATTGGGCAGGGGACCAGAAAAATATGACGGTATCTGACATCGTCTTTGCCAATTCACACACCGCACCTACTTGTAATTGAGCACCTCTGATTGTCTCCCGCGGCGTCGTTACCGCCTGCGTGAATCACGATTTGGCGGAACCTCTGTCTACTCTGCTTTAAAAGCCTAAGGTTTCCTTCATGTCACCCATTCTGGCCCCTGGTAAGCATCTAACACTTGACGCTGGTAGCTTCACGTCTCTGACTATAGAACTTCCAATTACCAGAGTGTCACGAGTCCATTCAGCGGGCGTGTGATCGCTGAGGGGAGCAAACCTATTGTAGACGGGAAGTTCACGGTGCACTACAGGCTGGCGTTTAACGTTCTCGTTCCCTCGTCCCTCGTTCCCTCCGAACTGTCACAAATTGGTCCCTATTTTGATCCTGGTCTAGTCCCGGCTGCCCGGGAGGCACTGAGGGGCTAATCTTAGCCTTGCTAGCGCTGCTAATGCTAACACTGTGTCCTGACGCACGGTCCGGTAAGCCTGATGCTACAACCTGGCTATAGCTAGACTTAAGCTCCTCCAAAACAGCGGATCCGTGCTTCTAACTCCGTAACCCTGGCTTCCAAAGCTAACACTACACTGCACTTCACGCACCTGTCGGAGAAAAAGCCAGGGTTCTGACTCGACATATGACAACTTGAGCAGGTAAAAGCGCAGAAAGTTTCAGCCATGGCGCTAGCGGCTAAACTAGCTCGGGCTGAGGCTAGAGAGCAGGGGGGGTTTTAATCCACAAAATACTGTACGATGTGAGCTGTACAAGGCCCGGAATGTTTAAGGAGCAATCACACTTTCACTGGTGTTTAGGAAGCTAAAATAGTATTTGTATAATTCGTGGATTAACAATAAAAAGAAGCGAGCGAGCGACTCTAAAAATAGCATACACTTACCCGGAAGTGACGTCACCTTCTACAGATCTGACGGGAGGAGGGGTGATTTCAGGGGGGCCAGAATCGAAGGGCAGGAAAAAAACAAATACAAAATGGTAACAATAATGAGGACAGCAAGAACAAAAACCGCAAAAGACAGACAAGAATACCGACATTAGACAAGTAGAGTGACAACATTCTAAAAAGTTCAGAGCGGGGTGATTGTGTGTCTGTGTGTGTGTGTGCGCGTGTGTTTGTACTTGTACTCGTGTGGGGTTGTGTGTGGATGGACTTGTGTGTGTGTATGTTTATTTGTGCATATGTGTGCGTGAGTGTATGTGTGTATGTATTCATACAGAGTAAAAAAACATTATCATTACAATCATCACATATATTGTCGTGCATGGAGATATAGTCATCTTTATAAAATAGCAATCATTATATACCACTACCCATTGTCATTGCCTCACATACATACATAAATACATACATACATACGTACTGATGTGACCATCCCCTCCCCCAGGGTGGCCACCTCCACCAACCCAAACCTGGTCCCTCCTCACCTCCCCCACCACTCTCTCAGTTCAGGAACAGGATGTTCACAGGCTATTTCGGATATCGAACCCCCGAAAAGCTGCTGGACCAGACGGTGTTTCTCTCGCCACATTAAGACACTGCGCAGGAGAGCTGTCCCCCATCTTCAGAGACATTTTTAACACCTCCCTGGGGTCATGCCATGCATCAGCCTGCTTCAAGTCGTCCATCATTGTCCCTGTCCCCAAGAAGCCCCGGGTTCACTGGACTTAATGACTACAGGCCTGTGGCGCTGACGTCTGTAGTCATGAAGTCATTTGAGCGCCTGGTCTTGCCCCACCTCAAGTCCTTCACCTCCTCCCTAATGGACCCCCTGCAGCCTATAGAGCCAACAGGTCTGTAGACGACACCATCAACCTGGCACTCCACTTCATCCTGCAGCATCTGGACTCCCTGGTAACCTACACCAGGATCCTGTTTGTGGACTTCAGCTCTGCGTTCAACACCATCCTCCCTGCTCTGCTCCAGGACAAGCTCTCCCAGCTCAACGTGCCTGCAGGGGGAGCACTGACTTCCTGACGGATCGGAGGTAGTGCGTGCGGCTGGAGAAGAATGTCTCATACTCTCGGATTATCAGCACAGGAGCTCCACAGGGCTGTGTACTTTCTCCTTTGCTCTTCTTCCTTTACACAAACTGCTGCACCTCCAACCACGACTCCGTAAAATTGATCAAGTTTGCAGATGACACCACCCTCATCGGGGTCATCTCGGACGGGGATGAGTCTGTCTACAGGAGGGAGGTGGACCGGCTGGTGCAGGTGTAACAACCTGGAGTTCAACGCCCAGAAGACAGTGGAGATGATCGTGGACTTCAGGAAAGTCACAGCCCCCCAGCCCCCCCTCACCATAACAGACTCCCCCATCACCACCGTGGAATCCTTCAGCTTCCTCTGCACCACCATCACCCAGGACCTCAAGTGGGAGCCCTCCATCAGCTCCCTCATCAAGAAGGCCCAGCAGAGGATGTACTTTCTGCGACAGCTGAGGAAAGCCAAGCTGCCATGTAAGTTTGCATTTTTTTTGCCATAAATCAATATTTTTATAGATTTGGGTCCAGAAGTTGGCATCAGGAGTTATTGAAAGGTCATTTTCACATTTTATTGTTGGTAGGCATGTGGTCTGGGATGCCTTTGAAATGATTTTGTATATTTTAGAGAGAAGTTTCTTTGGCGAATAAGATATTAATCAAGTCTGATATTGCATGCGGGAGTTCTAATTTTGTGGGTCTGACATTTATGTGTTCCATGACTGATTTGATTTGTAGATATTTTAAAAAATGATTGCTTCTCCTGGACCAAGTGTGGAAATTTTGTAAATATGTTTAATGTGGGTGATACCATTTTCAGCCCATGTGGGGAAATTTTGTGATTTTTTTTTTTTGTATTGCTTAAGAAGTTGTTTGTTCCAAAGTGGGGTTAAGTTAGATGGGGCAAATTTGTGATTTGGTGAAATTTCCACCAGGCTGTCAGAGTAGAGGCTATGGTTATTTATTTATTTTGGAAAGTTTCTGTCCTAAACGGTGTACGCAGTGGAAGGTGATGTGCTCGACAGATTCTGATTGAATATATGTTGTTTTATTATTGCTCAGTGTTTTATGTTGCACCTTAAGGCCGAGACAAGTTCCTATGTTGTGAATTTTGTTCATTGACAATGGCAATAAACTCTTTCTGATTCTGATTCTGGTGTAAGTTTGAGCTGGTTAACCATGAAGACCTTCACAAATTTTTCGGGGTTGTCGGTGGATGATTCGGGGATGCCGGTGAAGATTAAATTGTCTCTCATACTGCATGACTGTAAATCCAGGATGGTTTCTTGCATTGCTTTGTTGTCGGCGGTGACGGCGGTGAGTTGAGTGGTTACAGTGGAGGGTTTGGCGGTGAGTGTGTCTATGGAGCTTTTATTTGATTTGTTTTCTTGTGTGAGTGAATGGACTTGTTGCTGACTGTATTCCAGGCTATGGCGAAGGTTTTGGAATTCCTTGTGGAAGTACTTCTATGAGCTAAAGTCTGGCATCTACGTTGGATCAGCGCTCGTTCATTTCCAACAGTATGTCTGAACAGCAGTTTGTTTTTAGAGTTGACGGTGTTGACAATGAAGATTAATCAGTTGTGGCGGTTGAGTTTGAAGTACGCGTTTTTTTTGCTTTGCATGTTTGGCGTTTGGAGTCTACTGTAGTGTTCGTCGATGTAATCCTCCAGGTGGTCCAAATCTGAGTAATCCAGGTCTTGATCAGGTGATGTTGTGTCGAAGAAAAGAAAAATAGGTAAAGGTTTGGATGAAAGGAAAAAAGAAGAAAAAAGTCGAGAGAAAGATTGATTGGTTTTCCTTGCAGCGGCGCGCTGCCATGTTGGATCATGCACCATCTCGCGATAGTGGCGTTCACAGCGTCATCTGAGAGTTTTCCTCTCCACACACGAGTACTCTAACGCATTACTTTTCTAACACAGACACACATATACGCCTGCACGCACACACACCAGCCTCTATACGTACAAACTAGATGTACAATTATGGACTAATTTTACATTTGGCTACACTCAGTCTCAGTAAATGTTTATGTTGATGAATTATGTTTTCTATTTAGCTTAACGATAGTTAATTTAAATTTAAATTTTATTTTCTGGGATTTAACTACTGCATTCCAAATTATATGATTACAGCAACCCAATGATAACAGTATTTTTTTTCAAAATAAAAACTTAAAATGCACTGTTCCAAATGACTAAGCACAACAGTTTCAAACCATGTAATTGTTGTAAAGAACTGAAAATGGTAATTTGTTAAATTAGAAGCATTAGCAGATCATATTTTCTGAAATCAAAAGCTATTTCAATCAAAACATCTGAACAGGTCAAGTTACATTTGAACATCGGACCCCTTATTTGGCAGGAGCTTCCATTGAACTTCTGAGTTTGTGGAGAGTTTCTGCTTGAATTTCTTTGCAGGATGTCAGCCAGAGCTGTTGTTTGGATATGACCTGCCTCCGGCCCTCATAGACCTTTCACTTGAGGGTGCTCCAAAGGTTCTCAATAGGGTTGAGGTCAGGGGAGGATGGGGGCCACACCATGAGTTTCTCTTATTTTATACCCATAGCAGCCAGTGATGCAGAGGTGTTCCTTGCAGCATGAGATGGTGCATTGTAATGCATGAAGACGATTTAGTTACGGAAAGCATGGTTCTTATTTTTGTACCATGGAAGAAAGTGGTCAGTCAGAAACTCCACATACTTTACAGAGGTCATTTTCACAACTTCAGGGACCCCAAAGCCGACCAGCTCTCTCCCCATGATTTCAGCCTAAACCATGACTCCGCCTCCTCCTTGCTGATGTCACAGACTTGTTGGGACATGGTGGCCGTGCACCAACCATCCACCACTCCTTTGTTCTGGACCATCCAGGGTTGCACAGCACTCATCAGTGAACAAGACAGTGTGAAAATTAGTCTTCATGTATTTCTGGGCCCCCTGGAGCCGTTTCTGCTCGTGAGCATAGGTTAAGGGTCGAATAGAAGGTTTCCGCATAACTGCAAGCCTCTGGAGAATCCTATACCTTGATATTTGTGGGACCAGCAGCTTCAAATACCTGTTTGCTGCTTTGTAATGGCATTTCAGCAGCTTCTCTCTTAAACCGATGTATTTGTCTGGAAGAAACCTTCCACATTGTGCCTTTATCTGCACGAATTCATATGTGCTCTGAATCAGCTACAAATCTCTTAATAGTACAATGATCACGCTTAAGTTTTCATACTTTGTCCAAGGCGTTCAACTAGGCTTTTTCTTTCTTTTTAAAATCTTTTTTTCTTTCCCATATTGCCTGAAAATGGTGGTCTGCTTAATAATGTGGAAAGTCCTTCTTAAGTAGTTTTTCCTTTTAATTGGACTTTGCCCTGACAAACTAATTGGCACAGGTGTCTGAGATTGATTTCACTGAGCCAAAGAGCCCTGAAACAGTACTGGAAAACAAACTAAAATTACCTTTATGCCACTTGAACACAATTTGAATAATATTTGGGACATTAACTCGGTCACCAATTGTAGGTCTGATGTGCGTTAAAGGCAAACACCTTCATGTGCTCAAAGCAGTAGATCCAAAACATAATGTGAAAAAACATTCAGTAAACCGCATGCATCAGAGCGCCTGAGCTTCTGATCTGAAATTTTGTTAATATTTATTTCATAGCCCAAGTTATCTCAAATTGTCACAATATGTATTATTATTATTATTTCAAGGTCCAAATACTATCCAACTATCCAAAATAATGGTTCTCATCCAAATAATGGTTCTCATCCTCCGCCTCGTCACACTGCTGCTTAGCTACATCCCATGATGGCACGCAGTCCTTGCAACTGCACGCATGGATAAAGAGTGGCGCGCTAAGCTCCTGCTGCAGGTGAGGCCATAGGCACAGGAAACGTGCTTTCTGTGGCTCCGTGGCTCCGTGCCTGCCTGGACAATCACAGCGGTCCCGAGTTTTATTTTGATAGTACACTACGTAATATGGCCAACAAACAAATGCATTTGGACATAAACATGCTACAGTGGTGACATTTTCCGATTTAATTTAATTTATGTAGCCTACATAAAAACTCTGGCACCAACAGGAGGCCAGTCCATGTTTAGTCCTGACTCTGGCACCAACAGGAGGCCGGTCCATGTTTAGTCCTGACTCTGGCACCAGCAGGAGGCCTGTCCATGTTTAGTCCTGACTCTGGCACCAGCAATAGGCCGGTCCATGTTTAGTCCTGACTCTGGGCACCAGCAGGAGGCCGGTCCGAGATGGTTTATATGGCACTAACATGTCCGAGATGTACTTTGGTGCTAGGCCATGGAGAGACTTGTATACAAGCAGAGCTGCTTTGAAGTCTCTTCTCTGAGCCACAGGGGGCAGTGCAGAGACCTGAGCACAGGACTAATGTGATCGTACTTCCTGGTTCTAGTCAGGACCCGAGCAGCAGCATTCTGGATGTACTGCAGCTGTTTTACAGCTCGTTTGGAGAGGCCAGTGAGACGGCCGTTACAGTAGTCTAATCTACTAGAGACAAACGCATGGATAAGTCTCTCCAGGTCTGGTTTAGACACTATACTTTTGATTTTGGACATGTTTTTTAGATGGTAAAAAGCTACTGATGTTTATTGATCTGATGTGGCTGTTAAAATTCAAGTCTGAGTCCATTATTACCCCTAGATTTCTAACTTGATTTGTAGGTTTTAGAGCAAGATTCTGGAGGTGACTGTTTAACACTTTCTCTTTGTTTCTGTGGGCCAAAGACGATGATTTCAGTCTTGTCTGAGTTCAGCTGGAGAAAGTTGTTTTGCATCCACACACTGATCTGTTGGATGCAGTGACAGAGTGAATCTGTGCACAATGTTGGAATTAACTGTAAATGAAGAGGCCAAGCATTTACCTCGCAAAATGAGAAGGATTATCCAGCACAATCTGGAAGGAGAAGACGTCATTTCGCTGGAGGATGAAGAGATGTCTCTGTTGCTTAGAGTTTGTCTTAAATTCATCCATGCGGTCACAATTGCCCCGTTTGCTTCTCCTATGCCAGAGCCCCCTCTGCTGGGCTCGAAAGGTGCTGTAACTAACACTCAAAACGTGCTTGTTACAGCACTAACACGTTTTGTTAGAGGCAGTTGCTGCCTCTAATCTGAGTGTTCCTGTCTATAATGCAAATTCAACATTTGTTCACCAGTTATACAGAAAGGAATTAAAAAATTGTTGGGCAAATTGGTGAACCAAAAGGGTAAACTTGGCTATACTAGATTGGAGAGGCAGATCCAAAAAGCACTAAATAAGGGATACAGTGAGGCTGACATTGTGGAGGCTGTAATCCAGGCCATTGCTCCAGGAAAAAAAATTAAAGAGCAGAATGGATCTGACCCTTTGTGCATTGAGACAAATTCTTAGGACACACTTTATGGAAAAGGATGCTACTGAACTTTGTCATTCTCTCACTTGGACAGTGCAGGACTGCAGGGCGACGCCCATCCAGTTTGTACTCAGATCAATGGATTTAAGGCAGCAGATTCTGTTTGCATCTGAAAGGGTTGAAACTGGACTTTTATATAGCCCTGAATTAATTTAAAAAAAAACAGTTCCTGCAGACTGTCCTTACAGGTGGATGACACAATCAGATGACACAATCAGGACTGATTTAAAGCCACTTGTGGAACACGCTGGATCACTGTTACACAACAGTCAGTAACGCCTTCCGCGCCGTGGCTCGCGCTGCTCTCGGCTTTTCAGATCACGTCATGGTTCACCTGATCCCCACACACAGGCAGAGGCTGAAGCTCTCCAAACCTGCAGTGGAGAAGAAGTGGACCAATGAGGCAGTGGAGGAGCTACGTGCGTGCTTGGACATTACAGACTGGGAGGTTTTCAGAGCTGCCACTGTTTGGATGAGTACACAGACACTGTGACATCATGCATTCGATTCTGTGAGGACAGCATCATACCAACACACACCAAAGTCACTTTCAACAATGACAAACCCTGGTTCACTCCAAAACTGAGGCAGTTAAGGCAGCAGAAGGAGGCAGCGCACAGGGCTGGAGACGGAGGGCGCTACAAAGATGCGAAGTATGGATTTTGCAAAGAGGTGTCGAGATCGAGATCACAGTACAAATACGCGTCTGAAGCAGCAGTTCTCTGACAACAACCCCGCCTCCGTGTGGAGGGGGCTCCGGCTCCTCACCAACCACAAGCCCGAGCCCCCCCTGCTAAAGACAATCGAAAACTGGCTGAGCAACTCAACACCTTCTACTTCAGGTTTGATGTGACCACCCCCTCCCCCACGGTGGCCACCTCCGCCAACCCAAACCTGGTCCCCCCCAATTCCCCCCACCATCCTCTAAGTTCAGGAACAGGATGTTCACAGGCTATTTCAGAAATCCAATCCCCGAAAAGCTGCTGGACCAGACGGCGTCTCTCCTACTACATTAAGACATTGCGCAGGAGAGTTAACCCCCATCTTCACAGACATTTTTAACACCTCCCTGGGGTCATTTCATGTCCCAGCCTGCTTCAAGTCGGCCATCATTGTCCCTGTCCCCAAGAAGCCCCGGATCACTGGACTTAATGACTACAGGCCTGTGGCGCTGACGTCTGTAGTCATGAAGTCATTTGAGCGCCTGGTCTCGCCCCACCTCAAGTCCTTCACCTCCTCCCTGCTGGACTCCCTGCAGTTCGCTTACAGAGCCAACAGGTCTGTAGACGACACAATCAACTTGGCACTCCACTTCATCCTGCAGCATCTGGACTCCCCGGGAACCTACGCCAGGATCCTGTTTGTGGACTTCAGCTCTGCTTTCAACACCACCTCCAGCCATGACTCCGTAAAACTCATCAAGTTTTGCGGACGATACCACCCTCATCGGGCTCATCTCGGACAGGGATGAGTCTGTCTACAGGAGGGAGGTGGACCGGCTGGTGTCCTGGTGCAGCGGTAACAATCTGGAGTTCAACACCCAGAAGACAGTGGAGATGATCGTGGGACTTCAGGAAAGTCACAGCCCCCCAGCCCCCCCCCCCCTCATCATGACAGACTCCCCTATCACCACCGTGGACTCCTTCCGCTTCCTGGGCACCACCATCACCCAGGACCTCAAGTGGGAGCCCTCCATCAGCTCCCTCATCAAGAAGGCCCAGCAGAGGATGTACTTTCTGCGGCAGCTGAGGAAAGCCAAGCTGCCAGTGCAGATGATGGTGCAGTTCTACACGGCCATCATTGAGTCCATCCTCACCTCCTCCATCACCGTGTGGTACGCTGGAGCCACAGCCAGGGACAAACAGACTACAGCGCATCTTGCACTCTGCTGAGAAGGTGATCGGCTGCAGACTTTCATCTCTGCAGGACCTGTAAGTCTCCAGGGCTCTGGGACGAGCAGGTCGGATCACAGCTGACCCCTCTCACCCTGGACATGGTCCATTTGAACCACTCCCCTCAGGCAGGAGGCTACGGTCCATCCGGACCAGAACCTCCCGCCACAAGAATAGTTTCTCTCCTTCTGCCGTTGGACTCATGAACACTTCTAAACACCTGTCACTTTAACTGCAAATATTCAACCACTCACTGCACTATCACTTTCTGCACTCAAAACTGTAAATCTAACTGTAACTCTTGTGTACATAGAAATGCCTATTTTTATTTTTATTTTTATTGTATAGTCATTTTAAATTGTTTCTTAATGCATGCCCTTTTTGATTGAATATATGTTGTTTTATTATTGCTCAGTGTTCTATGTTGCACCTTAAGGCCGACATTGGAGAAGTTCAGCCGACGATATGGCAGAAAATCCAGGTTCCAGCAGAGACCACCAATCTTCAAGAAATGTCAGCACTGCCAGACAACGAACCCTGACGGCAAGTGTGACCACTGTTTTAAATTGTGGCCGTTCTGATTACTGGGATATTGGCTGTCGTAAAGTTACTCATGCCTCGCTCAATGAGATAAATACTACGGTACATCTTGGTAAGATTGGTGCCCAGTTTTGCTCTTACTAGCAAGCAGAGACAATTAGTGGTAAGAAGATGCCTGGTTTGAGCTTCTCTAAATGATGTGGACACAACTGTGTTATGGGATAGTGGCTCACAAGTGTCAATTGTTGGAGTGGACTGGAAAGAGAAGTACTTGCCTCACGTCCAACTGAGACTAGTGGCAGAGTTCCTTGAAGAAGGGGGGCTTGACCTGTCGGCGGCAAACGGGACAGAGATCCCCTATAATGGATGGATTGAGGTAGAGTTTACCTTGGCTCACAAGGCTGTCCCAGGAATGAGTGGGCAGTCCGTGCTTGTTACTGTCCTTGTGGCCAGCAGTGACCTGGAGTGTCCTGTAGTCGGATTCAATGTCATAGAGGAGCTAGCCCTAACCAGCGACACCACAGAGAATTGTAACCCGGTGGGTCACATGGTCCAGACACTCTCTTCAGCTTTAAAGGTTGGCCGTTGCACTGCTCATGCTGTTTTGTCTGTATTAAAGCAACACCCACCAGAAAGTATCCCTCATGTTGCTCACCTCAGCCGACGTCCAATAATTATCTCCCAAAACAGTATTTCAAAGGTGTATTGTGGACAAGCTAACAGGGGGGTAACTTACGCTGTGCTGGAACCCAACCCAGAGAGTCACTATGGCCCAGTGGGCTAAAAATAAGAGAGCAGCTTGTTGTTTTCCCCCAGGACAAGATACGATTTACGCTGGCCATGGAAAGTACAACTGACAGATACACCACACTTGGCTGGCTGCATAGTGTTGACAGTGTATACCCACTTGAACCTAAGCAAATACCAGAGGGAGGGACCACAGGTGTGGCAGAGCGGTGTACTGAGATTCCACCTGGGGAGCTGTGGGATCCGCCTATGGACCTGAGTCATCTCTCCACAGAACAGCAGCAGAAGGTACAGCAAATTTTGAAGGAGGAGAGTCAAGTGTTTGCTGAAAATTACTGGGACACGGGATGTAGTAAAGGACTGGAAATGGACATTCAGCTAAAAGACAATATCCAGGTGCAAGGGACATATAATTCCCTCCCACATCATCTCTATCAGGAAGTAAAGGCACATATTCAAGACCTGTTAATTGGAGGATGGATCCGGGAATCATGTTCACACTAATCTTCACCTATTGTCTGCGTCCGGAAGAAAGATGGAAGCCTCCGTCTTTGTGTGGATTACAAGCTGTTGAACAAAAAAACTTTGCCCGATCGCCATCCCATCCCTCGGATCCAGGAGATTCTGGAGAACCTCAGGTGCAACTCATGGTTCACAGTCCTGGATCAAGGAAAGGCATACCATCAAGGTTTTGTGAGTGAGAAGAGGCGACCATCTACCATGTTTATCACACATTGGGGACTGTATGAGTGGGTACGCATTCCGTGTGGACTCACAAATGCCCCAGCAACATTCCAGCGCTGCATGGAAAGATGCCTTGGGGATTTGAGGGATGAAGTGTGTGTCAATTACCTCGATGATGTTCTGGTCTTCAGCCATAGTTTTGATCAATCTGGTATCAAACTGAGACCAACAAAGTGTGAGTTCTACAAGCATGAGGTGTTATGTGGGGCGCATCGTCTCAGCTGAAGGCTACAGAACGAACCCAAAAGAGGAGCTCCATATGAACCATCTCGGACTCTCAGGACCTCAGGGACCGGCCTCCTGCTGGTGCCCAGAGTCCAGACTAAACATGGACCGGCCTCCTGCTGGTGCCCAGAGTCCGGACTAAACATGGACCGGCCTCCTGCTGGTGCCCAGAGTCCGGACTAAACATGGACCGGCCTCCTGCTGGTGCCAGAGTCCGGACTAAAACATGGACCGGCCTCCTGCTTTGGTGCCAGAGTCCGGACTAAACATGGACCGGCCTCCTGCTGGTGCCAGAGTCAGGACTAAACATGGACCGGCCTCCTGCTGGTGCCAGAGTCAGGACTAAACATGGACCGGCCTAATGGAGCGTTTCAGTTTTATGCAGCTAGATGTGAAACAGGCCTCTACTCATTCTGACTACTTCATTAAAAAGTTTAAGAAACGTAGATTTGTGGGAATTTTGTTCAAGGGGTCTTCACTCAAAATTAGAGCTCACTGAGTTCTAATTTTTGATACCACTCACGGGCATATTTGTCCCTGTTTTACTACTCGATTTTTACGTTTTTCGGGCCCCCGGATACAATTTTAATAAGTCCCTCGCTGGAACGATTCTCATTATCTTCCTTCGGCTCGGGCCTAATAATAGCTGAAGACACCTGAATGATAAAACACAGCATTTGCAGCTGGGTCTGCTCTGTAGACCACAGACGCTCTGAAGGCCTGGCATTACTGCAGCTCTTCCTCCATCTTGTGGACTGGATCTTAACTGCACCCCTCTGAAAGCCATGTGGAATGCATGTTCAGGTTAAGAAGGCAGGAGAGCCAAACTGCTGTCATAAAATGTATTTCCAAAGATTTAAAACAATGCTTTGCTTTTCTTAGCACTGTTCCTTCTTTTCTCGCTCACATTTAAAAATGACCAAAACAAGAAACATCTGATTCTGAATGTGTGAGCGATGAGGAGGGTTTGACATGGCAGCAGTAGGACTTCAGACAGCTCTGATGTGCTCTGTGGCTTTTTTTTTGCCGTTGCAAGTTTCTGCAAATATATATATTATTTTCGTGAAAAGTGTCGATTTTATTTAACACTGAATGTGTCAGTAATGTACATATGGTTTATATTAACACAAGTACAGAAGGAAAAAGGGGGATTTAGGAGGATGCCCCTAAGTTGTGGTGGGTACTCACCTTTCTGCACTACAACTTTAAACTTAACTGTAAACTTGTGTACATAGTAATGCCTATTTTTATTTTTATTTATAACTATAGCAATTTTAAATTGTCCCTTAAATGCATGCCCTTTTGTTTTGATTGAATATATGTTGTTTTATTATTGCTCAGTGTTTTGTGTTGCACCTTAAGGCCGAGACAAGTTCCTATGTTTGTGAAGTTTGTTCATTGACAATGGCAATAAACCCTTTTCTGATTCTGATTCTGATTCTTCTAAATAAATTTGAACAAGATCTATGTGGTTTCCTGCATTCTAGAGCATTGGTGCTAAAAACTTAGGGTCAGGAGATTTTTTGACGCTCCCCACCTCCTGATAAAGTGGAGGGAGTTTTTGGTTCCACTTGCGACTAATCCCTTTGTCTAACTAACAGCCCTGAGATTTGCCTCATCTACATCCTATTGTACACTGACTTTCGCTCCCTCCTCATTGAGTACCTGATTAGCATCAGAATGCCTTTGGCGTCTCCAGGGTTTCAAAACACTATTATGTCTACAACCGGGAGGTTGAATCTTAAACCTCCATTACGATTTAAGGAAGGATTCTCTTTTTAACAAGAGATGGCCTCCTTAACTCCTCTTTTCAAACCATCTTTTCTCCTGCTCAGAACCTTCTCCTCACTGTCTTCAATAGAGCGTTTTGTGGCTTTGAGATGAAGATGCACAGCGCTCTGGGGTCCTGAACTCGAGTGTCTTCTGTGCTGATAAAACCTCTTGTGAAGTGGCTGTTTTAGTCTCCCCTATGTGGGCGCTCTTTCCAACTTTCTTCACTGCATTGGATAGAATACACTACATTGCTCTGTTTTTGTGTCGGCATCTTGTCCTTAGGGTGAACCAGTTTTTGTCTTAACGTGTTCCTGGTTTGAAATAAACAGGGACTTTGTGTTGTCTAAAAATCCGTTGCAGTTTTTCTGACAGTCTCGAGACATAAGGGACAGAGACCCCCCTTCTTCTTGGTTCTGTTTCCCTTTTGTCCCTTTTGTCCTGCTTTTTGGTTCTCTTCACTTTGTTAAGAGCCCAAGTCGGGTATCCACAGGCTGGGAGAGCATTCCGGACGTGTGTTTCGAAAACGTTTTGTTTTTCTAAAACAGAGTCTAGAGGACTACCACTGAATCTTTTTCTACAATTTTCAGTAATAATGTTAAAAAGAATTGACCAAGTCTCTGATGATAGACTTCCCCCTATTTCAGACGCCACGCCCTGAGGCGCCAAGATACAAAAGTGCACAGAACAGAAAACAGAAAAAACACTCTGCTTTTGTTCTATTTTGCTTGTACGTTTTTCCTTTTCATCTCGTGCCACAGAATTCTTAATTTTTTTCCGTCTTATCTGGGCTCCAACGTGTGCGTTAGACATCAGGTCAGGCTTTTTGTATAACCGTAATCACCAATCTTCATCTGAAGGACTTTAGGACCATGAAGGACCCTTTAGCACGCTATTAGCTATATTATTTTATCTTTTTTGAGCACCCTTAGTCGTTTTGTAGATCAGCGTAAGAAGATCTGAGTAAAATATTAGCTTTGAGAATTACTTCAAGTGGGACGATTTGCTAGCGTAAGCTAAGAGCGACATCTGTCAGAGGAGGACAGACTCGGATCATCGACCGGGACCCTCTGCTTGGGCCAATTCTTCACCAATTGATCTGCTTCAGTGCTTCAGAACGCGCGTCCCGACACTCCGGGACCGGAAATGGACAGGACCTTTGCTGCTACACAACTGAGATGGGAACCAAGGCTCCAGAGCGGCTCTTTTCACCCCGGAGACAGGAAGCAGCCAACGACCAAAACTGTAAACCAATCTCAGCATTGTGGCCTTAAATACGCAAAGTGGCAGATTTTGGTAATAAATTCTTCCCTTCCGAGTCGATTGACCCTGTAAGTATATTCTCACTGAATCTTTTCCCATTGTGTAGTTTGCCATCACAGCCCTGCCATCCCATTAATTAAAGGAGTTGGAAACCCCAATTTAAACATAAACAGAAGTAAGGGATTTGTTTAATGTGCTGTAGCTTGTTAATCTTACTTGTTGGGAAACTGTGTGTAACGGAGCCATTCCGTCTCCGTTTGTAGTCTCTGTTTGTTTGCTGAACAACCGCGGGGCCGGTCATACCCGCGTGCACAGACCAACACACACTCATTCATTCCCCGCTTTCCCCGCTGTTTAATTTACACGCACCGCACGCACCGCACCCCGTGCACCTGAGCATTTGAAATTGACTTTGCCTATGTTTTGAGCGCCCCTCTACACTGTGTATGTATTCAACACTGCCGATTTAATTACTTGATAAATAGACCACACTCTGGTTTCGGGATTTTATGGTTATTGTATGAGTCACTAAACCGTTCCTCCTCTTTAGATTGAAACGAACCGTGATTTTGATATGTGTATTTAGCCCTTTTTGAGGTCATACTCTGGTGCCGCATCTTATGGTATACTGCTAAATAACTCTTCTAAATCACTAAATTAGATATTTACCTTTTGAGACGCTACAATACCATAACATAAAACAACCAGAGAGTGCAGACATCAACTAAACATAAATACGAATGAAATCATGGCACTATTGAATTAAAAGAAAAGTCCCATTTAGTCCAAAGTCTGACGAATTAGTCTAATTCCAAATGAAGTAATTTTTTTCCATTTGTTTGTTACTATGTCAGTCCAGTCCGTGTTCATTGGTGCAGTTTGTGTCATAGACTTCTTGTCATGGCCTTTTTTCCTGCCACTAAAAGTACGTTCCAAAAGTATCCATTTATTGGTTTAAATCCTACCTATCGGATAGGTACCAGTTTGTTAATGTAAACCAGAGCTCCTCCCCCTGTTCTAAAGTAACCTACGGTGTGCCACAGGGTTCAGTACTCGGTCCAATTCTGTTTCCTCTTTATATATGCTGCCGTTAGGTCACATGATCAGAAAGCATAGCATTCAACTTCCACTGCTCTGCAGATGAACACACAGCTGTATTCATCAATGAAACCCGCTCAGACCGATCAAGCAGACAGACTTGGTGCTTGTGTGAAGGATATAAAAACCTGGATGACACTTCATTATCTGCTTCTTAACCCTGCAACAACCAAGGTCATTGAACTAGGCCCCAGTCATCTACGAGACGCTTTATCTGAGCAGATAGTCCCACTGGACCACGTCAGTGTGGCCTCCAGCTCCACTGTAAGAAACCTTGGAGATGTAGAAAAAGATTCAGTTGTAGTCATCTAGACTCTGTTTTAGAAAAAACAAAACAGAGTCCAGATGACTACAACTGAATCTTTTTCTACAATGGAACACTCCTGGGTGAATGAGGGATTACACCAACAAACCTTGGGAGTCTTATTTGACCAGGAGCTCATATTCAAAGCACATATAGTGAATAGTGGAAACTTGAATGTGGTGTTTTTCCAATCGAAGTCTATCCAATATACAATCTTTAAAATGTACTTTAATGAAGCAATACATTTTTCCCAAGGGTTGAATTCCATTTGTGTCCAAGTCCAATAGATTCACAAGAGGTTTTTCTTCCAGTTGCAGAGCAGATTTGGAAAGGCGAGGGCCATCGTCAAGGTCCTGGGGCCAATATTTCAAACATAATCCCCCAGAAATAATTGAGGTGGATTGGATTTATTCCAAATCTGATCTGAAATTTGGTATTTCAAACGGGATTTCCCCCACAAGAATCACGGTCATGTTAAGACATCCTCGTCTTAACCTGTTCGTTCATATATGTTGTTTTTTATAATTGATCAGTGTTTTATGTTGCACCTTAATGCCGAAACAAGTTCCTGTGTTTGTGCATTTTGTTCATTGACAATAAACCTTTTTCTGATTCTAATTCTGATTCTGAACATATGTTTTGAAATGGTCTGAAAAGTGTTGGGGAAAAAATTACAACATTGATTATTATTATCATATTTAATTAACTAATCTATTTTTTCATGAAGTCTGAGTTGCACCATTTCACCAGTTGTACTTGCAAGTCAGTTTTGGTCTGATTGTGTAAAAGCAAAGCTCCAATTAAACACTTAAATTCAGCTTTATAATGAGCTACTGTTCTATGAAAAGCAGATTGAATTGGATTGATGTGCCTCAAATTGATTACATTAATTTATTTCCCTACTTTTAACAAGTCATAGTTACCTTGTACCTGGTTGATATTCACAAAAATAATATTGAATTGAACCCATGATCTCCTTATGAGGGAGCGAGAGCTCTAACCACTCTGTCACCGTGTACTCACAAAAAGTCATAAATACATTAATTGCAGTCACTATTATTATTTTGTCTATTCCATCAACAATATACAGACATCAGAAATTTGTTGTGTTGAGGTCAAATCACACAGAATTTCGTGGCCTTTAGTGGCCCTTTAAATACATTTTAAGTTATAATATTTATATTTTTTTAATTTCTTTGCAGCAACTATTTCAATATATGTCCCATCTCAAGATGAGCATATTGTTTTGTTTTTGTTTTTTTAATGCAGAGGAAAACTAATTATTAATGATTATTAATGCAAACATATATGCATTAAAGAAATAACAATATAGTTAATTATCAAGTGGAATTATTCTTAACTATGTTTTGCACAGTATTGTTGGAGATGATTAGATGTAGGTCCTAGACATCACAAAAGGTGGGTGCCTAAAGTATAGCATTGCGCATGTTTCATTTAAATGATTCAGAGTCTGTTTTCAGGGGCCATTTCAGAATAATAGCGCATGTATTTGTCTGTGGAAATATCTTCCCCGAGTTCACTGGAAGAAAACCTATGGTGGGATGAATTTCCAAACTCCCTCCTGGAGCAAATTGTTGATGCTTCCAGCTTTCGCAGCTGTGTTCCTGGAGGTGAATGCAGAAGGGTGTTGAAGCCATCAATAAACCATATAAAAAGCAAGTGAATACCAATGTGTTTTTATTATACATTTTCAAACATCTAAATAGAATCTGTTGTTGTTATCTGGGTTATGCAATTGCATCGTTTACATTCTAAACACACCCCTGAACGTTTGGACTGAGTGGAAAGCAAACGGCAAAATAACTGCACTTATTTAATTTAGAGTTTTAGTACAAATTAAACGCAATTGGGCTTGATTCTGATCCACAGAACCAGACGAAGAACCGAGGATACTGCTTTGTGGCCCGATATCGAGTTTACAAACATTTATACATTTATAACTTATTTCAACACCTGGGAAAGACACCAAGCAAGACCTCAAGGCTTACAAAAGCGCTCCACGCTTGGTCTAATTTGAAGGCTGGATTTGCATGTGACATCAAGGTGACCACAACTTCAAAGGTCATTAAAGTTGTATGTGGAGAGGGATGTAAAATATCCAAATGACAAGTGAATACTGTTTTGGTGCGCTAGCTAGCTAAGCATGTCACTTTGTTGGGATGACGGTTTGGGCTGCATGATTTTTTTGTGTGGCTATCTGTGACTACTGTGGTGTAAAAAGCACAGCTCAGAAGCATATCAAATTTGACAAAATGTACATTTTGGTTTATGGCCATTTCTATGCCCACCTCTGGGTCCACTGTATGAGAGTGAGTTTCCACTGCAGCACCCACCTCCACCTGCTGCTCCAACTCCCCCCGCCAAAAGAGCTGGAACTACAACTATTTATTTACAAAGAATATTAATTAACATTTAAACAAATGTAAATATGCCGGATTATACCACGACTGCGTGCGGCTGGGGAAGAATGTCTCAGACACTCGGACTATCAGCACAGGATCTCCACAGGGTTGTGTACTTTCTCCTCTGCTCTTCTCCCTGTACACAAACTGCTGCACCTCCAGCCACGACTCCGTAAAAAGGATCAAGTTTGCGGACGACACCACCCTCATCAGGCCTCATCTCGGACGGGGATGAGTCCGTCTACAGGAGGGAGGTGGACCGGCTGGTGTCCTGGTGCAGCTGCAACAACCTAGAGTTCAACGCCCAGAAGACAATGGAGATGATCGTGGACTTCAAGGAAAGTCACAGCCCCCCAGCCCCCCTCGTCATGACAGACTCCCCCATCACCATCGTGGACTCCTTCCGCTTCCTTGGCACCACCATCACCCAGGACCTCAAGTGGGAGCCCTCCATCAGCTCCCTCATCAAGAAGGCCCAGCAGAGGATGTACTTCCTGCGGCAGCTGAGGAAAGCCAAGCTGCCAGTGCAGATGATGGTGCAGTTTTACACGGCCATCATTGAGTCCATCCTCACCTCCTCCATCACCGTGTGGTACGCTGGAGCCACAGCCAGGAACAAACAGAGACTACAGCGCCCTCTGCTGGAGACACAGCCAGGGACAAACAGAGACTACAGCGCCCTCTGCTGGAGACACAGCCAGGGACAAACAGAGACTACAGCGCCCTCTGCTGGAGCCAACGCCAGGGACAAACAGAGACTAAGCGCCCTCTGCTGGAGCACAGCCAGGGACAAATAGAGACTACAGCGCCCTCTGCTGAGAAGGTGATCGGCTGCAGACTTCCATCTCTGCAGGACCTGTACGTCTCCAGGGCTCTGGGACGAGCAGGTCGGATCACAGTTGACACTTCTCACACTGGACATGGACTATTTGAGCCACTCCCCTCAGGCACGAGGCCACTCCCCTCAGGCAGGAGGCTACGGTCCATCCGGACCAGAACCTCCGCACCAAGAACAGTTCCTTTCCCTCTGCAGTTGGACTCATGAACACTTCTAAACTCCTTCCACTTTAACTGCAACTCTTCTATCACTCACTGTCACTTTCTGCACTACAACTGTAAATGCAACTGTAATTCTCGTGTACATTAGTAATGCCTATTTTTATTTTTATTTTATACTATAGTAATTTTAAATTGTTTTTTAATGCATGCCCTTTTGATTGAATATATGTTGTTTTATTATTGCTCAGTGTTTTATGTTGCACCTTAAGGCCGAGACAAGTTCCTACGTTTGTGAATTTTGTTCATTGACAATCGCAATAAACCCCTTCTGATTCTGATTCTGATTCTATGACTACTACTACTACTACTACTCTTACTACTACTACTACTGACCGGAGTCTTGAGCTGGTCCTGCAGGAAAGAGAGGAAGTGACATCACACTGGTTGTTGGGATAATGGGCTAATCAGAGTGACTGAGGCAACGTAGATCCGAATGAGCTCACACTGAGCTGCTGGGGCGCTGCAGGCGGGTTTGGAAAGTTTCTGGAGAAAATGAAGCCTGTGAGGGGAAACCATCTGAGGACACTTCTGTAAACACGACAAACGTGTGACATAAACCAACAACACTACAATTGCAGCCATGTTTGGTTCTAAAGTGGCCCCTGAGAGGTTCTAGCTCCCAAAGCAGTCTGGCTCTCAGGCTCCAGGTGGGCTTTGGCTCAGGGGGAGGAGCTCCACAGCACAGCCAGATGATTGGATCAGAGAGAACGCAGACTCAGGCACAACAAGACGGCAAAAAGCAGAGAAACACAAAAGAATCATTTGTCTCCAAACTCTGACTTGATCTTGTGCTAAAGCGCCGTGTTTCCACTGATGCTAACTTATATGTGGAGCCTTAGCAACACAGAGCTAGCAAAGCACGTTAGCCTCAGCTGTTTCCTGTTTATCGCCGCACGGCACTCGCTTTGTCAAGGGCCAAACTCTGATATTTCCAGCTCATAATGCGTCTAACATTCTCCAAAGCCAAAGCATTCCATAAAGAGAGGTTCAAACGCGGCGTAGAGGCTTTGCACAGAAGGCAAAGAAATGAGGCAAAACTGTTCTAGCTTTAGCCACGCCCCTCACACACACAAACATGGAATTACTAAACGTCTTTTTCAGATCGACCTCAGGATTAAAAAGTCAGTCAAAGTTGTCTTCCTCTCCTTTCCTCTTCTCCTCTTTCTTCTTCTTCTCAGAATGAGCGCATGTGATGGAGCCAGAGGCAGAGATGTTCAGGAGGCTCCGAGCGTCACTTTAAAGAGCACTTGAGACGTGAGGGGAGAGTGAGGTCACCCAAACAAACGCTGGAAATGGACTCATTACAAATATCTCACTGTAATTGAGTTGTTTGTGCAGTAATTGTACTTTTTGCCTGTGTAATTGAGTAAAACTTTAGCATTAGTCTTTCTAATTAGTTACATTTAAAACATTTTACTTTCTACTCCACTACATTTTTGGACTGGACTCATGTTTTAGGCACGTTTATGATGGATGAAAGTTTGGACTAAATGAATAAATTTACCAGACTAAAATTAAGTTTTCGATTTGGTTGCCGAAAATCAGCACAGTCGCCATAAAAGAACACAAAAACACATGTAGACAGCAACTACAAATAAGTACAAACTAAATCTTGGCACAAATGAAATAAAATCGGTCCCATTTAGTCCAAATGGTTCAATTTTTCTAATGTCTGTCCCTATGTCAGTCCAGTCCTTGATTGTTGGTGATGTCTCTGTCAACCATTTTTTTGTGATAGCCTTTTTCCAAAGGTATCCATTCATTGTGTCCATGGCAGGAGTTTTGAGACACATAGATCTAAATTTCAGAGAAGTGGTCTGCAGTGCATTGTGAACTTCAGTCCAATGTTTCTGAGCAACTGGACAATCCCAAAGCACATGATTGTGGTTTGTCTCCTGGTGTCACTGTATTTCAGTTTTCAAAATATGTTTTAATTGAAAATCCTCTCATGTTATTGCACGCTTTCTGAAATGTCAGGAGTTCGTTCCTCCCAACACTTTGAACTTGTCTCTCTTTCTCTCCAGCCGGAGGTGATCACGTGACCTGCAGCTCGTGTTCTGGTCCTCATCCACCAGAGGGGGCCGGTTCAAACCTCTGTGGTCCAGTGAGAGCAGCAGAACGATGCTTCAGGGACGACGTGACTCAAGTATTTCCATGATTACAAACAGGAGCCGCGTTCATGACAATTACAGGAAAAACACGGAGAAATCAAAGAAAAGTTGCAACTCGATCCTCCAATGCCAAAAGAGAGAACAAATAGACCAGTTCAAACAGGAAAAGGTTCAACATGATTCCAGATAAAACATGACCACAAAGTGAGCAAAACATGACCACACAGTGAGCAAAACATGACCACAAAGTGAGCAAAACATGACCACAAAGTGAGCAAAACATGACCACAAAGTGACCAAAACATTTTTACTTTGTTTCGTGTGCTGTTTAGGTGAGTTTTAAGTGGTGTTTGGGTGCTGTTTAGGTGCCACACGGGCGAGCTTCAGTCTCTGGTCGACTTAAACGTCACAGTTTGACCCACAGCCTCAGGTCTAGAGCTCAAACGCGGTCATTTAAATTAAAACATCGATCCAGACCAGAGACCAGACCAGAGACCAGGCCAGACCAGAGACCAGACCAGAGACCAGAGACCAGGCCAGACCAGAGACTGAAGGCTGAGGGTAAAACACAGACTGCCAAAGGACCAAAACAAATACGACGACATGAGCGAACTTTAGCCTGTTTTAGCACAAATACAGATTATTTCGTTTTTAAAAAGACACTGTGCTTTTTCTGGTCTGCTCTGGTCCAATCACAAAGCGGGAGGGTTGGCTCTGGTCCACATCGTAATGTGTAATTGGACTTCCTGTTTGGAGCTAAAGGCGTGGCAGCACTTCCTGTCCCACCCTCTGGATTCAGGACACTTTTATTTGATTATATTTTAAACATTTCTGAGCTGTTTGAAAATGAGGGCAGGGGATATTTTTTACATTTCTATTGTGTGTGTTTTTATAACGTTTTATAAAGTTGAATGATTAAAGGATTATTACACTTTTTACTCCACATTTTTGCACAAAAACTCCTGAAACTTGAGACGACCCAAACCTCGTCCAAACATGTTTTTATGACGAGCTCATAACTTCTGCAAACATTGGATTTGGACAAACCCAATTTGATGTGACTCCTTTCTTTATAATGTCTCTTCAGCGCCCCCTTCAGAGCGATAAGAAGCGTCACATGGGCCTTTATCGCTGCTTGCAGGTTTAGTTTGAACAGTTCTTGCCCTTTAAACTTGCCTTGCAGCTTTACTTTGGCATCTCGTGGTTTAAAAGCTAAAATCGTTTCATTTGCAGCTGTGTAGATTTCGTGGTAAATTTGCGTCTCGTTCTCATAATGAAACATGACGTGGAAAATATGATCCGACTTTACGACGTTTGGACGAGTTCTCTCCCGTTTGCCTCAACATCACAAATATGTTTGTGTTTTATTTATAACTGTGACAATCAGAGTCTGAGCTGGAAGGTCAGGACCAGTTTGGACCTGTTTGAACCTGGTTGGATTTGAAAGTGTCTTGGTCAAACTGTTATTCTGAATTGTTTTATTGATTGAAAATAATAAGGTACAAGACACGACAAAATAAACTGTCCCAGTCGACTGCAATTTTAGAGAAACCGAAGTAAACAATGAATTTGATGACGTTTTACATAAAAAGGGAAAACACCTGGATTAATGATCTGTTTTTACACGTGTGTTTGTTATGTTATTCATGTTAATAAGTGACTGGGATCATTTTCTGGATTGAACCTCGAGCTCTTAAAGCTTTCAATCAATCACATTTTATTTAAAGAGCACCATCTGTACAAAGTGCAATTCAAAGTGCTTTACAATGTTGAAAACACATAAAATACACAATAAAATAAATAAACACATAAAAACACATTAACATGGTATTTAAGATACTAAAAACCAGATTAAAGTATTTCAGTCATAGGTGCGGCTAAACAAAACAGTCTTTATCTTTACTCAGCCGGGCACCAGCAAGAGGCCGGCCCATCTTTGGTCCTGACTCTGGGCACCAGCAGGAGGCCGGTCCCTGAGGTCCTCAGAGTCCGAGATGGTTCATATGGCACTAACATGTCCGAGATGTACTTTGGTGCTAGGCCATGGAGAGACTTGTATACAAGCAGAGCTGCTTTGAAGTCTATTCTCTGAGCCACAGGGGGCAGTGCAGAGACCTGAGCACAGGACTAATGTGATCGTACTTCCTGGTTCTAGTCAGGACCCGAGCAGCAGCGTTCTGGATGTACTGCAGCTGTTTTACAGCTCGTTTGGAGAGGCCAGTGAGCAGGCCGTTACAGTAGTCTAATCTACTAGAGACAAACGCATGGATAAGTCTCTCCAGGTCTGGTTTAGACACTATACTTTTGATTTTGGGCTATGTTTTTTAGATGGTAAAAAGGCTGCTGATGTGATTGATCTGACGTGGCTGTTAAAATTCAAATCTGAGTCCATTATTACCCCCAGATTTCTAACTTGATGTGTAGGTTTTAGAGCGAGACTCTGGAGGTGACTGTTAACACTTTCTCTTTGTTTCTGTGGGCCAAAGACGATGATTTCAGTCTTGTCTGAGTTCAGCTGGAGAAAGTTGTTTTGCATCCACACACTGATCTGTTGGATGCAGTGACAGAGTGAATCCACTGGTCCATATTCACCTGCCGTCAGTGAAACATAGATCTGAGTGTCGTCTGCATCAATTGTGATAGGACACATTCTCTCTGCGTATCAACTGACCTAACGGCAGCATGTAGAGGTTGAACAGAAGGGGTCCCAGGATTGACCCTTGGGGCACCCCACAGGTCAGGGGCATCTGGTCTGAGACACAGTTACCAATTTCGATAAAGAATTTCCTGTCTTCCAGATAGGACTTTAACCAGTTTTAGGTTAGTGCCAGTGATGCCCACCCAGTCCTCTAGTCTCTGTAAGAAGGGTCCCATGATCGACAGTGTCAAAAGCAGCACTCAGATCTAACAGAATTAAGACTGAGGCTTTGCCCGCGTCAGTGTTCAGGTGGATGTCATTTGTCACCTTGACAACAGCAGTCTCAGTGCTGTGATGAGGTCTAAAACCTGACTGGAAAACATCAAATGAGTTGTTTATTAAGAGGAAATCAGTGAGCTGTTGGTAAACAACCTTTTCAAGGACTTTGCCCCAAAATGGCAGATTAGAGATGGGCCGGTAATGACTCAGTACTGCGGCATCAAGACTGCTCTTCTTTAGGAGGAGGCTTTATGACCGCAGTTTTCAAAGACATTGGGAATGTTTCCAGATTGAAGCGACATGTTAACTATGTGAGTGAGTGGTGCTAACAAACTGTTCAGCACAGACTTTAGAAATCTGGAGGTCACACATGGAGGCAGCATGTAGATGAACTCAGACTGGTGATGATCTCCTGGACAGTTTTGTCAGTTACAGGTGCAAAGTGAGTCAGCTCTAAGTGTGTAGGTGGTTTGAGGGTTATTTTTTGCATTGTAGAATTGATAGCATTTTTAATGCCCTGAACTTTGTCATTAAAGAATAATGCAAACTCATTACACTTGGATGTGGAAATGAGTTCTAACGGCAGCTGAGCTGGAGGGTTTGTTCATCTGTTTACTGTGGCAAACAGGACACGCGAGTTGTTACTGCAGCTTTCCAATTATTTCAGAAAAATATCCTTCCCTAGTTCTACATAAAATGAGGTTGTACATGTACAAACTTCTCTCTGTAAATCTCTTTCTGAACTTGGAGCTTCGACTTGCGCCATTTTCGTTCGGCCCGGCGGCACTCCCTTTTCTGTGCCCTGACCGAATCATCATTTCTCCATGGCGCCTTCTGCTTATTTTTAACAATTTTCGCCTTCAATAGGGGCAATGGTGTCGAGAACATTCAAAACACTAGATGTAACAGAGTTCAACAAATCATTTACATTAGAACATGAGACATTTTCAAAGTTTATCATTTCCATAAACAGTTTTCCCGTGCTGTCATTTATGTGTCTCCTCCGGACAACTTGCAGGACCAGCTGGTGGTTTGGGAAAAACAGACAGGTCAAAGAAGACACAGAAATGATCAGACAGAGCAACATCGACCACATTGACGTTTGAAATATTAACCCCTTTTGTAATTAGAAGATCTAGAGTGTGCCCTCTGCTGTGGGTGGGGCCACTCACGCGCTGAGTAAGACCGAAGGTTTCAATGGACAGCATGAAGCTCTTTAGCGTTTCTGTCACAAATATTATCAACATGAACATTGAAATCACCTGTTATAACCAAACCATCAAAGTCTGTGCATACGACTGAAAGCATCTCAGTAAAATCATCAATAAAACTTTGGCAGTGCTGAGGAGGCTTGTATAAAACAATGAAGAGAATGGATGGAGACTGTTTTAGCTCAATTTTAAAGGCTACATACTCAAATGTTGAAAACAACCCCAAAGGACAACCTGTGGGTAACTATTTCATCTCTTCAGGTTGGTTTGATTTTCGTTATGACATATAACCTCCTAGCTATACGCTCATGTTTGGTCCTGACTCTGGCACCAGCAGGAAGCTTTGATTTAGATAAAACAATCCCTAAAACATCGCCTGTTTTCCGTCCAACATAAGAACTACATAGACCATGATCCTTTGCTCCTTTCAGTGCACAAAAATAAGAATGAACACTGTAAACTCTTTTCTATCTGAATTCTTTGGATTATTCTGCAATATCGTAATTCATATCGAATCTTGATATTTGCATATCGTCAGTGATTATAGATCAGGCAGAGCTTTATAATCACGAACCTGAGCCTGGACCTGAGCCATGGACCTGAGCCTGGACCTGCGACCTGAGCCTGGCCTGAGCCTGGACCTGGACCTGAGCCTGGATCTGAGCCTGGACCTGAGGCCTGGACCTGGACCTGAGGCCTGGACCTGAGCCTGGACATGGACCTGAGCCTGGACCTGAGCCTGTGACCTGAGCCTGGACCTTGAGCCTGGACATGGACCTGAGGCCTGACCTGAGCCTTGGACCTGAGCCTGGACCTGAGCCTGGACCTGAGCCTGGACTGACTGAGCCTGGACCTGACCCTGGACCTGAGCCTGGACTTGGACCTGAGCCCTTGAGCTTGGACCTGGAGCCTGGACCTGAGCCTGACCTGAGCCTGACTGGACCTGAGCCTGGGCCTGAGCCTGGACATGGACCTGAGCCTGACCTGAGGCCTGGGACTTGACCTGAGGCTGGACCTGAGCCTGGACCTAGCCTGGACATGGACCTGAGCCTGGACCTGAGTCCTGAGGCCTGGGACCTGAGCCCGGACTGGACTATCTGAGCCTGGCTCCTGGAACCTGGCTGAGCCTGGAATGAGCCTGAGCCTGGACCCTGAAGCCTGGACATGACCTGAGCCTGGACCTGAGGTGACCTGGCAGCCTGGACCTGAGCCTGGACCTGAGCCTGGACTGAGCCTGGACATGGACCGACAGACCTAAGACCTGGTCCTTGGACCTGGAGCACTTAGCCTGGTACCTGACCTGAGCCTGGACATGCGACCTGAGCCTGGACCTGAGCCTGGACCTGAGCCTGACTTGGACCTGAGCTGAGCCTGGACCTAGCTGGACCTGGACCCTCGACCCTGGGCCTGAGCCTGGACTTGGCCTGAGCCTGAGCCTGGACTGAGCCTGGACCTTGAGCCTGGACCTGAGCCTAGACCTGGACCTGGACCTGAGCTGGAGGGACCTGAGCCTGACGAGCCTATGGACCTGAGCCTGAGCCTGAGACCTGGACTCTGGACCTGAGCCTGGGCCGAGCTGGCTTGGACCTGAGCCTGGGGCCTTGAGCCTGGACTTTGGACCTGAGCCCTGAGGCCTGGACCTGAGCCTTGGACCTGAGCCTAGACCTGAGCCTGGACTTGGACCTGAGCCTGGCCTTGACCTGGACATGGCCTAGCCTGGACCTGAGCCTGGACTTGCGACCTGAGACTGGGAACCTGATTCCTGGACTTGACCTGAGCCTGGCCTGATTCTGGACCTGAGGCTGGCACCTGGCCTGACCCTGGGCCTTGAGCCTGGACTTGGACCTGCAGGCCTGAGCCGAGACCTGAGCCCTGACCTGGACACCTGAGGCCTGGACCTGACCTGGACCTGAGCCCGACATGACCTGGAGCCTTGGTTCCTGCGACATGGTTGCGTGACTTGAGCCTGCGACCTGAAGCCTGGACATGGACCTGAGCCTGACCTGAGTCTGGACCTGACTGAGCTGGACCTGAGCCTGGACTTTGAGCTGGACCTGACCTTTTAACCTCTCCTCTCGAACACAATAGTTGAGCCTGGACCTGAAGCCTGGACCTGGACCTGGACCCTAGGCCTGAAGCCTGGACTTGACTGAGCCTGAGCCTGGACCTGCTAGCTGGACCTGAGGCCCCGCGACCTGAGGCCTGGACCTTGAGCCTAGACCTGGACCTGGACCTTGAGCCTGGGCCTTTGAGCCTGCGAGCCTGAGCCTGCGACCTCGCGCGTGCGTGACCTGACCTGAGCCTGACCTAGCTCTGGACCTGCTCCCTGAGCTAGACCGGCTAGGACCTGAGCCTGCGTAGCCTTGACTTGGACTGAGCCTGAGCCTCGGACCTGCTGTCTGAGCCTGAGCTTTGACCTGAGCCTGGGGCAACTAGACTTCTGGACTTGACCTGAGCCTGGATCCTGAGCCTGGACTTGCGACCTGGAGGCTGGCCTGAGCCTGGACCTGAGGCCGTGGGCCTAGCTGGTTGAGCCTGGGCCTGAGCCTTGTGACTTGGACCTGGCCTGGGCCTGAGCCTGGACCTGAGCCTGGGAGGCCGAGCCTGGACTTGGACCTGAAGCGGGCCTGAGCCTGGATTGGACCTGAGCCTTGGCCTGAGCCTGGACTTTGGACCTGAGCCTGGCCTGAGCCTGGGACCTGAGCCTGGACTTTCGAACCTGAGCCTGGACCTTGCGACCTGGCCTGGACTTGACCTGAGCCTGGATCCTGGACCTCGATACCTTGGACTTTGGACTCTGAGCCGGACCTGACCTGAGCCTGGACTTGGACCTGAGCTCCTTGAGCCTGGACTTGCAACCTGGCTGGACCTGAGCCTGACTTTGATACCTTGAAGCCTGCGACCTGAGCCTGGCTTGAACCTGAGCCTGGACCTGAGGGCCTGGACCTGGACCTGACCTGGACTTGGACTGGGCCTTGCGGGCCTGAGCCTGCGGACTTTGAACCTGAGCCTGCGACCTGAGCCTGGACCTGGACCTGAGCCTGGCCTGAGCTTGGCCTGAGCCTGGACCTGAGCCTGGACCTGGACCTGAGCCTGGACCGAGCCTGGACATGACCGCGCCTGGACCTGAGCCTGGACCTGAGCCTGGATCCTGGCCTGATACATGGACCTGAGCCTTGGACCTGAGCCTGGACCTTGAGCTGCACCTAGCCTGGACTTGGACCTGAGCCTGGACCCGACCCTGGACCTGAGCCTGGACTGCGACTGAGCCTGAGGCCTGTGATCCTGAGCCTGTACCTGAGCCTAGACCTGAGCCTGGACTTGGACTGAGCCTGGGCCTGCAGCCTGGACATGGACCTGAGCCTGACCTGAGCCTGGTCCTGGACCTGAGCCTGGACATGGACCTGAGCCTGGACCTGGACCTGCACCCTGGCCTGAGCCTGGACTTGACCTGAGCCTGAGCCTGCGACTGAGCCTGACCTGAGCTGGGACCTGATCCTAGACCTGGACCTGGACCTGAGCCTGGCCTTGAGCCTGAGCCTGGACTTGGACCTGAGCCTGAGCCTGGACTGAGCCTGGGACCTGGACCTGAGCCCCTGGGCCTGATTCTGGACCTGAGCCTGGACTTGGACCTTGAGACTGGACCTGAGCCTGCTTGGACCTGAGCCTGGGCCTGAGCCTGGACTTGGACCTGACCTGAGCCTGGACCTTGAGCCTGGGACCTGAGCCTAGACCTGAGCCGGACTTTGGACCTGAGGCCTGCGGCCTGAGCCTGCGACATGACCTGAGCCTGGAACCTGAGCCTGGGACTTGGACCTGAGCCTGGGCCTGATTCTGGACCTGAAGCCTGGACCTGACCTGACCCTGGGCCTGAAGCCTGGACTTGGACCCTGAGCCTGAGCTGGACCTAGCCGCGACCTGCGACCTTTGAGCCTGGCTGAGCCTGGACTTGAGGCCTGGACCTGAGCCTGGACATGGACTGAGCCTGACCTGAGCTGGACCTGAGCCGGACATGGACCTGGCCTGGTCTTGGACCTGGCCTGACCGAGCCTGGACCGAGCCTGGACAGGACCTGAGCCTGGACCTGAGTCTGGACCTGAGGCCTGAGCCTGGCCTGAGCCTGGGATCTTGGCCTTGACCTGAGCCTGACTTGGACCTGAAGCTGAGCCTGGACCTGAGCCTGACCTGGACCTGACCTAGGGCCTTGAGCCTGGTGACTTGGGACCTGAGCCTGAGCCTGACCTGAGGCCTGGACCTGAGCCTGGACCTGAGGCCTGACCTGAGCCTAGGACCTTGGACCTGGACCTGAGCCTTGGGGCCTGAGCCTGGACCTGCGCCTGGACCTGAGCCTAGTACCTGGACCTTGGACCTGAGCCTGGACCCTGAGCCTCCCTGCAGCCGGACCGAGCCTAGACCTGGACCTGACCTGAGCCTGGGCCTGAGCCTGGACTTTGGACCTTGAGCCTGAGCCTGGACCTTGAGCCTGGCCTGAGCCTGGACTGACCTGAGCCTGGGCCTGGAGCCGACTTGGACCTGGAGCCTGGGCCTGAGCCTGGATTTTGACCTGAGCCTGGACCTGAGCTCTGGACTTGGACCTGAGCCTGGCCTGAGCCCGGACCTGAGCCTTGGGCCTCGAGCCTGACTTGGACCTGAGCCTGGGCCTGAGCCTGGACTTTGGACCTGATGCACTGGGCCTGAGCCTGGACCTGAGCCGACCTGAGCCTGGACCTGACCTGGAGCTGGACTTGGACCTTGAGCCTGGACCTGGACTAGCCTGGACTTGGACCTGAGCCTGGACCTGGACCTGAGCCTGGACTTGACCTGAGCCTGGACCTGGAGCCTTGGACTTAACCTGAGCTGGACCTGATCCTGATTGAACCTGAGCCTGGACCTGAGCCTGGACCTGGACCTTGAGCCTTGACTTGGACTGAGCCTGGGCTGAGCCTGGACTTGAACCTGAGCCTGGACCTTAGCCTGGACCTGGACCTGAGCCTGGACCCTGAGCTGGGCCTGAGCTCTGGACTTGAACCTGAGCCTGGACCTGCAGCCTGGACCTGGACCTGAGCCTGGACCTGAGCCTGTACCTGACCTTGAAGCCTGGACTTGACCGGCCTGACCTGAGCCCTGACTTGAACCTGGAGCTGGACCTGAGCCTGGCTGGACCTTGAGCCTGGACTGGACCTGGAGCCTGGCTGAGCCTGGACTTGAACCTGAGCCTGGACCTGAGCCTGGCCTGGACCTGAGCCTGGGACCTGATTCCTGGCCTGAGCCTGACCTGAGCCTGGACCTGAGCCTGGAACCTGGACCTGAGCCTGGACTATGGACCTGAGCCTGGACCTGGACCTGAGCCTGGGCTTGGACCTGAGCCTGAGACCCTGGGGCCTGAGCCTGGACTTGGACCTGACTGTGACGGCCTGAGCCTGGAACCTGAGCCTGGACCTGGACCTTGAAGCCGACTGACTGACCTGAGGCCTTGAGCCGCTGACTCGGCCTGGACCTGAGCCGTGGACATGGACCGTGACTGACCTGTGCCTTGCATGAATGCTGGACCTGAGCGCTGAGGACTGGAACCTGAGCCTGGAACTGAGCCTAAGGACTGACCTGAACCTGAGCTCTGGACGCCTGGAACCTTGGAACCTGAGACCTGCAGCTGGACTGCTGACCTGACCTGACTGCCTGGCCTGGACTTGGAACTGAGCCTTGAGCCTGGACCTGGCCTGGACCTGAGCCTGGACCTGAGGCCTGGACCTGAGCTGACTACGAGCCTGCGACCTGACCCGTGACCTGCCGGGCCTTGAGGACCTAGCCTTGGTCCCTTGGACCGAGCCTGATGAGCCTGTACCTGACCTGAGGCCTGGACCTGAGCCTGGACCTGAGCCTGGACCTAGGCCTAGACTGACCTGGACTACTGGACCATGAGCCTGGTACTGAGGCCTGGACTTGGACCTGATGACCTGAAGCCTGGACCTAGAGCCTGGCCTGGACCTGGACCTGAGCCTGGACCTGAGCCTGGAACCACTCTGAGCCTGGACTGACCTATATGACGACCTGAGGGACGGACCTGGACCTGACCTGCCTGATCTTGAATCCCTGGACCTGAGCCTGGAGACCTGAGCTGGACCTGAGCCTGGACCTACTCTGAGGCGACACAAAAGCTAAATTCTACTGTTTTGTGATCTTCTTTGTGCTCAGCTTTTCAGGGAATCTTTCTGAATCACGGGTGTTGCAGATGAAACGTGCATCCATGTCAGTCTGAACCAGAGCTGCAGCTTCTGGACTTTGAGATAATTCCTGGTTCAGAACTTCTGTTGTTTGCAAGCGATGAGTTGGAAACCTGACAGGTGAAACTGGAACCAAACCCAAAAGATCTTTACTACAAACATTTCATCAGGTCCAGTTTCGATCGGGCAATCCAGAACCAGGAGTTTAAGACTACGATAAACAAATCAATAAACATAAAGATTAAACCATTGAACCGTATAAACCGGACTACAAACCAGGACTAAAACCAGGTCTGAATCAGGATAAACCAGTCCTATTGAACCAGGTGATAAACCTGAGTGGACTAAAACCAGGTCTGAACCAGGTCTAACCCTGGATAAACCAGGTCTGGAACCAGTGTCTAAACCCTGCGACTTAAACCAGGTCTGAACCAGGTCTTAACCCTGGACTAAAACAGGTCTGAACCAGGTCTAACACCCGGACTAAAACTTTCAGTACTATTTCAGTCTAATGGTCCTTCAGAGCTCCTGACGTTCTGTCACATTGACTTTGGAATCCTGTGGGTCTGTGGTCAATGGAGCACGGAAAACACACGAAACTACACGCAAGCCTTGGAAAAACACGAGAAACTACCGCGGAAAAACATGACAAACACGAACAAACCGGAAACACACGCAATAGCCTCAGAAACCCACGGCAAACACGCCGCTCACGACAGAAGCAGGACAATGAAGAGCTGATCACCAGCCGAACAATCATTCAACCGGAAATTGGTTTGTAGTGACTAAAACGGCCCAACAACATTGACCAGAAAGCAGCTCGGAGGCCAGATGTGGTTAGCACTGTGCTCCATACTGCAGACTGTGGAAGGAGTGGTTAGCTAGTTAATCCCATTAGCCCGTTAGCCCGTTAGCCTTAGCTTCTGTCCTCCAAAGGTTGATCTGCTTCATTCGCCTTTCTGGAATTCTTAGTTTTCACTGTTCACTGAAAGATCTACTATTTTACTTATGGAAGAAAAGTATCATACTTTTATGCTGGTTTTTAGTCATGAAAAATGTGCCTCATATTGACCATCTTGTCTTGATTACAGTTTTGTTTGGTGTTTTAGTCGCAAAAATATGATGGCGACGGGATCGTTGTTTTTAAGCTTTGTCTTTAGCTGGAGATGAATAATGTTTCTGCAGACTGTTCAGAGAGCCAGTTACACACGGCAAAACAGGAAAGATGCATTAAAAATCACAAAGAAACATGATAGGAATCACAAACAGTTAGACATAAGAAGAGAAGAGAGTGCAAAGACAACCTTCCTCTTCCTGCATGGCACAGCAGCGTTCCAAGTTAGTCCTGACTCTGGCACCAGCAGGAGGCGGTCCGTAGTCCACTCAGCAAGGTTACTTAGTCCTGACTCTGGGCGACCAAGCAGGAGGGACCGGTCCACGTTAGTCCTGACTTGGCACGCCAGCAGGGACGCCTGGTCCACGTTTAGCCTGACTCTGGCACCAGCAGGAGGCGGTCCACGTTTATCCTGACTCTAGGCACCAGCAGGAGCCGGTCCACGTTTCAAGTCCTGACTCTGGGCACCAGCAGGAGGCCGGTCCACGATTTAGTCCCTGACTCTGGGCACCCAGCAGGAAGGTCCGGTCCACGTCTTAGTCTGACTCTGGCCCAGCAGAGGCCGGTCCACGTGTTAGTCCTGACTCTGGCACCAGCAGGAGGCCGGATCCATCGTTTTAGTCCTGACTCTGGCCCAGCAGTGAGGCCGGTCCATGTTTAGTCCTGACTCGGCACCAGCAGGAGCCCGGTCCATGTTTAGTCTGACTCTGGCACAGCAGGAGGCCGTCCACGTTTAGTGCCTGACTCTGGCACCAGCAGGGAGGCCGGTCAGTTTCAGCTGGACTCTGGCACCGAGCGTCGTTTAGCGACCTGGCACCAGCAGGAGCCGCGTCCATGTTTAGTGCCTTGACGTCTGGCCTACCAGCAGAGAGAGCCGGTCCACTTGATAGTCCTGAAACTCTTGGCACCAGCGTGAGCCGGTCCACGTTTAGTCCTGATCTTGGCACCATGCAGGAGGGCGTCCACTGTTTAGTCCTGACTCTGGGCACCAGCAGGAGGCGGTCCACGTTTAGTCTGACTCTGCACACGGAGGGTCCCACGATGCCACTGGCACCCAGAGGAGGCCGGTCCACGTTTAGTCCTGACTCCCTGGGCCACCGAGCCAGGCCGGTTCCGCGTTTAGTCCTGACTCTGGGCACCCAGAGGCCAGGCATGAGGCCTGCCTGACCCAGGAGCCGTCCAGTTTTAGTCCTGACTCTGGCACCATTGCAAGGAGCCGGTCCACTTTAGCCTGACCTCTGTGTCACCAGCAGGAGGCGCGTCCACGCTTTTAGTCATGACTCTTGGCACCAGCAGAGAGCCGGTCCACGTTTAGTCCTGACTCTGGCACACCAGAGCCGGCACGTGGTCCTGATCTGCCCAGCAGCGCGGTCAGTTATCCTGACTCTGGCACCAGCAGGGGCCGGGTCCACGTTAGTCCTGACTCTGGCACCAGCAGAGAGGCGCGTCCACGTTGTAGTCCGACTCTGGCACCAGCAGGAGGGCCGGTCCAGACGTTTAGTCCTGGACTGCTGGCACCAGCAGGAGGGCCGGTCCACGTGGGTTGTCCTGACTCTGGCACCAGCAGGAGGCCGGTCCACGTTTATAGTCTGACCTCTGGCACCAGCAGGAGGCCGGGTCCCACGATTGTAGTCGCTTGACTCTGACCAGCAGGAGGGCCGGTCCACTTAGTCCTGACTCTTGGGCCCAGCAGGAGGCCGTCCACGTTAGTCACTGACTCTGGCACCAGCAGGGAGGCCCGTCCACGTTTAGTCCTGACTCTGGGCACCAGCAGGAGGGCCGTCCACGTGTTTTAGGTCCTGGCTCTGGCACCAGCAGGAGGCCGGTCCACTGTCTATCCTGACTCTGGGCACAGCAGGGAGGCCGTCCCTGAGGTCCTCAGAGTCCCGAGATTGTTCATATGGCACCTAACAGTCCGAGATGTACTTTGGTCGCTAGGGCCATGGAGAGACTTTATACAAGCCAGAGCTACTTTGAAGTCTATTCTCTGAGCCACAGAGCGGGCTGCAGAGACCTGAGCACAGGACTAATGTGATCATACTTCCTGGTTTCTAGTCAGGAACCCGAGCAGCAGCGTTGGATTGTTACTGCAGCTGTTTTACAGCTCGTTTGGAGAGGCCAGTGAGCAGGCCGTTTACAGTAGTGCTAATCTACTAGAGACAAACGCATGGATAAGTCTCTCACAGGTTCTGGTTTAGACACTTATACTTTTGTTTGGCTATGTTTTTAAGATGGTAAAAAGCTAGACATATAGAAATGAATACTGAAGAGAGACATAGTATAATTCAGATCTGAGATACACATTATAATACCAACAAGAAATTTACATACTTGATATATGAATAAGAAGTAAATAAATAGAAATGAAGAAACATACAATAAGGAAAGGATGACTAGATCAAACAACAATTACTACATTAAAGATTATACATATGCCAAAAAGACATAAGATTATAACAAAGAATACATTGTCTGAGTTCAGCTGAGAAAGTTGTTTTGAATACCAACACTTAGAATCATGATATAGAACAATGACAGAGATAGAAATACAACTAGATCCTAATATCAAACTGCAAACAGATACAATAAGAAAACAATAGAATCATGAAGATGTACGTACTGCATAATTGTGATAGGACACATTCTCGCTGCGTCTCTCGCGGCTCACCAACAAACTGGATGAACTGGCGCTGCTGATGAGACGAAACAGAGATTTTTCTTCATCTCCTGTTTTGTGCTTCACGGAGACGTGGCTCAGCGAGTCGGTCCCGGACAGGGGCGTGCAACTGGAGGGCTTCAAGCTGCTTCGCCGTGTCAGACAAAAGGATCTCTCCGGGTAAACACACGGCGGAGGAGTCTGTTTTTACATCAACAACGCCTGGTCATCGGATAAGACTGTGATCTCCAAACACTGCTCTCCTGATCTGGAATATCTCTTCATCAACTGCAAACCATTCTACTCTCCACGGGAAAAGCCTCATTCATTCTGACTGTTGTTTACATCCCACCAAGTGCAAGCGTGCACGTGGCACAGCGCGCTCAGGGACCAGAGTGTAGAGCACACCTTCCCGGACTCTGTGTATTATCCTGGGTGATTTGAAGGGGAATCTCAGCCACAAACTACCGAAGTAGTTCAATTTAAATATTTGTTCTTTAATAAATGTCTTATTTGATATTATATTTAGGCCCGAGCGCCACAAGCTGGCGAGAGGCTTATTAGATCTGCAAGGCTGTGCGAAGCGCAGAGTGCGCACGAAATTGAGGGCGAGGCACTCTCTCGCTTCCAAAAACTCACTAACGCACTCCTCCACTCATGCACGTCCCGTGCATACTAATTAGTAGTAAGAAAATGTAACATTATCTTCGTAAACGAGAGAAGCCCGTGCAAAAGTGCGCACTAAAAGAGCGCTTTACATATCCCCATGTAAAGCGCTCGTTTGTGCTAAGCAGCTCACAAATGCATTCCCCAACTCAAGCACATGCCGTACATATAAGCATCTAATGCAAAAATGTAACACTATTATTGTATAGCGGGCCAATAACTCAAAGTGGGCGGAGCCCACTCAAAATGAACGACAGTGCCGCTTTCAGAAAATGTATAGTTTATGACCTTTGAAAAATGGGAAACATTGTTTTTGCATCGGAATATTATTCTATCTTTCTTTCTTCTTTTTTCCCCTCTATTTTTTACCAAGTGAACATTGACGAAAAGTCAGGAACATTTGCACACCTCTAAAACTCTCTATGTTCTGGCTATCTCCTTCTTCTAAAATTCTAAAATTTGGCACGTGAGCGCACGAAATGTTGAAATAATGCATGGCCCAAAAACAATCTGATCATAGAATGATGAAATTGGGTTAGATGGTGACAAGAGAAGTAAAAAATATTATTACGGCAATTCTGTCCGCCCAACCAAATGTCAGCTATATTGGATCAAAGTTTGCTAAGCATGACTCAGGGGTTTTTCCAAAAGTTGTATTTTTACTAACTCCTCCAGGGGGCGTTAGCCCGAAAAAGCTGAAATTTGATGAAAACGGAGTTGAGGAGTGGGACATCTAAAGTTAGTCAAATTATTTGTATACCTTTCACGGTGCCTGTGCGGCGGAGCCGCAAACTGTTGCTACAATTTCTGAAATTTCTTACATTTTAAATTTGCTGCCATTTGCGCATACAAAGTCTGATTTGCATCAAATTTTAATCAGTTGTTAAAACCTTTGCCCGAACCTACCTGAAGTGAAACAAATTCATTTGGCGCAATAGCACCCCCTCAATTTTATATGGGGAGCAAAATATTTCGTTTTTTGACATTTTGGGAAATTTTGCACAAAATTACATTTTGGCATCCTAATCAAAAAATCCAATCAGACCCATGCCATATTTATTACGGCGTATCTGTTACAAATAGCAGTGACAGAAACCTCCCATGTTTTTCCAATGGAAAAATTGCCAAATCTCTGAAATGTTAACATACTAACACTTTATACTTTTACAAACTCCTCCTCGGGCGTTTGCCTGACTAACCTAAAATTTGGCGAGACTCACCTTCAGGAGTGGAACATCAATAGTTATCCAATTCTCTTTTGTAAGTGTTATGGTTTTTGTGCAGCGAAGCCGCTCATTTTGCCAAGAATTTTAAAAAGATAACCTTTTGACTGGGGACCACAAAAAGGAGTGGGCCATCAAAAGTTATTCAACTTTGTGTTGTGCAGCCGCAATCTTTTCCCAAAATATGGACATTTTCAGCCCCTATTTGCAAAGCAAAGCGCGATAGCTCCACAGATTCGGCAGTAGGTGTAATAAAAGGAGGAAAATTGTGGCGCGGTAGCGCCCCCTCTGGCATTACGGGCGGCGTGGCGGCGGCGTGGCGGCGGCTGATCATTGCCACTTGTGGCTATATTTTGCTTTTATTATTGTTCATTATGGAACCAATCAGAGTGTGGCGTGCTCAGGTGATACAGACGCAACAACGGCATCAGAAAGAGAGAGAAATATGAATGAAACGGTTCTGTTTGGGTCTGAAACATTTACACATAACCATTATAAGCTCTACATTTTGTCACTGTCAATATTTTCACTTCATTTGAGTCAAATCTGTGAGAATAAAGTTCCCAAATAGAATAATAAACAAGAATAATAAAGTGTATTAAATGTTGGTAACGCATCATCTTTAAATGTGTTTCTAGTGACTTTTAGGAGGCTAAAGGTGTGTTCAAAGTTTGATTATGTAGAACAACAAAGTTCTAATATCAGAATTCAATTGTCTTATGAATAATTCACGCTTTAATAACTGTTTAAACTAAAGTATATTTAGGGCACAGCTTTAGAGATAAAAGCATAGATAAATACATGGTATAAAATGTGTCACTCTGAGGGAGACGTGGATGTCCAGAAGAAAATCATCTTCTCCATTTCATTTCATTTTGTTTTATTAGAACAACTTATTAAACAAAGGATGTTGGACTAAATCACAACAGGAAGTTCTAAAGCTCCGCCTCCAGAAGCAGCTGATAATCCAATGAATAACATCCAGACGGAACAGCAATGAACCAATGTAAGACAAGGAAAGAGCTCACGTTCAGTGTTCCTGATGATGTCATTTAGAGTCATATATTTTGTATTTACAGTAACAGTAAATGTCCTGTCCTGTACATGTCCTGTCAATGTCCTGTCAATGTTCCTGTCGCCTGTCATGTCCTGTACATGTACTGTCCTGTAATGTCCTGTCCTGTCACTTGTCCTGTCATGTCCTGTAATGTCCTGTAATGTCCTGTCTGTACATGTCCTGTATGTCCTGTATGTCTGTCCTGAATGTCCTTTGTCCTGTCCTGTCTGTCCTGTACATGTCCTGTAACATTCCTGGCCTGTCCTGTCATGTCCTGTACATGTCCTGTACATGTCCTGTATCATGTCGCTGTCCTGTAATGTCCTGTCCTGTACATGTCCTGTACATGTCCTTCCTGTACATGTCGCTGTCCTGTCCTGGTAATGTCCTGATCCCTGTCCTGTCCTGTCCCTGCACATGTCCTGTCCTGTACATGTCCTGTCGCTGTCCATGTCCTGTCCTGTACATGTCCTGTCCTGCATGTCCTGTATGTCTGTCCTGTACATGTCCTGTCCTGTACAATGTCCTGTTCCTGTCTGTCCTGTAATGTTCCTGTATTCCTGTCCCTGTACATGTCTGTCCTGTACATGTCCTGTCCTGTCTGTCCTATGTCCCTGTCATGTCCTGTGTCCTGTAATGTCCTGTCCTGTCCTGTCACTTGTCCTGTCCTGTACATGTCCTGTACCTGTACATGTCCTGTCCTGTACATGTCCTGTCCTGTAATGTCCTGTACATGTCCTGTCCTGTAATGTCCTGTATGTCCTGCTGTCCTGTGTCCTGTCCTGTCCTGTAATCTGTTGTCCTGTCCTGTCCTGTCCTGTAATGTCCGTCCTGTCCTGGTTTTTGGTGGGTTTATGCTCTTAATGTCCGTAATTGTCAGTCCTGTCCTGTATTTCGGAGTCTCTTGTGGCCTCTGGAATGTCTTTGCTCTTCACACGTCGAAGCTTCTGCTGTGGTTTATGCTCTTAATAATTGTGTTTGGAGTCTCTTGTGCCTCTGGACTTTGCTCTTCAACGTCGAAGCTCTGCCGTGTTTGTGCGGAAAATCAGAAGAAAAGTCTGCTGAAGGTAAGAAAACACAGCTCAAACCGTTCAAAGGAGCTCCAGCACGGGAGGAATCAGATTACTCTTTACATAATCTGATGACTCGAGAAATCAGACTATATCAGTTTTTTTGGTTGTTAAACAGATATCTGGAAATTCCTTGGATTCAGGTATTCTTTCTAGTTTTGTTTTTGTAAAAGACCTAGTTTAGACCTTGGTTTAGATCCAGTTAGACCTGGTTTAGTCTGTTTCAACTGGTTTCACCTGGTTTAAGTTCCTGGTTTAGATCCAGTTTAGAGCTGGTTTAGTCTGGTTCTAACCAGTTTAGACCTGGTTAGTCCTGGTTTAGATCCAGTTTAAGACCTGGTTTAGTCCTGGTTTCCAACCTGGTTTCGACCTGGTTTAGTCTGGTTAGATTCCGTTTAGACTGGTTTAGCCTGGTTAACTGTAGCTGGTTTACTGTTTCACTGTTGCCTGGTTGAGACCTTTAGTCTGACCTGTTTGGTTGAGACCTTTAGTCTGGTTTAGACCTTCAGACTGGTAGCGATTTTCCTGGTTTGGATGTTCCTGGTTTAGTCCAGTTTCAGTCCTGGTTTAGACCTGGTTTAACCTGTTGTTTAGTCCTGGTTTAACCTGGTTTAGACCTGTTTAGGTTTACACCGATCTGGTTATCCTGTTTAACTGACCTGAGATATTCCTGTGTCTGATAGCCTGCGCTTGTAGTTTCCTGGTTAAGTCCTGGTTAGTCCGAGTTTGACTTGATTCAGCCTGGTTTAGACCTGGTTTAGTTGGTTTAGTCCTGGTTTTCCTGTTAGACCTGGTTTAGACCTGACTCAGATCCTGTAGCGTTAGTCCTGGTTTAGACCTGGTTTAGACCTGATCAGACCTGGTTAGTCTGTTTAGACCTGGTTTAGACCGTTTCAGACCCTGGTTTGGACCTGAGTTTAGAATCAGAATCAGAAATTAGTTGTATTTCCATTGTCAATTGAACAGACACAGAGTTACAGTTACATTTACAGTTGTACAGTGCAGAAAGTGACAGTGCAGTGAGTGATGAAGAGTTGCAGTTAAAGTGGGAGGAGTTTAGAAGTGTTCATCGAGAAACTGTTCTTGTGGCGGGAGGTTCTGGTCCGGATGGCGCGTAGCCTCCTGCCTGAGGGGAGTGGCCTCCTGCTTGAGGGGAGTGGTTCAAAAGACCATTGTCCAGGGTGAGAAGGGTCGGCTGTGATCCGCTGCTCGTCCCAGAGCCCTGGGGACGTACAGGTCCTGCAGAGATGGAAGTCCTGCAGCCGATTCACCTTCTCAGCAGAACGCACAATGCGCTGTAGTCTCTGTTTGTCCCTGTGTGGCTCAGCAGAGGGGCGCTGTTGGTCTGTTGTCCCTGGCTGTGGCTCCAGCGAGGGCGCTGTAGTCTCTGTTTGTCCCTGGCTGTGGCTCCAGCGTACACACGGTGATGGAGGAGGTGAGGATGGACTAATGATGGCCTGTAGACTGCACATCATCTGCACTGGCAGCTTGGCTTTCCTCAGCTGCCCAGGAAGTACATCCTCTGCTGGGGCCTTTCTTGATGAGGGAGCTGATGGGGGCTCCCACTTGAGGTCCTGGGTGATGGTGGTGCGAGGAAGCGGAAGGAGTCCACGGTGGTGATGGGGGAGTCTGTCATGACGTGGCTTTCCTGAAGTCCACGATTATCTCCACTCTCTTCTGGGCGTTGAACTCCAGGTTGTTTACGGCTGCACCAGGACACCAGCCGGTCCACCTCCCTCCTGTAGACAGACTCATCCCGTCCGAGATGGAGCCCATGAGGGTGGTAGTCGTCCGTAAACTTGATCAGTTTTTACGGAGTCGTGGCTGGAGGTGCAGCAGTTTGTGTACAGGGAGAAGAGCAGAGGAGAAAGTACCAGCCTGTGGAGCTCCTGTGCTGATAGTCCGAGTGTCTGAGACATTCTTCCCCAGCCGCACGCACTGCTCCGATCCGTCAGGAAGTCAGTGATCCACCTGCAGGTGGAGTCCGGGCACGTTGAGCTGGAGAGCTTGTCCCTGGAGCAGAGCAGGGAGGATGGTGTTGAAAGCAGAGCTGAAGTCCACAAACAGGATCCTGGTGTAGGTTCCCGGGGAGTCCAGATGCTGCAGGATGAAGTGGAGTGCCAGGTTGATGGCATCGTCTACAGACCTGTTGGCTCTAATAGGCGAACTGCAGGGGGTCCAGCAGGGAGGAGGTGAAGGACTTGAGGTGGGGGCAAGACCAGGCGTTCAAATGACTTCCATGACTACAGACGTCAGCGCCACAGGCCTGTAGTCATTAAGTCCAGTGATCCGGGCTTCTTGGGGACAGGGAACAATGATGGCAGACTTGAAGCAGGCAGGGACATGGCATGACCCCAGGGAAAGTGTTAAAAATGTCTGTGAAGACGGGGGTTAACTCTCCTGTGCAGTGTCTTAATGTAGCGGAGAGACGCCGTCTGGTCCAGCAGCTTTTTGGGGTTGGATTTCCGAAATAGCCTGTGAACATCCTGTTCCTGAACTGAGAGGGTTGGTGGGGAGGTGGGGGGCCAGGTTGGGTTGGCGGAGGTGGCCACCGTGGGGGAGGGGGTGGTCACATCAAACCTGGAGTAAAGGTGTTAAGTTGCTCAGCCAATTTTCGATTGTCCTTAGCAGGGGGGGCTCGGGCTGTTGGTTGGTTTTGGTGAGGAGCCGGAGCCCCCTCCAACAGGAGGCGGGGTTGTTTGTCTGCTGCTTAGACTTGTACTGGATCTCGATCTCGACACTTTTTGCTAAATCCATACTTCTCTCTTTGTAGCGCCCCTGTCTCAGCCTGTGCGCTGCTCCCTTCTGGCTGCCTTAACTGCTCAGTTTTGGGAGTGAACCAGGGGTTTGTCATTGTTTGAAAGTGACTTTGGTTTGTGTTGGTATGATGCTGTCCTCACAGAATCGAATGTATGACGTCACAGTGTCCGTGTCCTCATCCAACTCTCTGTGGCAGCTCTGAAGACCTCCCAGTCTGTAATGTCCAAACACGCACGGAGCTCCTCCACTGCCTCATTGGTCCACTTCTTAGAGGTCCTCACTGCAGGTTTGGAGAGCTTCAGCCTCTGTCTGTACGTGGGGATCAAGACCTGGTTTAGTCCTTGTTTAGGCATGATTCAGACCTGGTTTAGATGATTCTGATTCAGACCTGGTTTAGTCCTGGTTTAGTCCTGGTTGAGGCCTGGTTTAGACCTGGTTTGGACCTGTTTTAGACCTGATTTAGACTTGATTCAGACCTGGTTCAAACCTGGTTTGGACCTGATTTAGACCGAGTTTAGTCCTTGTTTAGGCCTGATTCAGACCTGATTCAGACCTGATTAAGACCTGGTTTAGTCCTGTTTTAGACCTGGTCTTTACCTGATTCAGACCTGGTTCAGTCCTGGTTTAGACCTGATTCAGACCTGGTTCAGACCTGGTTCAGACCTGGTTCAGACCTGGTTTAGACCTGGTTTAGACCTGGTTAAGACCTGGTTTAGACCTGGTTTTTACCTTATTCAGACCTGGTTCAGACCTGGTTCAGATCTGGTTTAGACCTGGTTCAGACCTGGTTCAGACCTGGTTCACACCTGGTTTAGCCCTTGTTTAGCCCTGGTTCAGGCCTGGTTTAGAACTGGTTTAGACCTGGTTCAGACCTAGTTTAGACCTGATTTAGACCAGGTTTAGACCTGATTCAGACCTGGTTTAGTCCTGGTTTAGGCCTGGTTTAGACCTGATTCAGAGCTGGTTCAGTCCTGGTTTAGACCTGGTTTAGACCTGATTCAGACCTGGTTTAGTCCTTGTTTAGACCTGGTTTAGACCTGGTTAAGGCCCTGTTCTGACCTGGTTCAGTCCTGGTTTAGACCTGATTTAGACCTGGTTTGGACCTGTTTTAGGCCCATTTTAGACCTGGTTCAGATCTGATTGAGACCTGGTTTAGACCTGATTCAGACCTAGTTTAGTCCTGGTTTAGTCCTGGTTTAGACCTGATTTAGACCTGGTTTGGACCTGTTTTAGGCCCATTTTAGACCTGGTTCAGATCTGATTGAGACCTGGTTTAGACCTGATTCAGACCTGGTTTTTTATCTTATTCAGACCTGGTTCAGTCCTGGTTTAGACCTGATTCAGACCTGGTTTAGTCCTTGTTAAGGCCCGATTCAGACCTGATTCAGACCTGGTTTAGTCCTGGTTTAGACGTGGTTTTTAACTGGTTCAGACCTGATTCAGAGCTAGTTTAGGACCTGTTTAGGCCTGATTCAGACCTGATTCAGACCTGGTTTAGTCCTTGTTTAGCCCTGGTTCAGGCCTGGTTTGGAACTGGTTTAGACCTGGTTCAGACCTGGTTTAGACCTGATTTAGACCAGGTTAAGACCTTATTTAGACCTGGTTTAGTCCTTGTTTCGGCCTGGTTTAGGCCTGATTTAGACCTGATTCAGACCTGGTTTAGTCCTGGTTTAGACCTGGTTTTTATCTGATTCAGACCTGGTTTGGACCTGTTTTAGGCCCTGTTTAGACCTGGTTCAGACCTGGAGTCTTGATGGTTCCTGGGCCCTGGGGTTTCCTGGTTTGGACATGATTCAGACCTGTTCAGACCGCTGTTTAGTGGTTGTCCTGGTTTAAGACCGGTTTAGTCCTTGTTTTTTTTGACCTGATTCAGACCTGTTTAGTCCTTGTTTAGACCTGATTCTGACCTGTTTGTTTAGACCTGGTTACCTGGTTTAGACCTGGTTTCAGTGGTTTAGACCTGGTTCAGACCTGGTTTAGACCTGGTTCAGACCTGGTTTAGACCTGATTTAGACCAGGTTTAGACCTGATATAGACTTGATTTAGACTGGCCTGGTTCAGTCGGTTTAGACCTGATTTTAGTGGTTTTGTCCCCTTTCAGACCTGGTTAGTCCTGGTTTAGACCTGATTTAGACCTGGTTTAGTCCTTGTTTAGGCCTGATTCAACCTGGTTCAGACCTGGTTTAGACCTGATTTAGACCAGGTTTAGACCTGATTCAGACCTGAGTCCTCATTTCAGACCTGGTTAGATCCTGGTTTAGTCCTGGTTAGGCCTGGTTAGGCCTGGTTTAGAACTGGTTTAGACCTGGTTCAGACCTGGTTTAGACCTGATTTAGACCAGGTTAAGACCTTATTTAGACCTGGTTTAGACCTTGATTCGGCCTGATTCAGGACCTGATTCAGACCTGATTTAGACCTGGTTTGGACCTGTTTAGTCCCATTTTAGACCTGGTTCAGACTGATTGAACCTGGTTTAGCCTGATTCAGACCGCAGACTTGGTTTTAGACCTGATTCAGACCTGGTTTAGTCCTGTTTAGATTTATGACAGACTGGTTAGTCCTGGTTGACCTGGTTTTTATCTGAAATTTCAGACCTGTTTCACATGATTCAGACCTGGATTAAACCTGGTTCAGACCGGGTTTAGTCTTGATTTAGACCTGGTTTAGTCCTGGTTTAGACCCGGTTTTGACCTGATTCAGACCTGGTTTAGTCCTTGTTTAGACCTGATTCTGACTGTTTAGCCTGATTCAGACTGATTAAGACCAGTTTTACCCTGATTCAGACCTGGTTCAACTGGTTTACCTGGTTTAGATCTGATTCAGCCTGGTTCAGTCCTGGTTTGACCTGTTTTAGGCCTTTTAGACCTGGTTTAGATCTGATTGAGACCTGGTTTAGGCCTGATTCAGAACTGGTTTTTATTTATTCAGACTGGTTAGATTCTGGTTTAGATCTGATTCAGACCTGGTTTAGTCCTGGTTTAGACCTGATTTAGACCTGGTTTGGACCTGATTTAGACCTGGTTTGGACCTGTTTGGCCCTGTTTAAACCTGGTTCAGATCTGATCTAACCTGGTTTGACATGATCAGACCTGGTTCAGACCGGGTTTAGTCTTGATTAGCCTGGTTCAGTTCTGGTTGGACCTGTTTCAGACCTGGTTTAGTCCTGTTTAGGACTTTCTGGACCTGATTCAGACCTGGTTAGTCCTTGTTAACCTGGTTTAGACCTGGTCTGGTTTAGACCTGGTTCAGACCTGGTTTAGACCGATTTAGACCAGGTTTTTTTTAGACTTGATTTAGACCTGGTTCAGTCCTGGTTCAGTCCTGGTTTAGACCTGATTTAGACTGGTTTTGACCTGTTTAGACCTGGTTACCTGATTTGACCTGGTTAGACCTGATTCACCTGTTTTAGACCTGGTTTAGACCTGGTTTTTTGTTAGACCTGGTAGGCCTGGTTTAGAACTGGTTTAGACCTGTTCAGACCTGGTTTAGACCTGTTTAGACAGGTTAGACCTTATTTAGCCCTGGTTTGACTGATTTAGACCTGGTTAGTCTGGTTTAAGCCTGGTTTAGATTCAGATGGTCAGACAGACCTGATCAGATCTGATTTAGACCTGGTTTAGACCTGGTTTACCTGCTTGTTTAGATCTGGTTTAGACCTGGTTTGGTTTAGACCTGTTCAGCACCTGGTTCTGACTGGTTTAGACCTGATTTAACCTTTTGGACCTTTTAGGCCTGTTTAGACCTGGTTCAGATCGATTCTAACCTGGTTTAGACCTGATTCAGACCTGGTTAGAGGTTTAGTTTGATTTAGACCTGGTTCAGTCCTGGACCTGTCAGACCTGGCTTCCGGTTTGACCTTTGACCTGTTTAGACTTTAGTCCCTGTTTAGACCTATTCAGACCTAACCCTGTTTAGACCTGGCTCAGACCTGGTTTAGACCTTAGTCCTGGTTTTAGACCTGATTCAGACCTGGTTTTAGACCTGGTTTAGACCTTTAGTCCTGGTTTAGACTGATTCAGACTGGTTCCCTGGTTTAGACCTGATGATTCAGAACTGGTTCAGACCTGGTTAGTCCTGGTTTAGCCTGGTTCAGACCTGATTCAGAACTGGTCAGACCTGGTTTAGTCTTGATTTAGACCTGGTTAGACCTGGTTTAGTCCAGTCTAAACCTGGCCCTGTTTAGCTCTGGTTTTGACCTGGTTTGGACATGATTCAGACCGGTTGACCTGGTTCAGACCGGTTTAGACTTGATTTAGACCTGGTTTAGTCTGGTTTTGACCTGTTCAGACCTGGTTTAGACCTTGTTTAGACCTGATTCAGACCTGTTTCAGATCTGGTTTAGGACCTGTTTAGGCCTTGCTTAGACCTGGTTTAATCTGATTCAGACCTGGTTTGGTTTAGACCTGATTTAGACCAGGTTTAGACCTGATTCAGACCTGGTTTAGTGAGACCTGGTGGTTTTAGACCTGGTTCAGGCCTGGTTTAGAACTGGTTTAGACCTGGTTCAGACCTGGTTTAGACCTGATTTAGACCAGGTTAAGACCTTATTTAGACCTGGTTTAGACCTGATTCAGACCTTGTTTATCCTGGTTTAGACCTGATTTAGACTCTGGTTTAGTCCTGGTTTGGACCTGATTCAGACCTTGTTTAGTCCTGGTTTATGCCTGATTTAGACCTGATTCAGACCTGGTTTTAGTCCTGGTTTAGTCCTGGTTTACCTGGTTTTTATCTCAGACCTGGTTAGTCCTGATTCAGACCTGATTCAATCTGATTTAGACCTGGTTTAGACCTGGTTTAGGCCCTGCTTGGACCTGGTCAGATCTGGTTTAGACCTGGTTCAGACCTGGTTTAGACCTGGTTCAGACTGGTTCTAGGTTCCTGATTTAGACCTGGTTTAAAGTTCCTGACCTGGTTCAGATCTGATTCTAACCTGGTTTAGACCTGATTCAGACCTGGTTCAGGGAAAAAACCTGGTTAGTTTTCTTGTTAGTTTGGTTTCCGACTTGTTTAGTCCTGGTTTTAGTTTTTACCTGGTTTAGACCTTAGTCCTGGTTTAGACCTGATTCAGACCGGTTTACCCTGGTTTAGACCTGCTCAGACCTGATTCAGAACTGGTTCAGACCTGTTTAGTCCTGGTTTAGATGGTTTAGTCTTGATTTAGACCTGGTTTGACCTTTAGTCCTGGTTGCTCTGGTTCGACCTGATTCAGAATGGTTCAGACCTGGTTTATTTAGACACCTGGTTAGTCAAGGCCCTGGTTTAGCTCGGTTTGTTGGATTAGTTCTTTAGATTTAGACCTGGTTTAGTCCTGGTTTTGACCCGGTTTTGAACCTGATTCATTCAGACCTGATTCAGACCTGTTTCAGATCTGGTTATCCTGGTTCAGACCTGGTTCAGACCTGATCAGACCTGGTTTGACCTGTTTAGCCTGTTAGACCTGGTTCAGATCTGATTTAACCTGTTTGACATATTCAGACCTGGTTCAGACCGGGTTTAGTCTTGATTTAGACCTGGTTCAGTCCTCGTTTGGCCTTTTTTCAGACCCTGTTTAGACCTGGTTTGTTTAGACCGGTTTTAGTCCTTTTTTAGGCTGATTCAGACCTGTTCAGACCTGGTTTAGACCGTTAGACCTGTTTTTGGCCCTGTCTGACCTGTTTCAATCTGGTTTAGACCTGGTTCAGGGTTTAGACCTGGTTTAGACCTGGTTTAGACCTGGTTCAGACCTGTTTAACCTGGTTAAGACCTGGTTTTAGACCTGGTTCAGTCCTGGTTTAGAACTGATTAGACCTTGTTTAGTCCTTGTTTAGGCCTGATCAGACCTGTTTCAGACTGGTTCAGTCTGTTTAACCTGATTAGACCTGGTTTAGCCTTGTTTAGGCCTGATTCAGACCTGGTTCAGACCTGGTTTAGACCTGATTTAGACAGGTTAGACTGGTTCAGACCTGGTTCTGACCTGGTTTAGACCTGATTTAGACCTGGTTTGGACCTGTTTTAGGCCCTGTTAGACCTGTTCAGATCTATTCTACCTGTTTAGACCTGATTCAGACCTGGTTCAGATCTTGTTTAGTTCTTGAATTAGACCTGTTAGTTCCGCTTCAGACCTTGTTTAGTCCTGGTTTAGACCTGTTTAACTGGTTTGACCTTGAGTCCTTGTTTAGACCTGATCAGACCTGTTTACCCTGTAGGACCTGGCTCAGACCTGATGGTCAGAGACTGGTTCAGACCTGGTTTAGTCCTGGTTTAGACCTTTATCCCCCTGGTTTAGACAGACCTATTCAGAACTGGTCAGACCTGGTTTATCTTGTTAGCCTGGTTTAGACTGTTTATCCAGTCCAAACCAGCCCTGGTGTAGTCTGGTTTTGACCTGGTTAACTGATCAGATCTGGATTACCTGGTTCAGACGGGTTTAGCTTGATTTAGACCTGGTTAGTCCTGGTTGACCCGGTTTTTGACCGATTCAGACCTGTTTAGTCCTGTTAGACCTGATTCAGACCTGTTTCAGATCTGGTTTAGTCCTGGTTCAGACCTGGTTCCCAAATTCAGAGCTGGTTTAGACCTGTTTAGGCCTTGCTTAGACCTGTTTAGATCTGATTCAGACCTGGTTAGTCCTGGTTTAGGCCTGATTAGAACTTTTTAGACCTGTTCTGATCTGGTCAGACTGGTTTAGACCGACTCAGACTGGTTTAGCCCTGGTTCAGGCCTGGTTTAGTCCTAGACCTGACTCAGACCTGTTTAGCTGGTTCAGGCCTGGTTTAGTCCTGGTTTAGCCCTGGTTCAGGCCTGGTTTAGACCTGACTCAGACCTGGTTTAGCCCTGGTTCAGGCCTGGTTTAGTCCTGTTTAGCCCTGGTTTAGGCCTGGTTTAGACCCTGGTTTAGAGCCCTGGTTCAGGCCTCAGACCTGGTTTAGCCCTGATTCATGCTTTGTTGTGATGAAGCTGTGAAGGAAAGGAAACTGTGACTGGATGAACTCAGTGGAAAACTGTGACTCCAATAAAACCAATGTTGTTATGATTGCGCGTGGTGTTCTTTCGCACTGATCAGGTTTGATCACTTCAGAACCTTTCCACCTGAGCTCTGTTGGACCCAGTTTGACTCTGGTTTTAGTCCAGTTTTTGGTCCTGGAGTTAAACACTGAGCTTCTTCCCATTCTTCATCTGTCAAAACGAAATAACCTTTCTTCTTCTTCTTCTTCTTCAGTGGTGCATCTGCTTGCCACCTACAGGATGTTTGGAGTAAAGTTAAATAAATTTCCTCTCCGCTCCCTCGACGCTCGCTCAGTTATAAAGAAACGTCTTCAAACTCACTCACTTTCTTCTTTTGTTCTCTTAAGCAGAAAACATCAGACAAATGTAGCACCTCTCTGTTAGGCAAGGATAATCCAACTGGACCAGTTCACACAGTGACTAATGTATGAAAGAGCCAGACACAGGATG